>CM035128.1:140700848-141113348 GCA_020205605.1 Panax ginseng
CAATTATATATATATATATATATATATATATATATATATATATATATATAAGCGAGTAAATGCAGGATGTAAAATCCAGGCTCCTCAGATATGTCTGACATGGATTAGAGGTTGTACGAAGTCAGGAAGAGGGGTCTATGCCCATGGTCTTCAAGCTTCAAATTCTATCCAAAGTACTGCCACGCATAATAGTCACTCGAGATTGATACTCCTCGGTTCTTGTGGGACATTGTTGGATGTATGTATGTATGAAGTGTTGAGACGACGCGCAGGTGTTGAAGAGACAAGATGGCGTTTGACTCTTCACCGGGGTTATCACCAGTTTGAGTTGGAAGTAGACGTTTCTCAGGGTTACATCTGAGATTGGACTACTTGTTGGTATGCCGCGATATTATCTTGTGAGAGAAAACGTTGAGGCGGTAAGACGACGTTTTGACTCCTCACCGGGGTTATCGCCAGTTTGAGCGAAAAGTAGACGTTGCTCAGGGTTACATCCTAGATTGGACTGCTTGTTTGTACGCCTCACTGTCATCTGTGGGTGTGCATGTCTGCCCATTGTTAGATACTTGATACTTGAAATGCAAGCAAGATACACATGATGCTATATGTAGCAACATGATGCATGATTGTCAGGTAATCCTGTTGGGATGACAATCAGTGATGGCTTGGACATGCGATCCAAGTCTCCAAGGATGTTGACGTTGGGGCTATCACTAAAGTCTTGAATCCTAGACACTAGCTTATATTCCATAGAGGTACCTCTTGTGTGTAAGAGATCTGTGGGGATAAGGCTTTGTCTATTTGAGGATGTGTATAACATATTTCCTCATTCTGTCGGAGTTACTGCCAACAGTTTGTCGTCGTCAAGGTTGCCCGATCTTCGTTGATGTGTGTATCACCGGATAGATCCCTGCTGGGTGCATTGTCAAGGTTGCTTGACCTTCATTGATGTATGTGTTAATGGTAGCATTGCGTTGTAACCCCCGTCGGGGATACGTAGATGAGTTACTTTGATGGGTTTACTTGCCATCGGCTGACATGACGTCAAGGTTGCTTGATCTTCACTGATGTGTGTATCAATGGTTGCATTGCATTGTAACCCCCACCGAGGATACGTAGATGCTTGAAAGATGTGCGTTGTGACCCCCGCCGAGGATACTTTATCAGTTTGTAACTTCAGTATTGTAACCCCCGCCGGGGAGGTTTGATATTTCGTGGTTTTGCGTTGTAACCCCCGCCGGGGAATCTGTGAAAGCTGAGCTCATTGGTATTGTATACCCTACATTCAGGCGAATACCATTGAGACGATGGGAGTTTAACTCTGACCGACAAGGAACCAGGATTTAAGGCTATCCCGCTCAATCGCGTAGCATTTTTATTCCTGATTTGGCCTTTTCATCTTGTGAGACCTCCTTTGCAACTCTAACTGGAGTGAGTCGGAGGTGTGGGACCCATGTAGAAGTGCCACAGGTACACCTACAGGAGCCGCAGATGAGCATGCGGCCAACCGTGCCTATGTATAGGCCAATGGTTGCTTTCATAAGTCATTTTCAAGTTGCATAGCGAAGGAATTCTGAGAGCTCTTCTTTAGATTTGCTGAATTCGGGCAACATTCTACATATTGTACCACCGTACAAGCGTTCTTCACTGTCCTGGTAATGTATGCATGTATTTTTTCCAGTTTTTATCCGTTGGAAAATGACTTTTCACATCAAATGCATTTAGACACATAGTAGTGAATATGCATGCTGATATGACTTGATAAAAAATATTCAACATAGCAAATGTTAGTATTAAACCATGTTAAACATACTGATGTGAAAAAAAATTAACTTTTGGAACAGTCAAATTGGCACCTTTTACTTTCATTTCTTATCCTATCTGAGGACAAATGAGTAAAGGCATAAAAGTTAAATAATCTTGGTAATTAGACTACACTTACGGATTTTTTTTACTGTGATGTGATAATGCATGTAGGATGTATATGACTGTGTATAGGTGTGCTACTGAATAGCCACCTAGTCATGCCTATGTGCATGTGGATAGTCCCATTTACAAAGGGGGCTATGGCAAAATTTTCCCAAAATGTAGGTATTGGGTAGTCATGCATTTTTAACTCTACTGTAGATGTATATTAAAATAATGCATTTTGAAAAGCTCCAGGTAAGAAATTACCACACCCTTTCTGAGGTGATTTGGAGACTTGTTGTCCATATATTATGGATCTGGATCCACCGAGTAGTTCCCGCAGGACCACTTCTGGTGTACGGAGGAAAGCTTCTGAAGAGCCTCAACGTCGTTCTGTCAGACAGCCTCATCGTTTAGTGTAGGCGGTGATACGTCCTATTCGGGTTGAAGTGCCAAATGTTGAGGACGAGGAGGAGGATGTACCGATCGAGGTTCCTGCTCCTGCTGTACGTGTTCCCCGTGGGGAATTGCCAGGTATTCAAGTGGCGAACCCAAATCTTCTAGGTGACTTGAGTAGGCATCCTTCAGTATACCTGCACGCAAACGAGGTATGAAGTTAGATCTTTAATCTTCCTTATTTCCTATTGATGAGGAGTCAAGGATTCTGATGTTGATCTGCATTTGATGTAGGTTATCGGCTTCACACAGCCTCGAGGGAACTTGTTTAGCATCCACTCTATGTATCAGGCTTTGCATGATGACTACAGAGAAATCGTTCATGGCTGGGGATTTGGGCTGTTCTTTTCCATTCTACCCTGTCGTTGTCCCTGGGGTTACCTCAGGGCATTCTCTGAGCGGTGGTTTCACCAGACTCAGTCACTCCATTTGTTGGACTGTGAGGTGATGATGACACCGATGGATTGGCGGTTTATTACAAGTATGGAGTTTGGAGGGGAGCCGGTGCCTTGCATGGTGGATATCACCCCTACTGCCATCAGATCCTTATTGGGAGTTCTGGCGGAGGCGCTCAAGGGCAGGACTGTTCGTACGGGTCCTTTGAGCGTAGATGCTATGAGAGGGCTGTTGAGTGAGACCATACCCGATGATGTGAGAGTCAGGGATTGCATTCTTCGGCAATTGTTCCTGATGATCATTAAGGGTTGCTTCATAGCAGATAACTCTTCTACGGTGTCCTTCGCTTTGATCAGCGCCACTCGACACGTGGACCATATAGGAGAGTATGATTGGGGTTCTTACACCTTTGCCTATTTCCTCAGGGGAATGCGCATGCGATCGTAGGGCATGACTGAGGCGTGGATAGGATTCTACCCATTTCTGCTGGTGAGTGTTTCTCTTGTCTTTTCCCATATATAGGTTAAGAGTGTTGACTGACAGCAGATGTTTGCCTTTGTGTTAAAAGTTTTGGGCCTATGAGAGGCTTCCCTGCTTGCGTCCTATGAGCGTGTTAGGTTTAGATACCTATCCACGAGGACGGAGATGGCATCATTCCATACTAGCGGAGGTCCATGTTGCTGAGGGTTTCACTCATTGTCGCCTACAGCTGGAGTTGTTGACAGCCGATGTCATCACATGGATTCCCTACTCTGGTGAGCATTTGGGAGTTGGTTTTGAGGATGGGTACCTGACTGAAGTAGAGTACGTCATTTCCACCCGCAGGATTCCTCTCTTCACAGATGGAGGATGAGAGCTCTATTTAGGAGAGTGAGCTACTAGGAGCACTACAGGAGAGATCCGTATGCTGATCTTGCCTCCTGCTAGGCGTTATTGGCCTGTTTCGCAGTCACCAGCCATTGACATCCCATTGATGGGGATTGACAGTTTTACATTGTTAGAGGGCCCTTGGTCTCAGGAGATGTTCTAGCATTGGTTGATCCCTCGTACTATTGGAGCTCAGACCCGCGCCACACAGTTTATGGGGGATATGGTTCCAGGATCCGTGATGATGACGGATTGGCTAGCCTGTGTTAGAGATCCGACTCATGTGACATAGATTGACAGATTGACCCGACAGTTGGACCAGAAACATCTTTTCATTCGGCATTTGGGCAGAGATCCTTCAAAGGCAGATACTTTTGATCCTTCTAGCTCTGGCGCTGGCCCCTCAGGTGACCGATATGGCTTTTCCGAAGCAGATCCTCCTCTTGATCTACCGACATCCTTGTAGATAGAGATCCGATTGACTCGGGAGGAGTTACATCGGTGGGCGATATCAATGATGTGAACATCGACACTATTGACTTTTTCTGATGTATTTCTCGCTATCTCTTTTGATAGGCCTCTGTTAGCTGCTGGGTAGCTTTGCCCCATTCTCGCTATATCTTTTGATAGGCCTCTGTTAGATGTTGGGTAGTTTCGCCCCATTTCCCTGTATTTTAGCTGCACAAAGATGTATTAGATGATGATATACTTAGGAATGTATGCACAGTTTTCCCTTCCCTATATCATATTGCCATCTATTGTATCATGCATGTTATTATGTTATGCATATGTATATATGTCCAGAGATATTCAGCATTGACCCCTGGATGGTCTTATGACACGGTCCGTATAGATGTCTTCTTCGACAGTTAGCCGCATTGATCATACCCCACCATTTTTGGTGGTATCTAGTATGCGCTCCTGGTATGATAGTATATCACCATCAGACATGGTGATCGTAGATGATTTGCTGCAGCATACTATGACTCTGTTGATATTTCAGGTTCCCACAGGATTTGTAGAGAGTATGCTAGAGCACTGGGTATTGGAGAGGCAGGTTTTCCGATTTGGGACCCTGAAGTTGACTCCTACTTTGGAGGAGTATGCATGGTTGACGATGCTGCCGCTGGACAAACCTTGCGTGCATATGGCTATCGGAAATATGAGTAGACCGTTCATGACCCTCACCGGATTGAGACGTAGAGTGGTACAGGACGAGATTACATCCGGCCACGTGATATCCCAGCGTTTCCTGTTTGACAGGTTTGGCTTTGAGGATAGCTATGCACGGCATTCCGGGGATTTCACCACACCGGAGGACCATTGGCGTTCAGCCAGAGTAGATGTACTGCTTCTATGCGTATTATCATATGTCTTCATGTCGCAGACATGGATGAAATTTGGATATCGGCGTCATTATGGCGATGAGAGCTCTCGTGAGGGTCATACCATTGTCTATCAATGATCATTACTGAGAGACTCGAGGTCGCCTACACATCGCTTGCACTTATCCGAGCAAGAGTGTTCTGAGTAGCTCCTCATCTTTGTATGTGTGGTTTATGCCACACTTGAGACCGATTGGCACATTTAGACGGCAGGGGTTTTGTTTCACCCATGATATAGTCATGTTGTACTGCTTCCAGCCTGCGAAGTGTACAGATGTTGCATCGTGGTCAACTTTTCTGGCACGGATTAGAGATCCATTTGATATACTGCCATGTTCAGGGCTTAACTCACCCTACAGCTTCATTACTCATGCTCCAGGCATGGATTATCTCCCTCTAGCTGGTTTGAGGGGCATGATCACTTACCACCCATTAGTCGTTATGTGTCAGTTTGACCAGTTTCAGGATTTTCATTCGTATGAGGGAGCAGTGAGTCAGTGCTTCACTTCACACCGTTTATCAGCGGAGGACAGATCCAGGTTGTATGCTTGCTGGGATCAGCGAGGGCTGGCTGAGTTTTTTGTCAGTCATCCAGGTTGCCCTGCAGAGTATTCCGCATGGATGGAGACAGAGACTGCATCGGCTGCGGCAGTATCCACAGTGCAGGGGATTGATTCTGACGATGAGGAGCCTATAAAGGAGGCTATTATTCCCATCAATGATTTGACTGCTGGGCTGCCAACATTTGTGATGGATTCTCCCACCCCGAGTGCCACTGTTACTCAGTATTCGACACAGCATTTGGAGCAGAGCTTACATCTGATGACCTATGATAGAGATCAGGCTAGGGCCACGATGTTAACAGCTCTTGATGAGAGAGACGCCAGCTATTATTAGAGGGATGAGGCTATATCGACTAGGGATGTATTGATTGGGGGCGCGGGATCTTCTTTTATCTGCTAGGGATGTGGCCATTGCAGATAGTACTTCCATTAGATCCCAGATGAATGTCAGTCTTGCTGACATGAGTGCTTATATTGATGAGCATTATGTCACCATGCAGTTAGCCTCTGATCTGCAAGCTCGTGTAGATACCCTTGGGCAGGAGCTTGCAGCGCTACCTCTATCTTCAGAGAGGGATGCTATGTTAGATCTGATAGTCCGCATACATACAGGTTTGTAGATAGCTTTGTATTTTCCTGCACAGACTAGCTTAGCCATTTTGTCATGTACATCACATATGTATATATCAAACAGTATTATGTATGGTAGGGAAATATATTTTGATTCACTACCCTTTTAGTTATGCCTTGATACTTGCTTGATATTTGCCTGTTTCTTCAAGGCCTTGTGATCTTGATGCATTCTGAACTTATCCTTGATAGATGGACATTGAGACATCGCAAGATCTCCCAGAACGGATCATTGATTTCTGTAAATCCCTACCATCTTTGGTGTCTTGAGACTGGTATCTGTATATAAAAGTGGAGAAGAGGGTAGTTTCTTCCTCTCTAAGATTGACCGCACCACAGATGGTCGCCAGTACTTCTATTTGTGAGAATCCTAGTTAATTCCATCTCTTATGGGTTGGTATTGCTCTTTGAGGCACGATCGCTGCTTAGATAGTCACCGAATCTTCTATTTGTGAGAAGAGGTTGGGTAATTCCATCCCTTTGATCTGAAACCGATGAAATGTTGCGAATTGAAGGTTGATCCCAGTATCGTGTGACAAGAATTTTTATTACGGTAGGGGTTAGATCGAACCATAAATGGGCGCCCACGTCACTCCTATTCAAGAGAGATCAAGTCTCCGTAGTTCGAACCTGGTGTAAGAGGTTCAACGCTGAATGTGAAAGGCAGATGGGTGTAGAAATGTTTTTATTATTTTTGTATAGAAAGGGCAGAAATGTTTTTTTGTTTTTCTTTATTGCGACTGGGCCATAAAGAATATGGTTGCCTACGTACCCCCGGGTATCAAGGAGATCAGGTCGACGTAGTTCGCCCCTCAAGACGAATCGCGGCTGAATAAAAAGCGTGAATCCCATGTGCAGGCTATACTGCGGGGAGAAGAAAGTTTGATCCCATAATGGTGATAAACTGCAAGTGTGGAAAAAGTTTGATCCCGTCCTCAGGACAAACTGCAAGCGTAGAAAAGTTTAATCCCATCTTTAGGATAAACTGCAGGCGTAGAAAAGTTTAATCCCGTCTTCAGGATAAACTACAAGTGTGAAAAGTTTAATCCCATTTTCAGGATAACCAAAATTGTGAAAGGTTAAATCCCATCTTCAGGATTACCGAAATTGTATGGAAGGTTTGAAATGAAGTGATACCAAGCTGCTGGTTTGAAGTATATGTTTCCCTGAGGGGCAGAAGAGTATGCAAAAAGTAGAGGGTTCAAAACCAGAATGACTAGTGATTTGATGATCAAAACCAGGATGTTTGTTTGATGGTAACTTTAGACATAGTACCGTTTCACGGTGTCCAAGTTGATAAGCTATGGAAATTCATTGCCATTCATTTCCTGCAATCTGAGAGCACCTCCTGTCAATACCTCCTTGACAACAAATGGGACTTTCCAGTTAGGAGCGAATTTTCCCTTAGATTGATCTTGGTTGTCAATGATATTCTTCAAAACCAAGTCATGTTGTTTGAATTGCCTTAGTTGGACTTTTCTATTGTAGGATCGTGCTATCCTTTGCTGATATAACTAACTATGGAAGATAGCCGCGGATCGCCTTTCGTCTATTAGAGACAATTGGTGATACCTGTCCTGTACCCATTGGTCTTCACTCAATTGAGCATCCATCAATACTCTGAGGGATTCCATTTCCACCTCTGTGGGGAGCACTGCTTCCATCGCATAGACTAATGAGTAGGGGGTTGCCTAAGTGGAAGCACGTATGGAAGTTCTGTAGGATAATAAAGTCAGAAGTAAGAGGTTAGTCCATCCTTTGTGATTGGCGGACATTTTCTGTATGATCTTTTTGATGTTTTTATTAGCCGCTTCAATAGCACCATTCATCTTTGGACGGTAGATGATGGAATTGAGGTGTCTGATGTGGAATTTTCTACATAACTCCTCCATCATTTTGTTGTTGAGGTTATTAGCATTGTTTGACACAATGACCTCTAGTTGTCCATATCGACAAACAACATTGTTTCTGATGAAAGCAATGATGACTTCTTTAGTAACCCTAGGAAAGGAGGCTGCTTGTACCCATTTGGTGAAGTAGTCGATCATGGTGAATATAAATCGATGTCCATTACTGGCTTTGGGCTCGATGGGCCCGATCACGTCCATTCCCCACATTGAGAAGCGGCAATGGCGAACTCATATTGTGGAGTTCCTTGGAGGGCGTGGATAGCATTCCCATGAATCTGGCATTGATAGCACCTCTTGACGTGATCATCACAGTCAGCTTTGAGTGTAAGCCAATAATGCCCCATTCTGAGGATCTTCTTGACAAATAGGGGTCCGCTCATATGAGGGCCACATACTCCACCATGGATCTCATCCATGAGTCTCTGTGCTTTGTCTTTATCTAGACATCTGAGGAGACCTAATCCAACATCTCTTTTGTGGAGTGCATCTCCGCTCAGGTAGAATTTCATAGTAAGTCGATGAATCCGCCTCTTCTCAGTTAGGCTCGCCTCAGCGGGTGTAGATCCATCTCGCAGATATTCCTTGATGTGCTGATACCAAAGATTGTGGATGGGAGGTAGCTCATCCGATACTTCTCCAACGTAATTTCCATAGACTGGGGCTTTTTACAGAGTAAACGTGATGCTTGACATGTTTTCCTTGTCAGGTATGTAAACCAAGGAGGCTAACATTGCTAATGCATCTGTAAAATCATTCCTATTATGAGGAATGTGTAGAAAGGAGACTTATTCGAACTCCAAAGCCATCTCGTAAAACTTGGAGTGATGGTAAAAAGAAATGTAATTCTTTGGTTTGATATATTCTCGTGGATTATCGATTACTAATTCGGAATCCCCAAAGGCAAGTTAAATCGCTTCACGCCTATTGAATGGGCAAGTTTTAGTCCCATGATACGACCTTCATACTCGATTGTGTTGTTGGTGCCGATAAATCGCAATTGATTTGGCGACGGATACTACTACTCCCCGTCTGGGATATTAGAAGCTGCTCCACTCTAGAACCCTGCGTTAATGACTCCATCAAAATACATTTTCCATGTACGGCATGTATCGTACTGATGTTGCAGCTGAATTGTCAATACCCCTTCATCAGGGAAGTATGTTTCCAAGGGTTTGTAGTCCCCTGCAGGTGTGGAGTTGATCCGCAATTCCTTAACCTTTGATGAAATTTTTTGCGTCACGTGAGCGATGTCAAATTCTTTGTAGGATCAACTACCATCGGACGATCGACAATTCAAGTATGGGCCATGAACACATACTTGAGAGGATCCACGCGGGATATGAGATGGGTTGTGTAACAATGGAGGTAATGCTATAACCTCATGGAAGCCCATGTTAAAGCACAACAAGTCTTCTCAATCAGAGTGTACTTGTGTTCACTGATGCTGAATCTTTTGCTGAGGTAATAGATAGCTCGTTCTTGGCCTCTATCATCTTTTTACCCCAACATACAGCCCATGGCATTGTCATTTATGGACAGGTACATGAACAAGGGAACATCATCCTTGGGAGGTACCAAAACAGGAGCATTAATCAGTTGCTCTTTGATTGTGAGGAAGGCTTTCTGACACTCATCATTCTATTTCATGGAGGAGTTCTTCCTTAACAATTTGAAGATTGGCTCACAGGTTGCTGTGAGTTGAGAAATGAATCTGCTAATGAAGTTGATCCTTCCCAAAAATCCACGTATTTCCTTCTCTGTCTGAGGAATGGGCATTTCCTTGATGGCCTAGATTTTGGTAGGATCCAGCTCATTACCTTTGTGGCTGACTAGGAAACCTAGAAACTTGCCTGACTTAACACCAAAGGCGCACTTGGCGAGATTCAACTTCAAGTTGTACTTACGCAACCTGTTGAAAAGTTTTCTTAGATGGTCCAAGTGGTCTTCCTCCTTTCGGGATTTGACAATGATGTCATCCACGTAAAACTCTATCTCTTTATACATTAAATCGTGGAAAAGAGCCATCATAGCTCGCGGATAGGTTGCCCCGGCATTGATGACGCCGAATGACAACCGTCTGTAGCAAAAAGTTCCCCAAGGCGTGATGAAAGCAGTTTTCTCACGATCTTCCTCAGCGACCATAATTTGATGGTACCCCGCAAAGCAATCAGCAAAGGACTACATGCCGTATTGTCAATAAGAATGTGGATAAAGGGCACGAAAAATCTATCTTTATGGCAAGCTTTGTTCAAATCTCGATAATCCACGCAGACTCGCACCTTTCCCCTAGTTTAGGCACGGGAACAATGTTGAATATCCACTCCAGATATGTAGACACCATGATAATGCCAGCTTAAAATTGTTTCACAATTTCTTCTTTAACCTTTAAACTCCACTCAGGTTTCAATGGCCTGAGCTTTTGCCTAACTGGGTTGAATCCTTCTTTAATGGGAAGGCGATGAAGAACAATGTCAGTGGACAAACACACCATGTCTTCATGAGACCATGCAAACACATCCTGGAATTGGGTTAATAGTGCAACCATGTCATTCTGCTGATTTGTGGTAAGGTCTGAACCAATTTCGATTAGCTTAGGGTTGTCTAAGGTTCCAATATTGAAAGAAGTGGTTTGATCAAGATTGGATTTGGGTTTGTCTGTGACCCATTCCTTAATCTCTTGAGGTGTCTCAATTTCCTCTTGTATGTCCATCAAATCTGAGTCAAACTTTGCATCAAAGTTACAGCCCTTGTGGAGAGAAGGCACCTCATCAGCAAGTACAGGCACATCTAAATTCAGAGTCCTGAAACAAAAGATTCTTTCACTTAATATATGCAACTGTTCGATTATACAAAAGTGTTAGCATGTACTTGATAAATTAACTGCTAGTACTGTAAAGGAAATCAAGCAATTAAAGTTATCTACAGGGCAGAGGGATTTTCTGCCCATTTTACCCTCGTCGACCAATGCATGGAGTGCTGCTCCAATTGTCGAGGGCAAAGTCTTGAAGGACTGCAGTGATGGAAGGATTGTCATTGTCCTCCTTTTCCCGAATGATAACCATGACATCTGGGCAATCATCGTTTGGGGTGTATCTGTTTGTATGTTCATCATGAACAATGACGCGTATGCCTGCCATCATCAAGGCAAGGTTATGTTTACGTTTCAATTCCTTTTCTTCTGCCTCGGGATTAGGAATTATCACCTCTTTTGCTTTGATGGGAACTAGTTTCGAAAATAGCATAGCCACAACATGGGCTGGAACCTTTATTGGAGATTGCATCAACTCATGAGGTAAAGGTATAGAAAATCGTCGTACAACGGAAGCTTGAGGAACCTACTTGTGCTTATGAGGATTCCTGTGTCTGGAACTGGTAGAATATCCTAGCCCGACTATTCCAATTTGGCTGGACATTTGGATAGGGTGCTTAATGTGACGCCCCCAAAATAGGTCCAATCCATCCAACCTATTCTGAGTTGCCAAATACATGATATAGAAAATAACTACATCTTTATTACTACAATTGTGCAAAATACAACAACACATATACTGTGAGTTTTAATACCAACTGTGACTCATGCCCCAACTATGGACAGCACCTCACAGTGATACCTTACATAAAGGTACAATCTAGAACTGTTTTAGAAATTAAAATCTTTGGGAAGTGCTCAAGGAAACCTTCGTACATAGGAGGCCATTAATCTAAGTTATGATAGATATCATATGTCCAGAGAATTATCCTTGGTTGATCCAATAGACCCCAAAGAAAAATGAGAAGATTACTATCATGTTCCTTCCAATGGTGAGTCTTCTCTTGACATATAAATATCTCCACCGTCTGCAATTGAACATTATGTTTCAATCCAACTCCAAGATCATATAGGTAGTGCTCGTAGATATACTCAGCAAGTGGATGTGCACAACCCTTTCTTATGATAACACGTGATTGTATGTCATTAAACATCTTGTATGACAGTGGCAAAACACCCTTCCAAAGTTGGGTTCACCTCACCCTATTGTTGTTCACCAAAATTAATTATTAAGTGACGTATTATATACGACACAAACATATTTGGTCCTCAATACAATTATATATTGTATGTCATGCCGTTTTATAATGTGTTGAGAAACTTTGATAGTCTCGGACCACCACGCTATTTCCCTGTTATCCCCGCTAGACCCAGCTACACTTTTATTACCTGAAAGGAATTGCGAAGCAAAAGGGGTGAACACAACTAGCCTAGTAAAGAATATCATAACTAAAGATAATTAAATTATCAATAGCCTTCATCAGTAATAAATCAAACATTTAGAACATATGGTAGATGATAAAACTTTTCAACCATAGTTGCAGCAGAACGAGCAATCCATTAGAAGAGTCAAATAGACCATAAAGTCTATTATCTTCTCCATGTTAAAAGTCCACCAACAATGCTTTAACCCTGTAACATTAATTAACAGATCCTGTTCACAGTCATGTGAATAACTCATAATCATAATTGTAGTTCTAATT
This sequence comes from Panax ginseng, assembly GCA_020205605.1. NCBI lineage: Eukaryota > Viridiplantae > Streptophyta > Magnoliopsida > Apiales > Araliaceae > Panax > Panax ginseng. The sequence continues at coordinate 140,713,476 of CM035128.1, forward strand.
TTCTCTTCTCATCCAAGACAAAGATATTTTTCATCACATATCTTTACCTGAAACATCAAAGATCATGGTTATACCAAATCACAGTTCCTATTCATAATCATACTAATAAGTTCATCTTTGCACTACGGGCCAAAGATATTCATTAACAGTTCATCTTTGCACTACATGCCAAAGATATTCAACAACAGGTCATCTTTGCACTACGGGCCAAAGATATTCAACAGCAGGTCATCTTTGTACTACACACCAAAGATATTCATCAATAATTCATCATTGCACTACAGGCCAAAGATATTCATATCTCAAAGAAATATATAATCATTTCAGAATTTATATAAACAATAATTATAACCATGTTGATCAATTCACCTTTGCACTTAAGCTAAAAATATTCAATTGTAAATTCAATGGTCATGATCATACCAGTCAACAATTCATCTTTGCACTACTGGCCAAAGAGAAACCATAATCACGATCATACCAATAATCTACTCATCTTTACACTTAAGTTAAAGAGAAATTTCATCACCGGGATTATAAAAATATTATATATGATAATAAAAACAATACGATCAACAACTGCATTTAATTTCAAGAGTAAGATTCATAAATCAATGATTTCATAACACCTTACTCCAAATGTTATAAATTACTTAATAATCTCATAATCTAATATTACTAATACTACCATAATATTTTAATCATTTCTTAAACTTATAAACAATTTATTTTAATTGTTTACACTTTATTAATTAATGCATTTAATCATACTAAAATGCCAAACTCATAAGATTTCATCACCAATAACCAACAACCTCATCAAAAATCTGCATATACCATATATAGGATTCCCAAGCCATAAAATCCTATTTTTCAATTTTGTTACTTCACATAACATATTTAATTAATTTATTCATAACTAGTCCATTTTCATGAAAAATACCAAATTAGTTCCAAAAATATTTCTTTTATGGGATTTAGCATAATATAGTCCCATATTGAACATATATTTTTCTCGAAATTTTTAAAATTCATTTACTATTTTTCACATGGTCAAAACTACCGAATATTTAGACATTTATCATAAATTGTACTTTTGTCCAAAAATTTCAAAATTTACAGAATATACTGATGTTATATAGATGTACTCCCAATAAAAATTTCACCAATTTTGGAGTTAACCACAAGGAGTTATAAGGGTTTACTTTTAAAATAATCTTTTCTCATAAAATCCATAACTCCTAATCTCTACATCCAAAAATCGCCATTTTTGGACACAATCAAGGAAACTCATCAAATTATCATTTCAAATTTTTCTAGAATTTTTGAAGATCAGAAAAATTACGAAACATGATAAACATAATAATCCTTAAAATCCCTTACCTCAAAAGAGTAGTACTTCTGACTGGAACATTGGATGAAAAGCCGAAAGAAACTTGCACTGAAAAGAAACTCTCAAAGTATCTAAATACTCACAAAAATAAGCTTGAGAATATAGAGAAAGAAAACTTCAGTTTCTGATGTGATTTTCAATTCTAACTTAAGCGCATATTTATAGGAAAATGCTAGAACGCCAAAGGAGACTAAATTAATAAAATAATATTATTAATCCATCCTTCTTTCTACGCCCATTCAATTTGAAAGTTGAGTAGCCATTTTGGAAGAGTTTTTGGCAGCCCACATGTTGTCAAACAAAAGTGGGTCCCACCCCATTTTTAATAAAAATTATTTTATTATCTGAAACTTCAATAATTCATAGAAAATAGCCTGTATATCAGAAAAATATGAATTTTATGTCCATTCCGTATGAAATCAAATTCTCTACAACTTTGTAGCTTTGAGTTTTTCCAAATTCCAAACTGAAAATATCCGAAATTCACAAACGGACGATTTTCAACAACTTTTAAAATTCATAACAAATCATACGTTAATTTTCAACGGTTCAAAATTTGTTGACATATACTCAACTCATATATGTATAACATATCCAAAAATCACAACGATCTAACGGTCGGATTAAAATTATAACTCACGCAATAAAGCTTTAAGAACACCGATTTGAGTTTTTAATACCTCCAATCCGACAAAATACTGATAAAACACCTCAATATTAATTCCTTCATTTATAACCAGATAAATAAATCCATCATTTATATCCACATAAAATAAATATTTCCTTATCATATAAATTAATAATTAATTATTCACAAATATTATTACAGAATCACAATTATGACAACCAGGCAGTTCCCATAAAAGAGGGGGCTTTCCAATAAGGATTTCTCTCACTCTTGCGCCGCAATTAGGTGACCAAACCTCTCCTGATGTAACTTTCTAGACATTGCCAATAATGCTATCTAATAATATTATCCAAATAATATAAACTATTGATCCGATAATGGGAATACTCGAAATGACAATTATTGAAACAACAATAATATAAAATATCAACGCAAAGCAATTATTGAACCAATAAAATAAAATATTGAACAATAATTTATCGTAACAATTATTGAGTAGTGCCTTCTTACGTAAGAATCAATAATTCAAAATCTTTGCGCAATCTGAGTGTTCTACCGCGTGCAACCACGTGTATTACTGTATTTTAACCACCAGGTATTCCAACAGTGTTAACGCTAACAACTACGCCGTTATTTATAAAAACTCAAACTTGTCATTTTCTTAATCCGATAGTTATTCTGTTATGGGGCCCACAAATGACTGCGCCATCGTACGAATATTCCTCGACAATAAGAATATTCCACGACCAAACGAATATTCCCCAATAGAAATGAGTATTTTATAACCACTTGCGTATTTTGAAAATTTTATATATATCATCCTTAACTTTAACTCTTTTTTTTTATCATTTTAACCATTTACTAAATAATAATTATAAGAAAAATTGAATAATTTATTTCATAAAATTTGGGGTCTTACACTTAATACCCTGCTTATCTTTACCAAGTCCTTGTCCAGGTTGATGACCTAATAACATCATTTCTTGAGTGGCCGACATAACCTCGTCAGAAATCTTGGGTACGGGAAGTGGCGCTCCAATAGAATGGTATTGTGTGTTACTCACTTCTAGAGTATGGAAACTGGCTGGTTTAACTTCTGCATTAAAGCTGATAATTGGTAGAGTTCCTTGTTCAGGACATTCCGGCTTAGCGTTGACAGTGACTAGACTGTTGTTGATAATGTATTTGAGTTGTTGATGTAAGGTAGAGGGAATAGCTCCAGCCATGTGTATCCATGGCCTCCCCAATAACAGGTTGTATCTTGAGTATATCTTGAGGACGTGGAAAGATACATTGAATATATTTGGACCAATCTCAATTGGCAATTCAATCTTTCCAACGGAATTTTTTCGGGATCCATCGAAAGCTCTGATGACCGTATGGCTGCTTTGGATCCACTTGAGATTGATATTCATCTTTACCAAGGTGGCATAAGGACAAATATTTAGAGATGAGCCTCCATCTATCAAAACTCCAGCTAGCATGTACCCGGAAGACAAAACTGCAATATGCAGAGGCTTGCAATGACTGGTCCCTTCGGGAGGTATGTCATCATCAGTGAAGGATATCACATTGTTGTTAAAAATATGATCAACCAAATGTTGAAATTTTTCCACATCCACTGATTTTGGTAAGTAGGCTTCTTCCAAAACCTTCAGTAAGATTTTCTGATGATCCTTAGAAGAGAAAACCAAATCCAGTATTGAAATCTGGTGTGGAGCTTCTCGCAAGCTTAAAACCACTTTGGCTTCATTGTGGCCCATAGTGCGGAGGAATTTTTCAATCTTCTCCATGGGCAACTTCCCCTTTGCTTCGTAAGTAGGTTTAATAACCCATTGAGGAAGATACAATGGATTTCCCTTCGACACTGTAGCAGTAGTATGAGACGTGGATCCTTCAACTTCTCCATAATTCCATGGAACTTTGTGTAAGCTGACAATATGATATTGTGGTCTGAAAGATAAAGAAATTGGCTCTGGTGCGACCACTTTCAAAAGATTGTCAACTCCTTTGAGTTGAAGTGGTTGTATAGGAAATACTTTGACAGTCTTCTCATCCACTTCGGATATAACTACCACTGATCCCTTCCATTTGGTAGGACATGCATTCCCACCCTTGAGTTGCACAGTGTAATCATTTTCTATTTGCAGGACACCGCTATCAATAAAATTCTGAATGAGATGGCGGAGTGCCCATCATTCTTCTGTGATGTGATCGCGAGAATGTGAATGATATTGACACACTTCATCAGAATTAAACTCTCCTGAACGGGGATTGATTGGAGGGAGAAGGAAGGTAATTCTTCCTTCGTTGATCAACATCTGCAGTATCTCCTCCATAGATTAACCCAAATAGGTGAATTCCCTCTGATTGGCAAAATCCCGACGGGCTTTAGCATTTGCTCTCTTCGCAACCTTATCCTCCATAGCTTCCCTTTCTGAAGGTGGTGAGGAAGCATTCATAACAAAAGGAAGGAGATAGGCATGCTCCTGCCTGATTAATTGGCATGTGACTTGATGTTGGTGGGTCACCAGTTCTGCCAATTGCTCAATTTGTTTGTAAAGAGCTTTCATCTTTCATTCCATGGTAAACTGGAACTTTGCATAATCCCATTTGTCAACACCGTATTTGATGGGTTAGGATGATTCGCCATTAGAATTGGAACATTGTCCAGTGCTCCAACTGATCATGTTGACCTCTTTTTCTTTGTGTTGAGGAAGAGGGTTGTCTTGCACATGAGGTTGATCTGGTTTGGTGACCACGATCTCACCATTGTCTATTAGATCTTGAATCTTGTGTTTCAAGGCTAAACAATCTTGAGTATCATGTCTAGGTGCTCCGACATGATAAGCACACTTCCGAGTAGCATTAAAACCCCTCCCATTAGGGTTGGCTGGTGGAAGAAGATGTGTAATTTTCTTACGAGCATCGGAAGAGCAAGAATATTCTCGAGCGAGTCCCCTAAGGGTGTGAACATTCGAGGTCGCTTTACTTCTCCACTTTTAGGCAATGGAGGGTTTGAAGATTGTGCTGGAAAAGGGAAGTAGTTTCTCCTCTGTATAGGCATGCTTTGATTGCCTTTTTGTCCTTGTAGTATCAAGGAAACATCCTCCTCTTTCTTCTTATGGAGCCTCCGGGGGTTGATTCCATAAGATCCGGACTGGATGTGCTCAGCAACAACATTAAGAGCGGCTAGGTCTTGAATTTTATCGGACTTCAATCCCATCTCAACCATCTCTCCGTGCTTGATCATTTCAGAGAATGGTTTGCCAATACCAGCTAGAACTCTTTCATAGAAAGGAGCTTCCTGTACATCTATGAATGTCAAGCCCATTTATGATTCTGTTATGGAAGGAATAACTTGAGCAACAAGGCGCCTCCACCTTTGAGTGTACTCTCTAAATGACTCATTAGACTGTTTCTTGACCATGGTGATTTGATACCGGTCAGGAGCCATCTGAGATTAAAAACTGTATTGAGTGAGGAAGGCGTGAGCCAGCTCTTCCCAGCTATGGATCTTTGAGTTGTCTAATCTGGTATACCATGAGCAAAGCTTTCTAGTCGATTTTTTCGAAGCAATTTGCATTTTGAGCTTTTCATTTTCCGCATAAGATCCGAGTTCTCCAATGAACACATTTAAATGTGTATAAGGATCCCCTAATCCGTCATATTTATCAAAATCAGGGGTCTTGAATTTCTCTGGATAATGAGCACCAAGAAATATGCAAAGGTCTGCATATAAAACACTGTCGTGTGTTCCAATCCCTTTGAGAACACGAATAGTTTCCTCCATTTGAAAGACCTTTTTCCTGATATCACCGGTGTCTGGATCTCCTTTTAGATGGGTGTTTTCAGGGTCTTTGTTGGTCGTATCCAACTGAGGTTCTGGAATTGTCTTTTCCAGACCTTGAACTCCTCCTTGTGTAGATGATTCTGTATGTGTAGGTATCTTCGCACCTGAGTGGGTGGTGTAATTCTTTTTAGTAAATGGCCAAGTCTGTAATTTGTTTACTCAATCCGACAAATTATTCTCGGGAAATAGCATTAGACTGGTCAGAAGAAGACATGAGTGGTTGTAGGCCTGTGGTCTTTTTGGATTTTGAGCGGGTAACAGGCCCAATTGCTTCTCTACAAAAGACTTACGTAGTTTAGTCTTAGGTTAATGTAAATGTTATCATAACATGTCCGTTTTAGGAATATGGTCCTGCAAAACCGGGAGTTAATTGATAACATGCATGCATGCACAAATATTCTTCATATTTTCCATTACATATGGATGAACATGGAATAAAATTACAAGTAAATGCTTTTACAAGTAATTGAAAATGGAAAGTATGAAGAGACTTTCCTCCGCATTTGGTTTATCAGAGGTTGACCTATCTTAGGGTTACTCTCGCGGATTTTTGGCATGAAGGTTCCCAGATCAACGCAATTTACTTGATGGAAAGTTAATCCGGTCTTTCATTTGGAGGCGAACTGGTGGTGCCTTTCCGAGCCTTCTTTGGAATTATTCTTCCTGCGAGTCCAGTAATCAAACATCAACAGGATAGCCTCCTGATGGAGGAACCACACAACATACATTCACATACGTGTCTCACCGTTTATGCAAAATGATGACATGTGTGAAGCACTAATATCACAGATAGATATTTAGTGAAGCGAAAGAAATAAAAATGCATTCGTACACATTCATCAGAAATGTAAATGCAACATTCAAACACAAGCATATAATAATTTTGAAAATCTTGTAATAGTGGCTTAAGCCCTCTTACTGGAATCCCCAGCAGAGTCGCCACCTGTCAACGACGGGATTTTCGAGTGTCCCTTTTCGTTACTTGTTCTTTGGTGTTCTCATGTTAATGTGTGATTTATCTGAAAAAACAAGTGAAAAAGGCCCAACATGTATAATGTCGACGATTTGACTTTAAGAGTCGCCGGTTAGAAGTATTTAATTTTGGTTGCACCAACGCAAATCAAAAGGTTTTTACATTTACCCAAAGTGATTTGACAATCGCTAAACGGTCTATGAAACCGAGATTCATTTTGGGTCCGAGGGTTTGATTATGCGGAGGGAAGGTGTTAGGCACCCCCCGACATCCGTGTTACCACGGTGGCCGCCACTTTTCAAAGAAACTATTATATGAATGTGTGTGTGTGTGGATCAATGTGCAATTATTTGGAAGTAGTGCTATACCTCGTTCGCACCTATATACATAGGGTTTGAATTTATAGAAAAATTCAGTTTTAAACAAGATATAGCAATGACGTTTTTTAAAAGAGGTTTTTCAAACCATGTGCTCAATAGTAATTGAGGCCTTTGATACTTTTATTTTATTATTAAATGTTCGACTTGTTTACTATTATTTTCGAGATGCGAAGCATTCTAGAAAATAATATACTGACGATCTTAGAACTCCTCATGGGCATGACAACCATCCAAGGAAATTGAGACATCAGTAAAATAATAATGTAAGTAACATACTAAAAATGTCCATCATGGGGAACCGAATCTAGATTGATGAGATGAATCTGTGATCACATGATTCCTAGGCTCACATGATATCTTGCAATTTGTATGGAAAGCGATAGCGTTATAAATATAAAAGTTGTAAATATATATATCTGAGATATGATCGACCACCACGAAGCAACTCCATGGGGATCGTAAATGTAAATATATAAAAGTGGTAAATATATATATATATATATATATATATGGACATGATCAACCATCACAAAGTAAACTCTAGGTGGGACGACCGAAATGTAAATAAAGCTATAAAAGCGATCAACCGCCATGAAGTAAGCTCCATGCGGAGACGAAATGTAAATAAAAGTTGTAAAAGGCCATGAAGTAAACTCCAGAACGATAAATGTAAATGTATATATATATATATATATATATATATATATATATATATATATATATATATATATATATATAAAGTTTAGTAAATGCACCAGATGTAAAATCCAGGCTCATCAGATATGTCTGACAACAATTATATATATATATATATATATATATATAAAGCAGATAAATGCTCCAGACCGAAGTCTAGGCTCAATTGAGGCATAACTTGATAATGTTAGTCCATATATGAAATATATACATATATAATATATATATATATATCTAGGCGAAATGAAAACCATGATCAAGAAGTTAAAGGCAACGCACACAACATGACTCTCAATGTGTATAACAGTGTGTGCTAATATGAGAAGAAGACTTTATATAATGTGAGAAGGCTTACAGTGGGCTACCAATGTAGACTTCTATGACTTTAAATGGATAAACACTCAGCTCCCACCAGATAAAAGATAGCTATATGTGAGCTAATAAGTGTTTAAAGATGAGGAAACACTCAAAAGATGTGAATACAGAGTAAAATGGACAGGGCTTCCTCGCCTTTTCCTCTCCTTTTCTTCTTCAAATGGCTGACCCCAAGGCTCATATTTATAGGCCGATGGTAGTAAGGTACACTGCTGGTAGCCATGGTTTATGCTGCGGTGGTCGTCCGAGCCTCATGGTCTGTCATTATCTCGGCACGTGCACTCATGCACTTAATGTCCGCGCGAACTTGCAGAACTTCAATCCGAGCATCCGAACGAGGTATATTGACCTTGTTTGGACCGCTTGTGTCGAGAGTTACACAATGACATGGATTAGAGGTTGTACGAAGTCAGGAAGAGGGGTCTATGCCCATGGTCTTCAAGCTTTAAATTCTATCATAAGTACTGCCACGTGTAATAGTCACTCGGGATTGATACTCCTCGGTTCTTGTGGGACATTGTTGGATGTATGTATGTATGAAGTGTTGAGATGACGCACAGGTGTTGAAGAGACAAGATGTCATTTGACTCTTTACCGGGGTTATCGCCGGTTTGAGTTGAAAGTAGACGTTGCTCAGGTTACATCTGAGATTGGACTACTTGTTAGTATGTCGCGATATCATCTTGTGAGAGAAAATGTTGAGGCGGTAAGACGACGTTTTGACTCCTCACTGGGGTTATCGCCGGTTTGAGTGAAAAGCAGACGTTGCTCAGGGTTACATCCAAGATTGGACTGCTTGTTTGTATGCCTCACTGTCATCTGTGGGTGTGCCAGTCTGCCCGTTGTTAGCTCTGAGTCTGAGGTATGAGTGTCTCGGCAGGAGGTATGAGCTTGAAGCTAATCGCATGTGTTTGAAACAAACAATTCCGGAGTTATCGCCGGAACTGCAAAAGCATCCCTTGGGGCTATCACCAAGGATAGAGTCGCTACTCCCAGTGTTGGTTATGGGACTGGAACTGAATGTCACGGTGTTATCGGAGACGGTATCTCTCGGTGTTGTTCTTAGGTCTTTTGATTTGCATACCTCGGGGTTATCTCCGAGATTGGAAATGACACTCCCGGTTTGTGTTCCGGGTTGGAACTGATGTTCTCAGTTTGTGTTCCGGGTTGGAACTGATGTTCCCAGTTTGTATTCTGGATTGGAACTGAACTTCCGATAGTATCCGGAATGGATGTCAGCTATCTTCCGGGGTTATCTCTAAAAAGACGAATACGCCTCCTCTGATGTCAAGAATGATGCAGAAAATTTCGAGTGTCTATAATAATAATAATAATAATTATTATTATTATTATTACTACTACTATTATTATTATTATTATTGTTATTATTATTATTATTGTTATTGTTATTGTTATTATTATTATTATTATTATTATTATTATTATTATTATTATTATTATTATTATTATTATTATTATTATTATTATTATTATTATTATTATTATTATTATTATTATTATTATTATTATTATTATTATTATTATTATTATTATTATTATTATTATTATTAGTACTACAATTATTATTATTACTGTTATTATTATTATTCATGTTATTATTATTATTATTATTATTTTTTTTATTTTTATTTTTATTATTATTATTATTATTATTATTATTATTATTATTATTATCTTAATTTAAGGGAACATTTTAATAGTCGTTGCAAAAAGTTGTATAAAATATGCAACAAAAATAAAATTATTGCCGATGAATGTGGTCCATATTAGACAATCTAAATATAGCAACAAAAAAACTTTCGTTACTTACGTGATGAGGAGAAATCAAGTGGTTAGAAATTTTCAATCTAATTTCTAACTAATTTTGTTTCAAATTTTGAAACTACATATGAATTTCGTTGCAAAAAAGTGAAAGCGACACAATCTGCAACGAAGGACATGTTTCGTTGCTAAACACACACTTTTTTAAGAACGACTTATAAAGTCGTTACTGAAAAAATCGTTGCTAAAGCCCCCATTTTTAGCAATAAAAAACCTTCGTTGCTTACGATGGCGAGAAATCAAGTGGCCAAAATTTTTTTGCAGCAATTTCTAACGAAATTTTTTCCAACCAATGGATTAGCAACGAAATTTTGCAACGACTTATGAATTTCGTTACAAAAAGTGAAAGCTTAACACAATCTGCAACGAAGGACTAATTTCGTTGCTAAACATATACTTTTAGCAACGACTTATAAAGTCGTTGCCCAAAAAATCGTTGCTAAAGGCCCATTTTTTTGTAGTGATACCACAACCATAACAAATCAGTAGCCCAAAATCAAGGATTTGATCAAGAGAGGTATAACCCTAATTTTAAAATCTGACCTTAGATGATGTGTTAAAAGTTATGATTAAGTGTTAAAATGTGTTGTATGTAGTGTATAATGATGATCTGGGTTGCTAGATGTTAGATCCATAACATCTAGAGGCTCCGATTTGATGTTCTTCAAAATCTGGAAAAATAAATTTTTGTTGTCTGACAATGAATGTCAGACCTTTGTAGATGTCAGTCTATTATGTGTTTTTTTTGTTTAAAGCTTTAATCTTGTAGTATGCTATGAGCTCTTTAAGCTGGAACTTGAATCAAGTTCATATCATAAGCATATTGCAAGATAATCGAGGTCAAAAGCCGTTGACCGGCCATGACTGGGCGTTTCTGGGTAACCCAGAAACTACCCAGAAACTGCCAGACAACGTTTTAAATCGACCAGATCTTGCTGCTGTTTGTTGTTTTGTTATTGTTGTTGTAATAGTCGTAATATGGTATATAGACTACTTATTCATGCTCTTAGAACACAAAAAAAATTAATAGGTTGCTTGCAGTGGATGGTCAAACCAAGCCAAAAGATCACGAAATGAGTTTTCTGGGTAACCAAGAAAACTTAAAGCGTGACTTCTAACATGGTTTGACCGAGCTAGATCTAACGATTGTATTGTTGTTATCTCCCAAAAACAAAAAAATTATTTAAGTTTTATTAAATTGGGTTTTATGAAGAAGAACAAGAAAATTAGCGAGGTTTTAATTATTAAAAATAAAATTATATTTTATTAAATAATTATAGAAAATTAGTTTTAATTATTAAAAATACTAATTAAATTATTAAAAATTATTTTTCCGAAAATTAGTTTTTATAATTTTAATATATTTCATAAATAATTAATATTTTTGAAATATTAAAGGTATTTAATTTATTTAATTATTATATTAAATAAATTATTTAAAAATGATTTTAATATTTGAAAAATCATTTAAAATTATATAATGATATAAGAAAATATTTTAAGTTATTTTTAATGACTTTTAATATTTTGTGATGAAATTCATTAATAAATTAATATTAATGATAATTAAGTTATTTAATAAATGAATTAAATAATAAATAAAAAATGATTTTATTATATTAAAAATAATTTTAAATAATAATAAGGTATTTAAAAATATTTTAAGTTATAAAATATAACTTTCAATATTTAAAGGTAAATTTCATTAATTAATTATTATTAATGATATTAAAGTTATTTAATAATTATATTAAATAAATTAGTTTAAAATGATTTTATTATTATAAAAATCATTTTAAATAAAAATAAAGTGTTTAAAGATATTTTAAGTTATAAAATATAACTTTTAATATTTAAAGGATAATTTCATTAATAATTTAATATTAATGATATTAATTTAATATTAATGATATCAAATTTATTTAATAATTATATTAAATATATGGTTTAAAAATGGTTTTATTAATTTAAAAATCATTTAAAAAGGATATAAATGAATTAAAAATATTTTAAGTTATAATTAATGACTTTTAATATTTTGAGGAATAGTACATTAATATTTTAATATTAATGGTAATTATTTAAAAATGATTTTAAATGTTTTAAAAATTATTTAAGGGTAATATTAATACTTTAAAAATATTTTGAGTTATTATAAATAACTTTAATATTTTGGCAATGGTTTCATTAATAGTTTAATTAATTAAAATTAATGATAATAAAATTATTTAATATTTAAATCATTTATTAATGATTTAGGTGTTTGAAAATTTATGATAAATTATAATAAATGTTTTAAAATTATTATAAGTCATTTAAAAATAATATATGACCGATAATTACAGATTATTGAACTCTTGAATAGAGTCTTAGACTCGATAATTACCGATAAAAATCGATGATAATCGACATGTTTTGTAAATTGATCTGGACTTAGATATTTTGATTCGATATGTTTTTGTTTATGATCCAATGACTATTGAATATGTGAGACAATGTGATTATGTTATGTGTTGACTGCAATATGTAGTATTATGTGTTACGATATATTATTCTAATCAGTAAAATGATCTTATTACTGATAGGTGATTATATAAAAGATAAAACTAAGTTGCGAATTGTAAGCAGTGTACCAGGCAAGTATCCTACCTTTGCATTTTCTTTATGCAATGGACATGAGTAAGAAGATTCAGAATTATATTATTATTATACCAGATTATTAACCCTATTATTATATATGTTATATCCGATTATTGATTATCAACATGGTACTATATTGTAATTCAGATATATATATTATGTTCGTTAATTTCTAAATATGGTTATTCAAGTGTCCTCACTTGGATAATCATTGTATTTAATCACATGTTGATATATATATATATATATATATATATATATATATATATATATATATATACCTATATGATCCTAGTATTTATACGATATGTAAAGAGTCGTCTAGCTATTTGACCAAATTTAGACACAAATTTAGAAACATAGTTGAATATGATAAAACCTTTTTGTATCCAATCAAATTGTTTTGGTTCGGATTCCTGACTAAGTATGAACATCCCGAATATGGGAAAAATTTTATGCGCCCAAGGCGGATAGAGTGGACGATAATATCGTTCTTGCATTTAGTATTGATCAATACAAGGCATAACAGGCTGATTACCCCCCGTGCCTATAAGTTATGACGGTTTGCAAATGAAGTTTTACTAAACCTATTCAATAATTAAAAACAATGTTCATAGTATGTCACCTTAACCCTATTTATAGTCAGTATGTAGTTTCAAAATTTTGACAGAGAGTTGTTATGTTATTGTTATCGGTTCAGATTACTTCACAACTATTGATTTGTTGTAGAAGGGTAGTACAAAGAAAGCATTTAATCCTTTCAGCTAATATTTATAATTGTTATTACTTGCTGGGCAGTCAAATGCTTATCCTTACTTAATTTAAATATTTTCAGCTAAATGTGAACAACCTGAAGGCTCTGCTAAGAACAAGGGAAAAGGAAAGGTTACTGAATGAATGCAATGCTATCTTATGTAATAGTTTGATATTATTAAGACAATGATATATATTATCTATCATGTTATGAAATGAATGTATTAAAGGTTACGTACTTGGGAGCTAGACTCTGATAATCATGTAAATTAAGTTTAATAATTATATTATTGTTATTATTATTAGTATTATTCCGCTCATAGAAATGGTATCGTGAAGCACCGAGTTCGGGTTTCAAGTACCTGGATTTAGGGGCTTTACAGGTTGGTATCAGAGCTTAGGGTTAGAAACCTTAGGTGGGATAGACCTTAGGCTATAACCTTAGAACAGAGGGAAATGTTGAAAATGTAAATAACTCATATATAGTTTAAAAGGAGATGAATTGGATAAATTCATCGTTAAACAAAATAAAAGATAACTTATATAAAACTCTTATTTGTTGTGTGTATATACTATATGCTAATCAGGATAATTTATGTGTGTAGGTGTTTGGTGGAAAAGGCTTGTTATATGCTTATAGCATGAAGAAGGATCAAATCCATACACCCGAACTAATATTGAAGCCAATAGCTAAAATAGAAGCTCACAATGAAAACAACTCTGACGAGGTGGTTATTATGGAAAACGTAGTACGAGATCCAGAGATGGTGGAGCTGACAGATAGTGATTCAGACACTAAAGTTGAAGCTGATCAAGCATAAATAGAAGTGTAGAATCTGAGGAACAAGGTTTCTTCTCTAGAAAGGTTGTGGGAAATAGAAAAGCTGTTAAATAATCAACTGCGTCTGACGTTAATCGAAACAATGGAAGAACAGGATAAGCTTAAAATCCAAATTGATCAGATGGAAGCCACAAACAACATATCGTGTGTAGCTCCGAGCAATAGGGGAAAAAGAAAGATAGAAGACCACGACTTAGGAAAATCCGATAAGAAGAAAGAGAAAAAAATATGTTACCTTTGTGGCTATGAGGGACATACCACTCTTTATTGTCCTGACTATAGACCAGGTGCATGATTTATTTGTGGATTGGAAGGTCATCGGGCGAAAGGTTGTCCAAGAAAAAGTCATAGTGAATAGGTAGTATATGTTCTGTTGTGTAGGTATTTTTAATGTAATATATATGATAAGTATATCTGTGTAATGTAATGTTCCCAACTTTTATGTTAGTCAAGGCTGTAAATCCCAACTTTTGTGGTCACAAAGGCATAGCTGATGTTTAAAGCAGTATGTGTTATGCTATGTAAAATATTCGCTAAATGAATATGAATCTAAGTTTGAGTAATGAAACAAGTTTAATATATTAAACTTATATGACAAGGTTTAGAATGTAAGTTAATAAAGTATAATTTATGGTTTTACTTAACTAGATAATGCCGCCAAGACGTCAAACTCGAAACTAAAGGGCAGAAGAGTCTGTCAATAATGTTGAGGGACAACAACAAGCAGACCCGATGCAGCAATTTGCAAACATGGTAGCACAAGCTATGCAGCAAGGAATGCCAGGTGCAGGTAACCAGCCGGACAACCACTTGGCAAACTTTAAAGATTTCAAGGCTGTGGGACCACCGAAATTCAAAGGTACAACTGACCCTGTTGAAGCCCAGACTTGGGTTAAAGAAATTGAAAAAGCATTCGTGATAGCTAGGGTAGCTGAGGGGAAAAAGTCCGCTTTTACCACCTATATGATGAAGGGTGAGGAAAATTTTTGGTGGGAAGCAAATCAGACGAGGGCAGGAGAAGGTGTAGTTACATGGGATAAGTTTAAGATACTGTTTTTTGAAAACTATTTTTCATCTAGTATGCAGGCTAGGATGGAGGTGAAATTTTTAGAGTTGAAGTAGGAGAATATGACTATTGCGGAGTACGCCGCAAAATTCAATGAGTTAGCTAGGTTCGCTCCGCATCAAGTTAATACGGAGGATAGGAAAGCTAGAAGGTTTGAGTTGGGATTAGAACCCTGGCTCTATAACAAGGTGGCGGTGTTGCAGATTCCAATATTTGCAGCACTCATGGAAAAGGCTATCATAGCCGATGAGGGGAGTGAGGCCATGAGCCTCTACAACAAGGAGAGAAAGAACAAGAGTAAGGTTGAAGGAGCTGGGAAGACGGAAGTTAATAGTGGAAGTAAAAGTGGTAGTAGCAAAAGGAAGGGGAGTTATTTTGGAAATGTCCAGGTAAAATAAGAAGGTGTGAAGAAGCAGGTGGTGCCGTGTAAGAATTGTAGAAAGAATCACTCTGGGGAATGTCTGAATGGAAAATTTGTATGCTATAAGTGCGGGCAGGAGGGCCATATCTCTCCCAACTACCCCAATCCAAGAATGAACAGTGGGTGTTTTCTGTGCGGATCGATTGAGCACAAGGTGAAGGATTGTCCGAAGAGGAGGACGGAGGCAGGGAGTGTGAATACTGGCAAGGGCAGCGGAACTTTGGCAATCACGGGACCTACATCATCAAGCAAGCCAACAAAATCTATTGTAAGGGTCTACAACATGACGGTCCAAGATACGGTGGTAGCTAGTAATGGAACTCCAGGTATTATTCGTATAACTTTATTTTCTTTTACATGATTTTCCTATATATATATTAAATTATTTTATAAAGTAATTTTGAAGGAGAAATTTGAGTTCTATTAGAAATCGAATTTCCGTTTCATTAGATAGACAAGCTTTATGTGAATAGTTAAAGATCAGTTCGATCAAATTATGATCGAGATCTACTTGTAATGATCGTGTATGCTATGTACCCTTGTATGTATAGGTTTTAAAATAGTGATTCTAGGGACAGAATCTTTATAAGGGAGGGTGAATGTAACAACCCGATATTTTCTATACAAATAAATCAGAAATTTTGCGTATAATTTTTTTTTTATTAGAATAAATATGGGGAATATGTGCCAAGATAATGTGTATATGTATTTATGTGATAAATAAAAATATATTTATTACATGAATATTTACAAATAATTTTATTTTAGAATTATTGATTATTATAAATTATATTTTATAATAATTAATTTTATAGTAGAAATATTTTTATTAATTATTTTCCATGAAAATATAATTATATAATATTTAAATAATATATGAAATGATTTTTAGAATAATTATAATAATTATTTTTTAATATATGAATTTATGTTAGATTATTAAGTTAATTATTTTAACTTAATTAATAATGTTAAATATCAAAAGATAAATCGGATATGGAATCAAACCCTAATTTTGGATTTTGATCAAGGAATAAGAATAATAATATAATATTAATTATATTTTGATTTTTCGATAGTGCTATAAATATATATTGTATATATATACGTATTGATAATGGTTGATCAATTATGGTGTATTATTACTAAACCCTAGCATTAATTTGTTTAACCCTATTTTTAAATTCAAACCTAATTAGAAGTCAAATGAGACTATAAAAAATGTGTTAATATATTTATTATGTGTTATATGATGATTAATTAGGTAAAATCTAATTAAAATGGAAAACCCTAATAATTTTAGAAAACCCTAATTATAAAACCCTAATTTCTGAAATTAAAAACCCTAATTTGAAACCTAAACTGGAGTTTGTGATTAGTCAAAAATTGTGTTAATGTGATTAATATCATGTATAGTAGATTTTATTTCTAATTATGGAAAACCTAATTAGTAACTTAAAACCCTAATATCTAGAACCCTAATTTAGTAATTGGAAACCCTAATTGTAATTTGGTAACCCTAATTATCAAAATTGTAAACCCTAATTGCTAAATTAGCAAGGTTAATTATAATTGGTGAATTTTAAACCCTAATGTTCCTGTATAATGTAATTAGAAAACCTAACTAATTAGTAAACCCTAAATTTCTATTTTTAGAAACTAATTTTATTTTTTATTTTTTAATTTTAACCCTAAATGAAAACCTAGAAATTCAATTTTTGTTTTAAACCTTAGGGGTTAAACCCTAAGGGTCAAACCCCTAAGGGTTGATAAGATTACAATTTTGCCATTAAAATAAAAGTTAAATGACCTTTTGCCCATTTTGTATTATTGATTGGATTAAATCAAGTGTTAGCAAATTTGTTGGAGTTGTTGGCCAACCCTTGACTTCTCAATGTGGTGAAATACAACACAACACAAAATGTATAACATATCTCGGCCACTTCATTTCAACATTATATATATATAGATTGGGAGAGAGAAAAGTCCATTTTAGCTCATTTTTCACACTTGCTCTCAACTAAACTCTCTCAACTCAAAACCAGCGAAATTATAAGGCATATCGGTCCCCATCGGTTCCCCCACTAACATCTATATCATATCATAACCCTAAATCAAGATTGATCAAAGTAAAGGTATAAACCCTAATTTGAAAATCGACCATTGATGATGTGTTAGATGTTATGATTAAGTGTTAAAATATGTTGTTTATGGTGTATAATGATGATCTGGGTTGATAGATGTTAGATCCATAACATCTATAGGCTCTGATTTGATGTTCTTCAAAATCTGGAAAAATATTTTTTGTTGTCTCGACATGATGAATGTCGGACCTTGTAGATGTCGATATCATTTTGTATTTTTTGTTGTTTAAAGCTTTTATTCTTGTAGTATGCTATGAGCTCTTTGATCTGGATCAAGAATCAAGTTCATATCATAAGCAGATTGCAAGATAATCGAGGTCAAAAAATTCGTTGATTGACCGTATTTAGGCATTTTTGGTAACCTAAAACTTGCTTTAAAGCGCTCGACAAGACTTTTAGCGCCTCGATCTTGTAAACTGTTGTTGATTTTTGTTTTGTTGTTGCATTAAAGTTATAGTATGGTAGTTATACTACAGGTTAATGCTCTTAGATCGCTTTTATCACAAACATACGAGATTTGGGGATGGTCAAACCAAGCGTAAAGGTTCACGGATGAGCTTTTTACGGGTAACCCTAAAAAGTTCATGGCGTGACTTTCGACATGGTTTAATGGAGACAAGATCTAACTTATTTTATTGTTTTTTTGTTGATGTTTTGTAATAGATCTATTAAGTTACATGTTGGCTACTATATGAAACTTTTATATCACAAAAACAACACTTAGATCACAAGTTGTGGAAGCCCAAATATGAGCGATCGAGCTGTTCTTCATTTACGGGTAACCCGGAAAATGAAGAACAACTCGACAAACTATTTTAGGCGATCGAGATCTTCTTTCTTGTTATGTGATTTGTTCATGTTTGTTGTTGGTTCTTGTAGTATTACACTAGTATTACAAGATCAAGGTAATAGATCTCCCGAAACATGATGAATTTGATTTAAGTTTGGTCAAACTAAGCCCCTCGAAACTGGCATGAATGTTCTAGGTTTTCATGATGAACACGAAGAACACCTATAGCGACAGTTATGTCGCTATAGGTGGTCTTTAGCGATATTTTTTTATAAAAAATTATATTATTATTAAATAATTATAGAAAATTAGTTTTTAATTATTAAAAATACAAAATAAATTATTAAAAATTATTTTAAAGTCTAAAAATTAGTTTTTAATAATTTTAATATATTTTATAAATAATTAATATTTTTGAAATATTAAAGATATTTAATTTATTTAATTATTATATTAAATAAATTATTTAAAAATGATTTTAATATTTGAAAAATCATTTAAAATTATATTATGATATAAGAAAATATTTTAAGTTATTTTTTTTAATGACTTTTAATATTTTGTGATAAATTTCATTAATAAATTATTATTAATGATAATTAAGTTATTTAATAAATGAATTAAATAAATAAATTAAAAATGATTTTATTATATTAAAAAAATCATTTTAAATAATAATAAGGTATTTAAAAATATTTTAAGTTATAAAATATAACTTTCAATATTTAAAGGTAAATTTTATTAATTAATTATTATTAATGATATTAAAGTTATTTAATAATTATATTAAATAATTTAGTTTAAAAATGATTTTATTATTATAAAAATCATTTTAAATGAAAATAAAGTGTTTAAAGATATTTTAAGTTATAAAATATAACTTTTAATATTTAAAGGATAATTTCATTGATAATTTAATATTAATGATATTAATTTAATATTAATGATATTAAATTTATTTAATAATTATATTAAATAAATAGGTTTAAAAATGGTTTTATTAATTTAAAAATCATTTAAAAAGGATATAAATGAATTAAAAATATTTTAAGTTATAAATAATGACTTTTAATATTTTGATAAATAATACATTAATATTTTAATATTAATGGTAATTATTTAAAAATAATTTTAAATGTTTTAAAAATCATTTAAGTGTAATATAAATAAAATATTTTAAGTTATTATAAATAACTTTAATATTTTGGAAATAGTTTCATTAATAGTTTAATATTAATTAAATATTAATGATAATAGAATTATTTAATATTTAAATCATTTAATAATGATTAGGTGTTTGAAAATTTATGATAAATTATAATAAATGTTTAAAAATTATTATAAGTCATTTAAAAATAATAAAATTACAGTTATTGAACTCTTGAATGAGTCTTAGACTGATAATTACTCGATAGTATTGAAGCTCGCAAGCATATTCGAGAAATTGATCTGGACTTAGATATTTTGATTCGATATGTGTTTGTTTGTGATCCAATAACTGTTGAATATGTGAGACAATGTGATTATGTTATGTCTTTGTTGCAATAAGCGTTATTATGTTATGTAACGATATGTTATTCTAATCGGTAAAATGATCTTATTAGATAGGTGATTTATAAAAGATAAAACTAAGTTGTTTGTTTGCAAGTATCCTACCTTTGTATTTTCTTTATACAATGGACATGAGTAAGAAGATTGAGAATTATATTATTATGTATTATTTATTGTTATATATGTTATATCCAGATCATTGATTATAAACATGGTACTATATTGTAATTCGGATATAAATTATGTTCGATTAATTTCTAAATATGGTTATTCAAGTATTCCCATGGATAATCAATATGTTGATATATATATATATATATATATATACACCTATTGATCGAAAAGTATAAAACAAAAAGTTCTAATTTATTTTAGCTATTAGACAGATTTAGAAATATAGTTGAATATGATAAAACCTTTTTGTATCCAATCAAATTGTTTTGATTCGGATTCCTAACTAAGTATGAACATCCTGAACATGGGAAACCTTTTATGCGCCCAAGGCGAACAAAGTGAACGATAATATCGTTCTTGCATGTAGTATTGATCAATCTGAGGCATAACGAAAGTGATCACCCTCGTGCTCGTAAGTTATGACGGTTTTATGGATGAAGTTTCGCTAAACCTATTCAAAAATTGAAAACAATGTTCATAGTATGTCACCTTAACCCTATTTATAGTCAGTACGTAGTTTCAAAAATTTGACAGAGAGTTGTTATGTTATTATTATCAGTTCAGATTGCTTCACAACTATTGATTTGTTGTAGAAGGGTAGTACAAAGAAAGAATTTAATCCTTTCAGCTAATATTTATAATTGTTATTACTTGCTGGGCACTCAAATGCTCATCCTTGCTTAATTTAAATATTTTTAGCTAAATGTGAACAACCTGAAGGCTATGCTAAGAACAAGGGAAAAGGAAAGGTTGCTGAATAAATGCAATGCTATCTTATGTAATAGTTTGATATTATTAAGACAATGATATATATTATCTATCATGTTATGAAATGAATGTATTAAAGGTTACGTACTTGGGAGCTAGACTCTGATAATCATGTAAATTAAGTTTAATAATTATATTATTGTTATTATTATTAGTATTATTTTGCTCATAGAAATGGTATCGTGAAGCACCGAGTTTGGGTTTCAAGTACCTAGATTTGGGGTTTTACATCATATTTCTCCACCAAAATGTTTGTCGAAGAATACGATACATTTTGGTACTCCCAGGATGGATTGCAAACGGTGTGTTGTGCGTCTCCATCATGATTTTATACTTCAAGTCAGAATCGTTAGGAACACAAAGTCTGGAGTTGACTCAAAGTATTCCTTCTTCATCGATTCTTGCTTCTAGAATAACACCTTCTTGCACTTTCTTCCTCCTACGCATTAGCTCCAGGTCTGTAGCTTGAGCAGCTTTAACTTTATCGATTAAAGTCGGTTCTACTCGTATGTTCGCCATCATCACATGGGTCCCTGGAGTCTTTAACTCAATCTCCATCCTTTGTAAGTCATACAAAATGGGTCTTTGCGTTGAAAATATCATACTCGTACCCACATATGATCGTCTACTCAATGCGTCAGCTACCACGTTCGCTTTTCAAGGATTGTATTGGATAGTATGATCGTAATCTTTTAATAGCTCAAGCCATCGTCGTTGCTGCATGTTGAGTTCTTTTTGAGTGAAGAAATATTTGAGGCTTTTATGATCCGTATAGATCTCCACCTTCTCTCCATACAGGTAATGCCTCTAAATCTTAAGCACAAAAATGACAGCTGCCAACTCTAGATCATGAGTAGGATATTTCCTCTCATATTATTTGAGTTGTCGTGAGGCATAGGCTATGACTTTCCCATGTTGCATGAGAACACATCCTAAACCTTTGCCTGAAGCATCGTTGTATATGACAAATCCCTTTGAACCAGATAGTATTATCAGAACAGGTGCTGAAATGAGTCTCCTCTTGAGTTTTTTAAAACTCTTTTCACATTCCTCGTTCCAACCGAATTTTGTGTCTTTTTGAGTCAGCTGAGTTAATGGAGCAGCGATTCGAGAAAACCCTTCTACGAATCTCCGATAATAACCAGCTAAGCCGAGAAAGCTACGTACTTCAGTCACTGACTTAGGTTGCTCCCAGCTTTGAATTGCTTCAATCTTTGCCATGATTTGATATCACGTGCCCAAGGAATGCAAATTCCTCAAGCCAGAACTTGCATTTCTTCAACTTGGCATATAGCTTGTTTTCACAAAGCTTTTGGAGTATCAGCCTCAAGTGTTTCTCATGGTCTTCACGGGTTTTGGAGTATATGAGGATGTCATCAATAAAGACGAGCACAAAGTGATCCAAATATTCATTGAATACTCGGTTCATCATGTCCATGAAGAAGGCGGGAGCATTAGTCGATCAAAAGACATGACTAGGAATTCATAATGCACATCTTAGGTTACGAAACCGATCTTTGGAATGTCATCAATTTTAATCTTCAACTGATGATATCCGGAACAAAGATTGATCTTTGAAAAGTATTTGGCACCTTACAACTAGTTAAATAGATCATCAATACGAGGTAACGGGTACCTATTTTTGATGGTGACATGATTCAACTCTCGATAATCAATACAAAGTGGCATACTTCCATCTTTCGTCTTCACGAATAGAACATGAGCACCCCAAGGAGGCATACTAGGATGAATGAAACCGATGTCTAACAATTCCTGCAGTTTGGTTTTTAACTCTTGAAGTTCAGTAGGAGCCATTCGACATGGAGCTTTGGAAATGGGTTTTGTACCAGATTCAAGGTCGATACAAAATTCAATTTCACGCTCTGGGGGTAGGCCAGGAAGTTTTTCAGGGTATACATCAGGAAATTTATTAACAATAGAAATATCATTCATATCTGACGTATTTTTATTTAAATCCGTGACATGGACTAAGAAAGCTTGACATCCGTTTTTCAATAAACGAATAGCTTTATGGCTTGATATGACAGTGATTGACTTTAGTGATTTGGTTGTTTGAATTCGTATAATAGGTTTGTTAGGAATATGAAAGCTAACAACCTTATAAAAATAATCGATTTTAGCATGATGAGTAGTTAACCAATCAATCCCTAAAATCACATCAAATGCAAGTATTTTTAAAGAAATAAGATCGACAGGTAACGTGCGGTTACCGATTTGAATAAAATAAGACTTATAAACAATGGATGTAATGAAGGTTTCTCCCAATGGAGTTTCAACAGATAAGTCAAAGTCTAATTTCTCTAGAGTCAAATTTAAACGTTGAGCGCAAGTAAGAGAAATAAAAGAATGGGTAGAACTAATATCAAATAAGGTATATACTTCGCTAGAGTTTTTGATTAGCTTACACGTGATCACCTCGTTTGGATTCCTTGCTTTTTAGGAGGTTATGACAAATGCTCTCCCTTGAACTACCGGTTTTGTCTTGTATGGGATGGCCTTTGATGCCTCCATTCCAACTGGACTTGACTTTAGTGCACGACAAAATTGGGCTAGGTGACCTTCTCTTCCATAATTGTATCATGCTTTGGACTGCATCACGCAGTCTGGACTGATATGTCCCTCCCCTCCACATTTGTAACATACGACCGATGATCGTTCTCCTTCCTTAATAACGGGTGCTGGTGCTGACGTCTTTCCATCATTTTTAAATCTCCTCTTCTTGAAATGTCCACTCCTATTGTCTTGGCCATGTTTACCACAAAAATGGTTACCATTTGTGGCCTATTGATTCCCTCCACGCTTGTTGTCACTGCTTCGATGAATACTACCACTAGTATTATCGATTTACCGATTGCTCTTTCTTGGTTGGGTTGACACATTATCGCGCTCCAATAACTGAGCCCTATTTATAACATCTGAATACAAGCAAAGTTTTTGAGAAATGAGGTATTGACGTATCTCAGGTTTCAAACCTCTTAGAAACATTCGCGTCATTCTGTCCTCATTATCAACCAAATGAGATACAAACCGGGACAACCCGGCAAACTTAGCTTCGTACTGTGACATGGTCATATAATTTTGCTCCAACTTGATAAACTCTACCTCCTTCATGTGTTGAATACTTTTGGTAAAGTACTCGTCGTTGAACAGTTCTTGGAACTTCTCCCAAGATATCTTGGTGCGGCGAGTTGAGTGCGCTTTTCTGATTCCCACCGAGAATCGCCTCTGCTACATAACATGAAGGTGGCAAAGGGAACCTTTTGCTCCTTGAAGCATCCCAAGATATCAAATATCATGGTGATCTGCTTTATCCACGTCTCTGCCTTAAATGGTTTTGGCTCTCCAAAAAACTCCGGTGGTCCCATGAAACTGATGTCTAACAATTCCTGTAGTTGGTTTTTTAACTCTTGAAGTACAATAGGAGCCATTTGATATGAGACTTTGGAAATGGGTTTTGTTCCGAATTCAAGGTCGATACAAAATTTAATTTCACGCTCTGGGGGTAGGCCAGGAAGTTCTTCAGGGAATACATCAGGAAATTTATTAACAATAGAAATATCATTCAAATCTGACGTATTTTTATTTAAATCCATGACATGGGCTAAGAAAGCTTGACATCCTTTTTTCAATAAACGAATAGCTTTATGGCTTGATATGACATTGATTGACTTTAGTGGGTTGGTTTCTTGAATTCGTATAATAGGTTGGTTAGGAATATGAAAGCTAACAACCTTATAAAAATAATTGATTTTAGCATGATGAGTAGTTAACCAATCAATCCCTAAAATCACATCAAATGCAAGTATTTTCAAAGAAATAAAATTGACAGGTAACGTGCGGTTACCGATTTGAATCAAACAAGACTTATAAACAGTAGATGTAATGAAGGTTTCTCCCAACGGAGTTTCAACATATAAGTCAAAGTCTAATTTCTCCGAAGTCAAATTTAAACGTTGAGCGCAAGTAGGAGAAATAAAAGAATGGGTAGAACCGGTATCAAATAAGATATATATTCGCTAGAGTTTATGATTAGCTTACACGTGATCACCTCGTTTGGATTCCTTGCTTTTTAGGAGGTTACGACAAATGCTCTCCCTTGAACTACCGGTTTTGTCTTGTACGGGACGGCCTTTGATGCCTCCATTCCAACTGGACTTGACTTTAGTGCACGACAAAATTGGGCTAGGTGACCTTCTCTTCCATAATTGTAACATGCTTTGGACTGCATCACGCAGTTTGGACTGATATGTCCCTCCCCTCGGCATTTGTAACATACGACCGACGGTCGTTCTCCTTCCTTAACAACGGGTGCTGGTGCTGACGTCTTTCCATCATTGTTGAAGCTCCTCTTCTTGAAATGTCCACTCTTAGTGTCTTGGCCATGATTACCACCGAAGTGGTTACCATTTTTGGCATGTTGATTCCCTCCACGCTTGTTGTCACTACTTCGATGACTGCTACCACTGGTATTATCTATTTTCCGGCTGCTCTCTCTTCGTTGGGTTGACTCATTATCGCGCTCCAATAACTGAGCACTATTTACAATATCTGAATACAAGCAAAGTTTGAGAGAAATGAGGTATTGACGTATCTCAGGTTTCAAACCTCTTAGAAACATCCGCGTCATTCTCTCCTCATTATCAACCAAATGAGATGCAAACCAGGACAACTCGGCAAACTTAGCTTCGTACTGTGACACTGTCATATGGTTTTGCTCTAGCTTGATAAACTCTACCTCCTTCATGGGATGAATAATTTTGGGAAAGTACTTATCGTTGAATAGTTCTTGGAACTTCTCCCAAGATATCTTCAGTGCGGCAAGTTGAGTACGCTTTACAGATTTCCACCAGTAATCTGCCTCTGCTTGCAACATGAAGGTGGCAAAGGGAACCATTTGCTCCTCGGAGCATCCCAAGACATCAAATATCTTGGTGATCTGCTTTATCCACGTCTCCACCTTAAGTGGTTTTGGCTCTCCAAAAAACTCCGGTGGTCCCAACTCCTTAAACTTTTTAGCGTTGACCGTCCGAGAGTTGCTAGTGTTTCCACCTACATTTTGAACAGGAGCCGCTCTCGCCTGATGTTGCATGAATTGCATAAAGCCTCTGAACATCCCATCGTTCACCATTTCATCGGTGTTATTATTTACCTGAGGATTATTGTCTTCCTATTTCACATTATCCTGGGTATTGATCGTTGGTGACTCAATGGTCTCATGTGCTTCATTGCTTAGCACAACATTTTCGGATGCCATTTTCAAATACTGCCACAAAACAAGGATTAATTGACATGTCACATATTTTCCCCATACTTTGACCGACCAATTAAATACCAAATAAACTTAGGTAGGTCATACTAGCGAAGGAATTCCCCGTCTCTCCCCTCCTAGTTCCTGTCTCACATCTCAGCCAGGGATCATATCCCTAAGCTTTGATACCAACTTTGATGACCCCAAAATAGGTATACATCACCCATCTTGAGTCACCAATTACATGGTACAGAATACAAATACAAACTTAATTATACAACTGTCGTGTAAAATACGACAAAACATAGTTGAGAGTTTTAACAGGAATATTGTCTTCTATTCAGTATTCAAACTCAAATGGAGTTCTCAGTATATTTATTATCACACTATTTCATAGAATAGTGAGGACTACTATAACACCATCTTGGACCATCACTCCATTACCCGACTAGTCCCGACTACGTTCTCATTTCCTGAAGAGAACAATGAAAGCAAAAGGGTGGGCTCAACTAGCCCAGTAAGAAATATTATGACTAAGATAATGCAGAATAAGTTATCATTATCCTTCAACAATGTTAAACTGATAGAATATAATTGTGAGACCCCAAATTCTATGAATAAAGATTTAAATTTCTCGAAATATTTTTTTTGAATATTATGGTGTGGATTTGATATAATGTTATAGTTGTGGGTAATATTTATAAATTTTACAAAGTATGCAAGTTGTTATATAATATTCGATTGGTCGGGGAATATTCTTTTTGTCAGGGAATATCCGTATGATGGCACAATCATTGTTGGACCCCACAACAGAAGAATTGTTGTAGTTAGAAAATGACAGAATTATCTTTTTATAAAAATAAAGGCGAAAGTGTTACCGTT
This sequence comes from Panax ginseng, assembly GCA_020205605.1. NCBI lineage: Eukaryota > Viridiplantae > Streptophyta > Magnoliopsida > Apiales > Araliaceae > Panax > Panax ginseng. The sequence goes on from CM035128.1 coordinate 140,740,915, forward strand.
AAAACTGTTGAACTACCTGGTAGTAAAATTACAGTAATATGTGTGGTTGTATAGTAGCACACGGTATTGATTATTGATGCTTACGTGAGAAATCACTCAGTTATACTCAATTATTGCTACAGTAATTGTTGCATCATATCTCTCATATTATTGATTCAATTATTGTCACGGTATCATTTGCATAATATGTTATATTATTAAATCAATAATTGAGACGAAAAAGTTATTCATATTATTATTTGCAATATTGACAATGTCTCAGAAGTTACATCAATGAGAGGTTAGGTCATCTAATTAATCAGGCGATAGGGAGAAATCCTTATCGAAAAGCCCCTCTTTCACCGGAAGCGACACGATTGTTAAATATTGTGAGTTATAATATTAATGATGAATAAGTTCGTGTTGATTAAAGATGAAATTGATAATTCCATTGTGTGGGAATTATTAGTGTTAGTGAAAATCGATATTTATTTCGATAATAATTGATGTCTGGAGGTTATATTGACCAATCGGGTAATTAACCGGATAAATGAGCAATTAATTACTATTGATTCACATGATTATAACTATTTGTTTACATGTATGTACTATTGATTCACATTCATTTACTATTAGGGGAGTTGGTGCAAGATTGATAATACTTGCATGACTAAGTTAAAAATGGAGGTATTATACTGTAATTCGTATTTTAACATGTCTAGAACTATTGATTCACATGATTTACTATTAATTCACATGATTTACTATTAGGGGAGATGGTGCAAATTTGGTAATACTTACAGGACTAAATTAAAAATGAAGGAAAAGAGGAAGGTATTATACTGTAATATTTTGAGCCCCAAAACGTGTAATTATCAAAAGTATATTTTCCTATAAATAGAAGCTCATTCCTTCATTATTTTTCACCAATTCACTAAAGCTATAGAGCAATTATTATAGAGAGAAAGAAGAAGAGAAGTCTGCTACCTCACTTATTCCAAAGATCCATCTTCTTTTGAGGTAAGAGGTATTATTCTTTTCGTATTCATGAAGAGAGTTATTTTCTTTCAATACTCGTAAGGGTTGTTATTACATTCTTTATTATTATGTTGGAATAACATGTACATCAAGTACCGCATACATGGTGAAATTCTTACATTATTCCATCCTTTATTATTACATTGGAATAACTTTTATGCATGCATGATCTATCGTATGCACAGTGAATTTCATTGTTGTTCCATTCTTTATTATTACATTTGGAATATCACATGCATGTGGATTACGCATGACTGGCTCCATTCTTTATTATTTTGTTGGAATATCCCGTATGCGGATTATGCATGACCTGGTTCCATTCTTTATTATTCTGTTGGAATAGCCTGTCTACGCGGACTACCGCATGCATGGTGAATTCTTCTGTTATTCCATTCTTTATTATTCTATTGGAATAACCTGTCTATGTGGATTACCGCATGCATGGTGAAATTCTTCTGTTATTAAATCCTTTATTATTTTGTTAGAATAACCTGTATGTGCGGTCTATCGCATGCCTGGTGAATTCTATTATTGTTCCATTCTTTATTATTCTGTTGGAATATCCTGTCTGTGTGGATTACGCATGACCTGGTTCCATTCTTTATTATTCTGTTGGAATATCTTGTCTGTGAGAATTATGTATGACCTGGTTCCGCTCATTATTATTCTGTTGGAATAATCTGTCTACGCGGACTACCGCATGCATGGTGAATTCTTCTGTTATTCCATTCTTTATTATTCTGTTGGAATAACCTGTCTATGTGGATTACTACATGCATGGTGAATGATCTATAGTATTCATTCTTTATTAAATTGTGGAAATGATCTGTCTACGTAGATTACCGCATGGCGGGTGAAAATCCATTTGTAGTTTCGTATATTCTATTATACTCGTCTGAGATATCATTTCTTTTGTACTCGTCATGGAATATCATTTTCTTTGGTATTTTTTTTACGAGTTACTATTCACAGGTTACTATTCACTCGGTTACTATTCACTTTAGTATTATTCACTCGGGTGTTCGGGACACTTTTCGTGCCGGAGTACTATTCATGAATTACTATTCATGGGTTACTATTCACCTAATTACTATTCACTCTAGTATCATTCACTCAGGTATTTGGGATACTTTTCATGTCGGGGTACTATTCACGGGATAATATTCCCAAAGTACTATTCACAAGGTACTATTTACCCAAAAAATATATTTCTTTTCTATCCAAATTATTTTTGGTACATGAATATTATTCTTGAATTTTACTCTACAAAGCAGTATCATGTTGACAATTTGGACGTTATTGATTTCTGGATAAATTAAATTATAAATCTTTAAAATTTATCCTTGAACTTGTTTTATTGAATTATTATGTCATTGTCATCATCCTCATGCTTATATTGTGATTAAAGTCATCTTTGTCTTACGTGCATAGATGGATTTGGTATGATTATGACGAGGATTATCGATTACAATCATGACCGTAATGTGATGAATGATGTGAAAGAAAGTCCTCATTGGCACTGTAGTGCATTGATGGGCGAGTTTTGGTATGATTATGACCGAGGATTATTCGGTATAGTCATGACCATTGATGATTTAATGAATATCCTCGGCCGTGTAGTGCGGGGAAGAATCGATGATATGGTTTATTTATTAAAAGTCGAGTCTCTCGTGATAAAGTTGATGAAAAACTTTTTAAATCATAGAAGATAGTAGATTTTATGCTCTACTTGACCCTTCTAATGGATTGCTTATTCATTGCGATTGTTGATCTAAAACTTGTTGTCTACTATATTCTATCGGTTGTTATCTTTGTTGAAGGCTAAGGATAATTTATTCTGCATTATCTTAGTCATAATATTTCTTACTGGGCTAGTTGAGCTCACCCTTTCTTTCATTGTTCTCTTCAGGAAATGAGAATATAGGCGGGATTTAGTCGGGAAATGGAGTGATGGTCTAGGATAAGTGGCTTTAGTAGTCCTCACTATTCTATGAAATAGTGTGATAATAATTGTAATGAGGACTCCATTGAGAGTGGATGTTGTTTAGAAGGCAATATTCTTGTTTAAACTCTCAGCTATGTTTTGTCGTATTGTACACGACTATTGTATAATTAAGTTTGTCTTTGATTTATGTACCATGTATTTGGCGACTCAAGATGGGTGATGTATACCTGTTTTGGGGGCGTCACAATAATAGACAATAAGTTTAACAAGAATGTGCAGAAAATATCCTTGTGAAACGATACTAGATGAAGCGCAAATTTCAAGGATATTCTATTAATTTTATGGAGTATAGAAGTAATACTTTAACAAGATGATGGTATAATCAGGAATAGGAGATGAAATAATAGTACTCACATACTATAGAATATGGAAGAAAATATTATTCCTATGAATACTGAACAAAATAATATCGCTTACCTCAGAAGAAGATTGGATACTAGAACAGTGAGGTAGCAGACTTCTCTTCTACTTTCCCTCTATAGCTTCTCTCTCTATAATTGCTCTTGTGAGTCTTAGTGAATTGGTGAGAATGAAGGAAGAATGATCTTCAATTTATAGGAAAATATAGTTTCGATAATTGTACGTTTTGGGGCTCGAAATATTACAGTATAATACCTTCATCTTTTCCTTCATTTTTAATTTAGTCCTGCAAGTATTATCAAACTTGCACCACCTCCCCTAATAGTATATCATGTGAATTAATAGTACATTTATGTGAATCAATAGTTCAATCATGTGAAAAAAAATAATTACAGTATAGTACCTTCATCTATACCTCCATTTTTAATTTAGTCATGCAAGTATTATCAATCTTGTACCACCTCCCCTAATAGTACATGTATGTGAATCAATAGTACACACATGTGAACAAATAGTTATAAGCATGTGAATTAATAGCAATTAATTACTCATTTATCCGATTAATTACCCGATTGGTCAATATAACTTCCACACAATAATTTTTATCGAAATAAATGTTGATTTCCACTAACACTAATAATCCCACACAATGGAACTATCAATTTCATCTTTATTCAACACGAACTTATTCATCATTAATATTATAACTCACAATATTTAACAACCAGGTCGTTCCCAGGAAAGAGGGGGTTTTTCGATAAGGATTTCTCCTTATTGGCGTGCAATTAGGTGACCAAACCTCTCCTTGACAGAACTTCTAGATATTGTCAATATTGCAAATAATAATATGAATAACTTTGTCATCTCAATTATTGATTTAATAATATAAAATATTATACAGATAATATTGTGACAATAATTGAATCAATAATATGAGAGATATGATGCAGCAATTATTGTAGCAATAATTGAGTATAACTGAGTGACTTCTCACGTAGGCAGCAATAATCAATACTGGTGTGCTACTATGCAACCACACGCGTAGACATCGTACTTTTACTACTAGGGTAGTTCAACAGTTTAACGGTAAAACTTTCGCCGTTATTTTTATGAAAAGATAATTCTGTCGTTTTCTAACTAGGACAATACTTCCATTGTGGGGTCCACCAATGATTGTGCTGTAATACGAATATTCCCAGTTAAAACGAATATTCCCCGATAAATCGAATATTTTATAACAACTTGCTTACTTTGCAAAATTTATAACAGCTACTCAATAGCTCAAGACATCGTCGTTGCCGCATGTTGAGTTCCTTTTGAGTGAAGAAATATTTGAGGCTTTTATGATCCGTATAGATCTCCACCTTTTCTCCATACAGGTAATGCCTCTAAATCTTAAGCGCAAAAATGACAGCTGCCAACTCTAGATTATGAATAGGATAATTTCTCTCATATTCTTTGAGTTGTAGTGAGGCATAGGCTATTACTTTCCCATATTGCATGAGAACACATCCTAAACCTTTGCCTAAAGCATCACTGTATATGACAAATCCCTCCGAACCAGATGGTATTGTCAGAACAGGTGCTAAAATGAGACTCCTCTTGAGTTCTTGAAAACTCAAGAGGAGTCTAAGCCGAATTGCTTCAATCTTTTCCGGGTTAACAGGTGCTAAGCCGAGAGAGCTACGTACTTCGGTCACTGAGTTAGGTTGCTCCCAACTTTGAATTGCTTCAATCTTTTCTGGGTTAACAGATATTCCGTGATTTGATATCACGTGCCCAAGGAATGCAACTTCCTCAAGTCAGAACTAGCATTTCTTTAACTTGGCATATAGTTTGTTTTCGCGAAACTTTTGGAGTATCAGCCTTAAGTGTTTCTCATGGTCTTCATGGGTTTTGGAGTATATGAGGAAGTCATCAATAAAAACGACCACAAAGTGATCCAAATATTCCTTGAATACTCAGTTCATCATGTCCATGAAGGTAGAAGGAGCATTAGTCAATCCAAAGGACATGACTAAAAATTCATAATGCCCGTACCGAGTTCTGAAAGCAGTCTTTGGAATGTCATCAATTTTAGTCTTCAACTGATGATATCCGGAATGAAGATCTATCATTGAAAAGAATTTGGTGCCTTGCAACTAGTCAAATAGATCATCAATACGAGGTAACGGGTACCTATTTTTGATGGTGATATGATTCAACTCCCGATAATCAATACAAAGTCGCATACTTCCATCTTTCTTCTTCACGAATAGAACATGAGCATCCCAAGGAGACGTACTAGGACGAATGAAACCGATGTCTAACAATTCATGTAGTTGGTTTTTTAACTCTTGAAGTTCAATAGGAGCCATTCGATATGAGGCTTTGGAAATGGGTTTTGTACCGGATTCAAGGTCGATACAAAATTTAATTTCACGCTCTAGGGGTAGGCCAGGAAGTTCTTCAGGGAATACATCAGGAAATTTATTAACAATAGAAATATCATTCAAATCTGACGTATTTTTATTTAAATCCATGACATGGGCTAAGAAAGCTTGACATCCGTTTTTCAATAAACGAATAGCTTTATGGCTTGATATGACATTGATTGACTTTAGTGGGTTGGTTGCTTGAAATCGTATAATAGGTTGGTTAGGAATATGAAAGCTAACAACCTTACAAAAATAATTGATTTTAGCATGATGAGTAGTTAACCAATCAATCCCTAAAATCACATAAAATGCAAGTATTTTCAAAGAAATAAAATCGACAGGTAACGTCCGGTTACCGATTTGAATCAAACAAGACTTATAAATAGTGGATGTAATGAAGGTTTCTCCCAACGGAGTTTCAACAGATAAGTCAAAGTCTAATTTCTCCGAAGTCAAATTTAAACGTTGAATGCAAGAAGGAGAAATAAAAGAATGGGTAGAACAGGTATCAAATAAGGTATATATTCGCTAGAGTTTATGATTAGCTTACACGTGATCACCTCGTTTGGATTCCTTGCTTTTTAGGAGGTTATGACAAATGCTCTCCCTTGAACTACCGGTTTTGTCTTGTATGGGATGGCCTTTGATGCCTCCATTCCAACTGGACTTGACTTTAGTGCACGACAAAATTGGGCTAGGTGACCTTCTCTTCCATAATTGTAACATGCTTTGGACTGCATCATGCAGTTTGGACTGATATGTCCCTCCCCTCGGCATTTGTAACATACGATGACCGATTGGCCGTTCTCTCCTTCCTTAACAACGGGTCTTTGGTCTTTGACGTCTTTCCATCATTGTTGAATCTCCTCTTCTTGAAATGTCCACTCTTAGTGTCTTGGCCATGATTACCCCCGAAGTGGTTACCATTTTTGGCATGTTGATTCCCTCCACGTTTGTTGTCACTGCTTCGATGACTGCTACCACTGGTATTATCTATTTGTCGGCTGCTCTCTCTTGGTTGGGTTGACTCATTATCGCGCTCCAATAACTGAGCACTATTTATAATATCTGAATACAAGCAAAGTTTGAGAGAAATGAGGTATTGACGTATCTCAGGTTTCAAACCTCTTAGAAACATCCGCGTCATTCTCTCCTCATTATCAACCAAATGAGATACAAACCGGGACAACTCGGCAAACTTAGCTTCGTACTGTGACACGGTCATATGGTTTTTCTCCAGCTTGATAAACTCTACCTCCTTCATGGGATGAATAATTTTGGGAAAGTACTTGTCGTTGAAAAGTTCTTGGAACTTCTCCTAAGATATCTTCAGTGCGGCAAGTTGAGTACGCTTTACAGATTCCCACCAATAATCTGCCTCTGCTTGCAACATGAAGGTGGCAAAGGGAACCTTTTGCTCCTCGGAGCATCCCAAGACATCAAATATCTTGGTGATCTGTTTTATCCACGTCTCCGCCTTAAGTGGTTTTGGCTCTCCAAAAAACTCCGGTGGTCCCAACTCCTTGAACTTTTTAGCGTTGACCGTCCGAGAGTTGCCAGTGTTTCCACCTGCATTTTGAACAGGAGCCGCACTCGCCTGATGTTGCATGAATTGCATAAAGCCTCTGAACATCCCATCGTCCAAAATTTCATCGGTGTTATTATTTACCTGAGGATTATTGTCTTCCTGTTCCACATTATCCTGGGTATTGATCGTTGGTGACTCAACGGTCTCATGTGCTTCATTGCTTATCACAACATTTTTGGATGACCTTTTCAAATACTGCTACAAAACAAGGGTTAATTGACATGTCACATATTATCCTCATACTTTGACCGACCAATTAAATACCAAATAAACTTAGGTAGGTCATACTAGCGAAGGAATTCCCCGTCTCTCCCCTCCTAGTTCTTGTCTCACATCTCAGCCAGGGATCATATCCCTAAGCTTTGATACCAACTTTGATGCCCCCAAAATAGGTATACATCACCCATCTTGAGTCACCAATTACATGGTACAGAATACAAATACAAACTTAATTATACAACTGTCGTGTAAAATACGACAAAACATAGTTGAGAGTTTTAACAGGAATATTGTCTTCTATTCAGTATTCAAACTCAAATGGAGTTCTCAGTATATTTATTATCACACTATTTCATAGAATAGTGAGGACTACTATAACACCATCTCAGACCATCACTCCGTTCCCCGACTAGTCTCGGCTACGTTCTCATTTCCTGAGTAGAACAATGAAAGCAAAAGGGTGAGCTCAACTAGCCCAATAAGAAATATTATGACTAAGATAATGCATAATAAGTTATCATTAGCCTTCAACAATGTTAAACTGATAGAATATAATAGACAACAAGTTTAACTGCAGCGGAACAAGAAATCCATTAGAAGAGTCAAGTAGAGCATGATATCTACTATCTTCTATGATTTAAAAAGTTTTTCATCAACTTTATCGTTGAGACTCAGCTTAATAAATAAACCACATCATCGAATCATCCCTACACCACGGCCAAGGATACTCATGTAATCATCAATGGTCATGATTATACCGAATAATCCCTGGTCATAATCATACCAACAACTGTCCATCAATGAACTACTGGTCAATGAGGACTTTTACCACATCATTTGTAACATTATGGGTCATGATTATACCGAATGATCCCTGATCATAATCACACCAATCAACAGTCCATCTATGCACGTAAGCCAAAGATGACTTTCCTCATAATATAAGCATGAGAATGATGACAATGATATAAGAATTCAGTTAAAAGAAACAAAGGATAAATTTTTAAAGATTTATAATTTAATTTATCCAGAATTCAATAATATTCAAATTGCCAACATGATACTATTTTGTGGAGTAAAATTCAAGAATGATATTGTATCAAAAATGATTTGGACCGAAAAAAAATTATTTTTTGTCATGAATAGTACTCGAGGTGAATAGTACCCAGGTGAATAGTACTTCGGGAATAGTACCCCGTTAATAGTACTTTATGAATAGTACTCACGAATAATACTTTGTGAATAGTTCTCGTGAATAGTATTTTTGTGAATAGGACCGTATAAATGAATAGTACTTATGGACAGTACTCCGGCATGAAAAGCTTAAAATTTAACAAGAATGTGCAGAAAATATCCTTGTGAAACGATACTAGATGAAGCGCAAATTTCAAGGATATTCTATTAATTTTATGGAGTATAGAAGTAATACTTTAACAAGATGATGGTATAATCAGGAATATGAGATGAAATAATAGTACTCACATACTATAGAATATGGAAGAAAATATTATTCCTATGAATACTGAACAAAATAATATCCCTTACCTCAGAAGAAGATTGGATACTGGAATAGTGAGGTAGCAGACTTCTCTTCTTCTCCCTCTCTATAGCTTCTCTCTCTATAATTGCTCTTGTGAGTCTTAGTCAATTGGTGAGAATGAAGGAAGAATGAGCTTCAATTTATAGGAAAATATAGTTTTGATAATTGCACGTTTTGGGGCTCAAAATATTATAGTATAATACCTTCATCTTTTCTTTCATTTTTCATTTAGTCCTGCAAGTATTATCAAACTTGCACCACCTCCCCTAATAGTATATCATGTGAATTAATAGTACATTCATGTGAATCAATAGTTCAATCATGTGGGAAAAAATAATTACAGTATAGTACCTTCATCTATACCTCCATTTTTAATTTAGTCATGCAAGTATTATCAATCTTGCACCACCTCCCCTAATAGTACATGCGTGTGAATCAATAGTACACACATGTGAACAAATAGTTATAAGCATGTGAATTAATAGCAATTAATTGCTCATTTATCCGATTAATTACCCGATTGGTCAATATAACTTCCAGACATCAATTATTATCGAAATAAATGTTGATTTCCACTAACACTAATAATCTCAACACAATGGAACTATCAATTTAATCTTTAGTCAACACCAACTTATTCATCATTAATATTATAACTCACAATATTTAACAACCAGGACGTTCCCAGGAAAGAGGGGGCTTTCCGATAAGGATTTCTCCTTATTGGCGCGCAATTAGGTGACCAAACCTCTCCTTGACAGAACTTCTAGACATTGTCAATATTGCAAATAATAATATGAATAACTTTGTCGTCTCAATTATTGATTTAATAATATAAAATATTATACAAATAATATTGTGATAATAATTGAATCAATAATATGAGAGATATGATGCAGTAATTACTGTAGCAATAGTTGAGTATAACTGAGTGACTTCTCACGTAAGCATTAATAATCAATACCGCAGTGTCTACTTATGCACGACCACACGTATTCTTTGTACTTTTACTACTTAGGGTAGTTCAACAATTTAACGGTAAAACTTTCGTAGTTATTTTTATAAAAGATAATTACGCTGTTTTTCTAACTACGACAATACTTCCATCATAGGGTCCACTAATGATTATGCCATCGTCTGAATATTCCCTGTTAAAAGCGAATATTCCAGAGCCAATCGAATATTTTATAACAACTTGCTTACTTTGCAAAATTTATAAATATTATCAACAACTATAACATTATATCATATCCACACCATAATATTCAAAAATATATTTTGAGAAAATTTAATCTTTATTCATAAAAGTTGGGGTCTTACAACAACCAGGTCATTCCCAAGAAAGAGGGAGTTTTCGATTAGAATTTCTCCTTACTGGCGCGCAATTAGGTGACCAAACCTCTTTCCTAAACAGAACTTCCTTAGACATTACCAATAATTCAATCTAATAATATTATTCAAATAATATGAATGATTGATCTAATAATGGAAATACTATACAGTGACAATTATTAAAACAAAAATAATATAGAATATCAACGTAGCAATTATTGAATCAATAAAATAAAATATTGAATAGTAATTACTGTAACAATTATTGAGTAGTGCCTTCTTATATAAGAATTAATAATCCAAAAATACTATAAAATATCGTGTGCTATTGTGCAACCACGCGTATTACTATATTTTAACCATCAGGTATTCCAAAAGTGTTAACGGTAACAACTACGCTATTATTTATAAAAACTCAAACTTGTCGTTTCCTTCATCTGACTATTTTCCATTATGGGGCCCATAAATGACTGCGTTGTCGTACAAATATTCTCCAACAAAAAGAATATTCCATGACCAAACGAATATTCCCCGACAATAATGAATATTTAAAAACCACATTAATCAAATCCACCCCATACTATTTCAGAATAATTAATAAAGGAAATTTAATTTAATTTATCAAATGTTGAGGTCTTACAACTTATCCCAATGAACGTACATTCATTTGATGCTAAAGTCGTTTAGCATGGAAAACTCCAAGAGATGTCTCATGTTGATTAGCCATGGAGTATATCTCTCTCAATAGTCCCTATAGACTCCTGAAAAGAGAGATCGCATGAGTGACAATCATGTATGCAATGCAATATACGAGACCTGATATTGATCGGTCATATTCTGGAAAAGATCACTGTAAGACAGTGAAAAACATCTTAAAGTACTTAACCGATACTAAGGATTTGATCATATTCATGGTGGGTTTGAATTAAAACTAGAGGGCTTAACAGACTCATGTTTTTTTAGACATACCAAGACGATAAAAAATCCACTTTAAGGTAAAGCGTTACCTTAAACGGTGGTGCAGTGAATTGGAAAGGTTTCAAACAGCAAAGAGTTGCTGGTTTAGTGATAAAGACAAAGTATATAGCTATAAATGAAGTTGCAAGTTGATTTTTTGGATGAAAAGTTTATTACAGAACTAGGAATAGTTCCTAAGTCTAATCTTGAATCTAAACATGTGTTGTGGCACTTTCATTTGATTATAGGAACCATTATATGATGTGAAATCACTATAGAGATAGTGGACTCTCAAGAAAAATATTACATATCCATTAACTAAGGCTTATCCAACACAAGGATAATCGTCACTTAGAGAAGAAGGGTATGACATACCATGATGATTGGCTTTAGTGCAAGTGGGAGATTTAAAGTAGCATGCACACAAGCCAATCATGTTTGATGATAAAACATATACTTTGTAACAATCTTATTCATTTATTAGTAAAAAGTATTAATTTATTAAAGACTTTTAATTATCTACATTGTGCTGCTTTATAATATGTGATAAACCCATAGTTTTAAGCAATGCTTTTGGAATAATGATGATGATCATTCTAATCAGATCTAAATTCTTAGAAAGCTTAAAACTAAAATAGTTCCCAATCGTTGGATTGCTAAATTGGGGATTAATGAATTCCTGATAGATTGGTACATACATTGCTAAACTCATGATCATCTGTGTGGAGACACTAAAACAAGTATGTAGGTGCTTATTAGAGAATAAGTTCACTGAACGTGGCTCGCTAAGGAATACCTAATGGAGTTTTACTTGCCTGTCAATAGGAATTCCTGTAGTGATCCTTGGACTTGAGATCATCATAGTATCTTGTGTATGATGAATTATACTTTGACTTATTCCTTAAGACCCTTAGGGTATATTAAAGGGTATGATTGGGTATAATAAGTTGTACATGGAGATAATGTATGACAATAAAGAATCTACCGCTTTTAGTAAAAGAAGAGAAATGTCCTATGTGATTTGATAAATGACAACCCAGTAGTCCTTGGCCAAGGTAGAATAAAAATAGAAAGGAGTTTCTAATTTATATTATTTGGAGTTGTGCATTTAAAAGTCGAAATACATATATTTAAATAAAATAAAACTTGACAGTAATTCCATGTCTTATATTTAATTGGGACATTGTATGGTGGAAGGATTGAATTGTACGATAACTATTTACTCAAAGGTTCTTTTATGATTAATGTTGAAATCTATACTATCTGGAAAGTCGTTAATAGCTAAGGAGGCTTATCCCTATTGTAGAATAAATATAATGTATTTAAATAAATATTATTTATTTAAATAAATATTATTTATTCAAATAAATAAATAGTTTAATTTATTTATTTAAATAAGATTAGAATTGTTCTAATTGATTTATTCACAACCGTTTTAATATGGAGAACCTCAAGGGTCACACCATAAAATGAAGAATAATTATTTAAGAAGTTAATTGTGAGATCCCGAATTTTATGAAATAAAAGTATTCAATTTTTCTATTTTGGTAAATAGTTAAATTGATAAAAGTTTAAAGTTAAAGGTGATATATGAAAAATTTTCAAAGTAAGCAAGTTGTCATAAAATAATAGGTAGTAAAAGTACAGTAATACGCGTGATTGCATAGTAGCACACGATATTGATTATTGATGCTTACATAAGAAGTCACTCAGTTATACTCAATTATTGCTACAATAATTGCTGCATCATATCTCTAATATTATTGATTCAATTATTGTCACAGTATTATCTGCATAATATTTTATATTATTTAATCAATAATTGAGACGACAAAGTTATTCATATTATTATTTGCAATATTGACAATGTCTAAAAGTTCTATCAAGGAGAGGTTTGGTCACCTAATTGCGCGCCAATAAAGAGAAATCCTTGTCGGAAAGCCCCCTCTTTCTTGGGAACGACCTGGTTGTTAAATACTGTGAGTTATAATATTAATGATGAATAAGTTCGTGCTGATTAAAGATGAAATTGATAGTTCCATTGTGTGGGAATTATTGGCGTTAGTGAAAATTGACATTTATTTCGATAATAATTGATGTCTGGAGGTTATATTGACCAATCGGGTAATTAAGCAGATAAATGAGCAATTAATTGCTATTAATTCACATGCTTATAACTATGTGTTCACATGTGTGTACTACTGATTCACATGATTTACTATTAGGGGAGTTGGTGCAAGATTGATAATACTTGCATGACTAAATTAAAAATGGAGGTATAGTTGAAGGTATTATACTATAATTAATTTTTTTACATGTTTAGAACTATTGATTCACATGATTTACTATTGATTCACATGATTTACTATTAGGGGAGGTGGTGCAAGTTTAATAATACTTGCAGGACCAAATTAAAAATGAAGGAAAAGAGGAAGGTAATATACTGTAATATTTCGAGCCCCAAAATGTGCAATTATCAAAAGTATATTTTCCTATAAATAGAAGCTCATTCCTTCATTATTTTTCACCAATTCACTAAAGCTATAGAGCAATTATTATACAGAGAAATTATAGAGAGAAAGAAGAAGAGAATTCTACTACCTCACTATTCCAGTATTCAGTCTTCTTTTGAGCTAAGGGGTATTATTCTTTCGTATTCATGAAGAGAGTTATTTTCTTTCAAAGGGTTGTTATTCCATTCTTTATTATTATGTTGGAATAAACTCATACATCTTAATACCGCATACATGGTGAAATTCTTACGTTATTCCATTCTTTATTATTACATTGGAATAACCTATCCGTCATGCGATCTATCACATATACCGTGAATTCTGTTGTTATTCCATTCTTTATTATTACATTTGGAATATCCCATGCGTGCGGATTATTCATGACTGGTTCCATTCTTTATTATTATGTTGGAATATCATATGCATGCGGATTACGTATGACTGGTTCCATTCTTTATTATTCTATTAGAATAACTCAGATATAATATGATCTATCGCATGTACAGTGAATTCTGTTGTTATTCCATTCTTTATTATTCTGTTGGAATATTATGTCTATGCGAATTACGCATGACCTGGTTCCATTCTTTATTATTTTGTTGGAATATCCTGTCTGTGCGGATTACGAATGACCTGGTTTCATTCTTTATTATTTTGTTAGAATATCCTGTCTGTGCGAATTACGCATGGTGAAAGATCCTGCATATTCATTCCTTATTAAATTATGGAAATGATCTGTCTATGTGGATTACCGCATGGCGGGTGAAAATCCATTGGCAGTTTCGTATATTCTATTATACTCGTCTCAGATATCATTTCATTTGTACTCGTCATGGAATATCATTTTCTTTGGTTTTTTTTACGAGTTACTATTCACGGGTTACTATTCACTCGGTTACTATTTACTCTGGTATTATTCACTCCGGTATTCGGGGTACTTTTTGTGTCGGAGTACTATTCACGAGTTACTATTCACCTGATTACTATTCATTCTAGTACCATTCACTTGGGTATTTGGGACACTTTTCGTGTCGGGGTACTATTCACGGGGTACTATTCTCGAAGTACTATTCACAGGGTACTATTCACCCAAAAAATATATTTCTTTTCTGTCCAAATTATTTTTGGTACATGAATATTATTCTTGAATTTTAATCTACAAAGCAGTATCATGTTGACAATTTGGACGATATTGATTTCTGGATAAATTAAATTATAAATCTTTAAAATTTATCCTTGATCTTGTTTTATTGAATTATTATGTCATTGTCATCATCCTCACGCTTATATTGTGATTAAAATCATCTTTGGCTTACGTACATAGATGGACTTGGTATGATTATGACTAGGGATTATTCAGTATAATCATGACCATTGATGATTACATGAATATCCTTGGCCGTGGTGCAGGGATGATTCGATTTTATTTATTAAGCTGAGTCTCAGCGATAAAATTGATAAAAAAAATTTTAAATCATAGAAGATAGTAGATTTTATGCTCTACTTGACTCTTCTAATGGATTGCTTATTTCCGCTGCAGTTGTGGATCTAAAACTTATTGTCTATTGTATTCTATTAGTTGTTATATTGTTGAAGGCTAAGGATAATTTATTCTGCATTATCTTAGTCATAATATTTCTTACTGGGCTAGTTAAGCTCACCCTTTCTTTCATTGTTCTCTTCAGGAAATGAGAATATAGCATGGACGAGTCGGAGAATAGAGTGATGGTCCAGGATAAATGGCTTTAGTAGTCCTCACTATTCTACAGAATAATGTGATAATAATTATAATGAGGACACCATTGAGTGTGGATATTGTCTAGATGACACTATTCTTGTTTAAACTCTCAGCTATGTTTTGTCGTATTTTACACAACTGTTGTATAATTAAGTTTTATTTGAATTTATGTACCATGTATCTGGCGACTCAAGATGGGTGATGTATACCTGTTTTGGGGACGTCATAGTTGGTATCAAAGCTTAGGGATTTGATCCCTGGCTGAGATGTAAGACAAGAACTAGGAGGGGAGAGACGGGGAATTCCTTCGCTAGTATGACCTACCTAAGTTATTTGGTATTTAATTGGTTGGTCAAAGTATAGGGATAATATGTGGCATGTTAATTAACCTTTGTTTTGAAGATATATTCTAGAATGATATCTGAAATACAGGAGATGGGAAATGAGAAAATTATGATAGAGAGGAAATAACCGGGAAGGTACAACCCGAAAAGAAAGCAAGGTATTCTCATCTCTTCGAACTACCAGGTATGTAAATTTCGAGGGCAAAATTTCATAAGGAGGGGAGATTGTGAGATCCCGAATTTTATGAAATAAAAGTATTCAATTTTTCTATTTTGGTAAATAGTTAAATTGATAAAAGTTTAAAGTTAAGGGTGATATATGAAATTTTTTCAAAGTAAGCAAGTTGTCATAAAATAATCGGTAGTAAAAGTACATTAATACGCGTGGTTGAATAGTAGCACACGATATTGATTATTGATGCTTACGTAAGAATTCACTTAGTTATACTCAATTATTGCTACAATAATTGCTGCATCATATCTCTCATATTATTGATTCAATTATTATCACAGTATTATCTGCATAATATTTTATATTATTAAATCAATAATTAAGACGACAAAGTTATTCATATTATTATTTGTAATATTGACAATGTCTAGAAGTTTTGTCAAGGAAAGGTTTGGTCACCTAATTGTGCGCCAATAAGGAGAAATCCTTATCGAAAAGCCCTCTCTTTCCTAGGAACGACCTGGTTGTTAAATATTGTGAGTTATAATATTAATGATGAATAAGTTTGTGTTGATTAAAGATGAAATTAATAGTTCCATTGTGTGGGAATTATTGGCATTAGTGAAAATCGACATTTATTTCGATAATAATTGATGTCTGGAGGTTATATTAACCAATCGGGTAATTAAGCAGATAAATGATCAATTAATTGCTATTAATTCACATGCTTATAATTATGTGTTCACATGTGTGTACTATTGATTCACATGCATGTACTATTAGGGGAGTTGGTGCAAGATTGATAATACTTGCATGACTAAATTAAAAATGGAGGTATAGTTGAAGGTACTATACTATAATTAATTTTTTCACATGTTTAGAACTATTGAGTCACATGATTTACTATTGATTCACATGATTTACTATTAGGGGAGGTGGTGCAAGTTTGATAATACTTGCAGGACCAAATTAAAAATGAAGGAAAAGAGGAAGGTATTATACTGTAATATTTCGAGCCCCAAAACGTGCAATTATCGAAACTATATTTTCCTATAAATAGAAGCTCATTCCTTCATTATTTTTCACCAATTCACTAAAGCTATAGAGCAATTATTATAGAGAGAAATTATAGAGAGAAAGAAGAAGAGAAGTCTGTTACCTCACTATTCCAGTATCCAGTCTTCTTTTGAGGTAAGGGGTATTATTCTTTCGTATTCATGAATAGAGTTATTTTCTTTCAAAGGGTTGTTATTCCATTCTTTATTATTATGTTGGAATAACCTGTCTATGCGAAGTACCACATACATGGTAAAATTCTTCTGTTATTCCATTATTTATTATTACATTGGAATAACTTTGTCTCTCGCTGATCTATCGCATCGCGCTCGTGAATTCTGTTGTTATTCCATTCTTTATTAATCTGTTGGAATATCCTGTCTGTACGAATACGCATGACCTGGTTGCATTCTTTATTATTCTGTTGAAATATCTTGTTTGTGCGGATTACGCATGACCTGGTTCCATTCTTTATTATTTTATTGGAATAACCTGTCTGTGCGGTCTATCGAATGCCTGGTGAATTTTGTTGTTATTCCATTCTTTATTATTCTGTTGGAATATCTTGTCTGTGCGGATTACGCATGACTCGGTTCCATTCCTTATTATTCTGTTGGAATATCCTGTCTGTGCGAATTACACATGACCTGGTTCCATTCTTTATTATTCTGTTTGAATATCCTGTCTGTGCGGATTACGCATGGTGAAAGATCATGTGTATTCATTCCTTATTAAATTGTGGAAATGATCTGTCTACGTGGATTACCGCATGTCGGGTGAAAATCCATTGACAGTTTCATATATTCTATTATACTCGTCTGAGATATCATTTCTTTTGTACTCGTCATGGAATATCATTTTCTTTGATAATTTTTTTACGAGTTACTATTCACGGGTTACTATTCACCTGGTTACTATTCATTTTAGTATTATTCACTTGGGTATTTGGGGTACTTTTTGTGTCGGAGTACTATTCACGAGTTACTATTCACCTGATTACTATTCACTCTAGTATCATTCACTCGGGTATTCGGGACACTTTTTGTGTCGGGGTACTATTCACGGGGTAATATTCCCGAAGTACTATTCACGGGGTACTATTCACCTAAAAAATATATTTCTTTTCTGTCCAAATTATTTTTAGTACATGAATATTATTCTTGAATTTTACTCTACAAAGTAGTATCATGTTCACAATTTGGACGTTATTGATTTCTGGATAAATTAAATTATAAATCTTTAAAATTTATCCTTGAACTTGTTTTATTGAATTATTATGTCATTGTCGTCATCCTCATGCTTATATTGTGATTAAAGTCGTCTTTGGCTTACGTGCATAGATGGACTTGGTATGATTATGACTAGGGATTATTCGGTATAATCATGACCGTAATGTGACGAATGATGTGGTAAAAGTCCTCATTGGCCTGTAGTTCATTGATGGATGATTGTTGGTATGATTATGATGACCGAGGATTATTCGGTATAATCATGACCATTGATGATTACATGAATATCTTTGGTCGTGGTGCATGAATATCTGAGTCTCAGAGATAAAGTTGATGAAAAACTTTTTAAATCATAGAAGATAGTATATTTTATGCTCTACTTGACTCTTCTAATGGATTGCTTATTTTCGCTGCAGTTGTTGATTTAAAACTTATTGTCTATTGTATTCTATCAGTTGTTATACTATTAAAGGCTAAGGATAATTTATTCTGCATTATCTTAGTCATAATATTTCTTACTGGGCTAGTTGAGCTCACCCTTTCTTTCATTGTTCTATTCAGGAAATGAGAATATAGCTATGACGAGTCGGGAAATGGAGTGATGGTCCAGGATAAATGGCTTTAGTAGTCCTCACTATTCTACGGAATAATGTGATAATAATTGTAATGAGGACACCATTGAGTGTGGATATTGTCTAGATGACAATATTCTTGTTTAAACTCTTAGCTATGTTTTGTCGTATTTTACACGACTGTTATATAATTAAGTTGTATTTGAATTAATGTACCATGTATCTGGCGACTCAAGATAGGTGATGTATACCCGTTTTGGGGGCGTCACATTAATGGCATAATCGTAATAATAAGTTCAATATATTTAATTTAATCTATGGTGGTAGAATAAATTAAATAGCTTAATATTTAATATTTAATATTTTGAAAATATTAAATATAAATTAATAAGAGGAGTCTTATTATTATTATTTAATTTCTAAAGGAGTTTGGGAATTAATTAATAAAAGTACTCTCCTATATTCCTAATAATATTAGGAGGCTAATTAATTAAAAGAGTTTAATTAATTATTCCTACTAAGATTAGGAGCCTAATTAATTAAAGGAGTTTAATTAATTAAAATAAAATCTAATTCCTTAATTGTTAAGGAGAGTTGCCTACATCTATAAATAAAAGGAGTCTTATTATGGTTGTGGTGGTTGACTTTTTCACAACATATGTAATTCCAATAGTTGGGAGAGTACACCCTTTTATATGAGAGATAGAAAAACTAGGGTTTTGCCTAATACCTATCTTCTTGAATCTTTCTTATTCCTTGGTGGATCACCTCTAGAGGCCAAACATTTGGGTGGCTAACATTGATCAAAGGAAGGAATTAAACCCGGTGGATTCAAGTTGAACGCGAAAAGGGCTGGAGGTGAACTTATACACGAGGAAGCTCGAATCTTCAAGGGTATAATTCTTATTCTTTATCTTTTTTGTTTAATTAATAATTGTGCATAAAGGATGATCCGGGTATATAGTTTGTAAAATTTTAAAACTTTATTTTTTCACACTTCTGCTTACTTTGTGCAATTTGATTGCGTTCATGAATATTACAAACCTAACACAGAGTTGCCCTTCATGAGATCTCCTCAGGGCATGTAGTGTCCATGAGTTTTCTGATTGATAAATTTGGCTTTTTGGATAGTTATGTACAACACTCCAGGGATTTCACCACGTCGGAGGATGATTGGCGTGTTACCAGAGTAGATGTACTCTTGATGTGTGTAGTGGCTTATTTATAAATACCACTATACATGGATCACTTAGACATCAGCGTGATTATGGCAGTACGAGCTCTCCAGGAGGGACATACCATTTTATCGATGATTGTGGTAGAGACCTTGAGGTCGGCCACGTATTGCCACACCAATCCTGCAAGTGTATTTTCAGGCAGTTTGGTCTTGTTGTAAATGTGGTTTATGATACACTAGAGACCGATTGGCACATTCTGATGCCATTGGTATTTTTTTCCCATTAGATAGCCATGTCTTAATCCTTTCAGCCGGCGGAGTGTACAAACGATGCTTCTTGGTCGGTTTTCTTAGCAAGGATCGAGGTTCCATTTGATATTCTACCATGTTCAGGGTTTAGTTCTCCCTAAAAATTCATTACTCATGCATCTGGCATGGATTATCTTCCTCTGGATGGTTTGAGAGGTGTGACCACTTATCATCCACTTGCTGTGATGGCACAGTTTGACCAGTTTCAGGTTGTTCATCCCTTTGACAGGGCATTGAGTCAGCATTTGTCATCTCAGCTTTTATCAATAGAGGATTTGTCCAGTGTTTATCCCTGTTTAGCCCAACTTGAGAGGGCTGATTTTACTACTAACCATCCAGGTCGTTCCATAGAGTATTTTGCATGGCTGGAAGCAGAGATTACTTCGGTTATGGTTGTATCCACATAGCCAGGGATTGATTCTGATAGTGGGGAGCCTATGGAGGGGGTGATGATTCTTCTATCGAGGATGATTCATTTCTTTGGGTTGTCGTGACTCTTGTTGACTCCCCAAAGATTCCCGATCATCGTGACTCCACATTCGACAAAGTATTTAGAGCAGAGTTTGCATCTGATGACATGTGAGAGGGATCAAGTTAGGGCCTTGATGTTAACTGCTCTTTCTGGTAGAGTTGTCGCTCTAGTTGAGAGAGATGATGCTTTAGCTCATAGAGACACGGTTGTTACTTAGCGGGATGAGGATAGATTATCTAGAGATGCAGTTTTTATTGAGCGGGATGGTGCTATATATGCCCGAGATGCCGCTATTACAGATAGTATTGCATTTGTGATGCCCCTAAATTCAGGTACTTGAAACCCGAACTCGGTGCTTCACGATACCATTTATTTGAGCAGAATAATAATAATAATAATAATAATATAAACATTAAACTTAATTTACATACATCAGAGTTGTCTAATCCCAGTTTCTCAACCTTTACTACATTACATTACATTATAGATAATAAATATCATTGTCTTAATAATGTCTAACTATTACAAAATATACCATTAAACTTATTCTGTTTGCTTCGCTTTTCCCTTGTTCTTGCCTGAACCTTCAGGTTGATCACGCTTAGCTGAAAACATTTAAATTTAAAGCAAGAATGAGCATTTGATTGCCTAGCAAGTAATATCAATAATAAATATTAGTTGAAAGGATTAAATGTTTTCTTTGAATGACACTTCTACAATGAATCAACAGTTGAAAAGTAAGTTGAACCAATAATAACAACATATCAATTCAATACATTTTTGAAATTATGTACTGACTATAAATGAAGATCAGTCGACAGACTATGAACATTGTTTTTAATTTTTGCTAAGGTATAGCAGAACTTCATCCGCAAACCGTCATAACTTACATACACGAGGGTGATCATCCCAATGTACCCTGTATTGATCAATACTACATACAAGAACGATATTTTCGTTCATCTTATCCGCCTTTGGCCCACAAAAGTTTTTCCATGTTCGGGATGTTCATACTTAGTCGGGAATCCGAACCAAAATAATTTGATTGGGTACAATAAAGTGCTATCATGTTCAACGATATTTCTAAATCTGTGCCTAGCTGGGTCAAATAACTTAGACGAATTTTAATTAATGTATAAATACAGGAAATTAATAGGTATGTATCAACATGTGATTAAATACAATAATTATCCAAGTGAGGTCACTTGTATAACCAAGCTTAGAAATTAACGAACAGAATATATATCTTGATTTATAATAACAGAATTAAAGAACTTGTACAACAGATTATAATCTAATAACTTACTTATACAGAATCATTGCATAAGTATATACAAAGGTTAAGATATTTGAACAATGAAAAAGAATAGTTTCGATATTTGCTTACGCATGTCCATTGCATAAAGTAAATGCAAAGATATGATACTTGCTTGATCTGCTGCTTACACAACTTAGTTTTATCTTTTATATAGCGACCTATCATTAATAAGATCATTCAGTTGATTAGAATAACATATCGTAACACGTAGTACTGCTATTTGTAGTCAACACATAACCTAAGCACATTGTCACATATGTTTGACAGTCATTGGATCACAAACAAACATGTATCTAATCAAGTTATCTAAGTCAAGATCAATTTCTAAAATATTTCGATGTACCGACAACTTTATAGGGTAATTATCGAGTCTAAAACTCTATTCTGTATTTCAATATTCATTTAGATAACTTAAATATCAGTCATATTATTTTTAAATGACTTATAATAATTTTTAAACAATTATTATAATTTATCATGATTTTTCAAATACCGGAATCATTATTAAATGATTTAAATATTAAATAATTCTATTATCATTAATATTTAATTAATATTTAAAATATTAATGAAACCATTGCCAAAATATTAAAGTTATTTATAATAACTCAAAATATTTTTAAGTTATTAATATTACCCTTAAATGATTTTAAAATAATTAAAATCATTTCTAAATAATTACCCATAATATTTAAATATTAATACATTATTTATCCAAATATTAAAAGTCATTTATTATAACTTCAAAATATTTTTAATTCATTTATATCTTTTTAAATGATTTTTAAATCAATAAAATCATTTTTAAACTATTTATTTAATATAATTAATAAATAAATCTAATATCATTAATATTAATTTATTAATAAAATTATCCTTTAAATATTAAAATTTATATTTTATAACTTAAAATATTTTTAAACACTTTATTTTCATTTAAAATGATTTTTATAATATTAAAATAATTTTTAAACTACTTTATTTAATATAATTATTAAATAATTCTAATATCATTAATATTAAATACTTAATGAAATTTACTTTTAAAATATTAAAAGTTATATTTTATAACTTAAAATATTTTTAAATACCTTATTATCATTTAAAATGATTTTTAATATAATAAAATCATTTTTAATTAATTTATTTAATGCATTTATTAAATAAATTAAATATCAATAATATTTAAATAAATACCAATATTTATGGAAAATATTCCAAATTATTAAAAGTTAATTTTTATAACTTAAAATAATTTTTAAAATTATTTTCGTAATTTTCAAAAATTAATTTCTATTTATACATGATTTTTGGAAAATAAATTAAATAAAATTAAAAAGTCTGTCGCTAAAGCCGTTAGTGACAGAAAGTGTAGTGTTAGGTGTTCTTGAGCCTCAAGAACATTCATAGATAATGTTCGAGTGACATACTTTGACCAAGCTTAATTCTTAATCTTTAATGTTTCTAGGCTAGTTGTTGATCATATCATTTAGTGTTAATGTAACACTAAAAGTATTAAGAAATATCTGGGTCATATTTCAACACACAAGCAAGATATGGAAGCTCAAACTATCTATCAGACATGTTCTTCGTTTTCTGGGTTACCTAGAAAACAAGAACAATTCGATTGATCACTTTTGGGCTTCCACAACTTGCTTTCTGTGTTACGTTTTAGTGATCTAGTAGTTCCAGTGTGTAGCTAACATGCAAATGAATAGATCGATTACATAAAAATAGTATAACAACATTACCATCACCAGATCTAAACTGGTCAAACTATGTCAGAGACCATGACCATAGGTTTTCTAGGTTGCCCAGAAAATCTAATTCGTGTTCTTCTTACCTACTTTGACCAGCCACTATATTAAATCTATTTGATGTTTAGTTGATCAAAAAGCATAAACAGGTAGTACATATACCAAACTACAACTTAGATAAAACAACAAGAATAAATCATCAAAAGCCTGTCAGATCTATGCTCATGAATATATTGTCAGACATGATCTGGGCAGTTTCTGGGTTACCCAGAGTTGCTCAGTCATGCTTGGTCAACTGAGTTTGACCGACTATAACATGAAATCTGAACCAGATCTTACCCTGATTCGAGTTTCAGATCAAAGATCTCATAGCATACTACATGCTCAAACATTAAAACAACTAAAAACATAAACATGCAAAGATCTGTAAGGCCTGACATTCATTGTCAAAAGACTCTTTTAATTTTTTCCAGATTTTCAAAAACTTCAATTTTGAGCACTTAGATATTATGGATCTATAAGATATCAACCCAAATCATTGATTAACACTACATAGAACATATTACAACACATAAACACCAGATCTAACACAACATTAAGGGTCAAATTTTTGGTTTAGGTTTTATACCTCACTTTGATCAATGCTTGAATCTGGCTTCTGATTTGCTATAGGTGATAGTGGGGCTTTATTTTGGGACTGAAACACCTTAGGATTTCGTGGGTTTAGAGAGAGAGAGAGAGTCTAGGTTAAGTGTTTGTGCATGAATGAGGCTTGAATGCCACTTTTCTCTCTTTTGATCCTTATATATAATGGATACAATGTAATGGTTGATATAATGTGGCTGATTGCTGTGTTTTTAAGTCAAAAGGGAAGTCAAGAGTGGTTCAACAACTCCAAATATGGCAAGATTTGAAAAGCAACTTATAAAAAATGTTAGAAAGGGTATTTTGACCATTAGGCTTGTGATTTTAATTGGAAAAATGTAAATTGGTAAACCCTTAGGGTTTGACCCTAAGGTTTCATACATTGATTCTTGTAAAATTTCTAAGTAGGGCTAAAATAACAAATTTAGTTTCTAAAAATTTAAATCAGGGTTACCTAATTAAACTGGGTTACCTAATCACTTAGGTTTTTAATATTAGGATTTAAAATTTACTAATTATCATTAAGCTTTCTAATTTAACGATTAGGGTGTCAAATTTGCAGTTAGGGTTTATAATTAACAATTAGGGTTTCAAATTAGAAATTGGGGTTTCTAATAATCAGGGTTTTTAATTACTAATTAGGGTTTTCCATAATTAGCGTTAAAATCTACAATACATATCATATACCACATAACACAATGACTTAACAGATTTTAAAGTCTTAATTGACTTTTGAACTAGGGTTTATCAAAATATTGCTAGGGTTTTCTACTGATGTACCATAACTGACCAATTATTATCAATATACACATACAGTACATATTTATAGCACTGAAATATAATTAACATAATATTATTATTCTCTGTCCGTATTTAAAAACTAGAATTAGGGTTTGGATTCTATATCTGATTTATCTTCATATATAGCATTATTAATTAAGTTAAAATAACTTAATAATCCGAACTAAAATTCATATAATAAAATAATTATTATAATAATTCCAATATCATTTTATATATTATTTAAATAATATATAATCATATTTTCATAGAAAATAAATAATAAAAATATTTTTTACTATAAAATTAATTATAAAAATATAATTTATAGGTCAATAATTCTAAGAAAATTATTTGAAATTATTCATTTAATAAATAAATTTTTATTTATCACAAAAATATATAAGCTATACCTTATATATATTCCCACCTTTAAATAACTTAAAAAAATTTATACGCAAAATTTCTGATTTAATTATATAGAACATATCGGGTTATTACAACATTTAGGTTCTATACTGCTAATATCATTACAAAGATGAGCACGTTCATTAATGAGCATAGTGTCACCATGACAATGGCTGTGAATCTCTTAGCTCGTGTAGATACCCTTGGGCAGGAGCTCACAGAGTTACCTCATTCTTTTGAGAGGGATGCCATGTTGGATTTTGTAGATTAGCTTGGATTTTCCTACAAAAACTTGCTTAGCCATTTTTATCATGTACATGTCATATTGTATATATCAAACAATATTACATGGCAAGGAAATATATTTTGATTCACTTCCCTTTAAGTTATGCCTTGCTACTTGCTTGATAGTTGCCTATTTCTACAGGGCTTGTGATCTTGATGTATTTTGAACTCCCCCTTGATGGATGGACATTAAGATGTCCCAGGATCTTTCAGAATGGATCGTTGATCTATATATTCCCTATTGTTACTTCCCAAAGGCACAATAGTTATCTAGAAGGGGGGGTTGAATAGATATTTTTAAATTCTTTCGTTTCAAAATATTTGTTAGCTTTGATAATGATCTAAGCACAACAGAATTAAGATTTGTTTATTTTTCCTTTAAGATATAATGAATAAATACGTGTAAAATAGTTATGACAGTTATAGCAGTTATGACAAGAATATAAGGGACACAGTGATTTTAAGTGGTTCAGAGCATTCAAAGCTCCTAGTCCACTCTTTTACTCCTCGAGTAGGAAATCCACTAAGGATATCTTTACAAATTCTGAATCTCATAGATTCCTTCAAGACCAATAATCTCAGTACTTGTTAGTTCACTTTTGAACTCTTTAAGTCCAGCAGACTTGGTACTTCTCAGTTCACTTAGAAATCTTTAAGTCCTTCTGACTTGGAACTTCTTCCTTCACTAGATAATAGTTGAGTTCTTGAATGGTGTTACTTAGTTGTCGTTAAGCTTGTGTTCGAAAGAACTTAGTTGCTGAGCAAGCTTTCCTTTTTTAGATCGTAGAGTTTGATCATTAAGTGTTCTTCAGTTTTTTTGTTCAGTGCTTGCTTAAAACTTTCATCTGCTGATGTTTTGTATATATGATGCCTTTGAAAATGTATCCGTTAAATTCATCCGTTGAAGCATTAAATGCATTTGACATTTCTGAGCTTTTATGGAGACTTTCTACGTAACTTTTGATTAGCAGACTGGCCCACTTACATAGCAGACTGCTATCTCACCTAACACCTGAAAAGGTGTTTTTTGCTAACCCATAGTACTTTCCTTAGCTTCTTTAATACATTTCTTTGTTATATACTAAGGATGACTGTTGTGTCATTGGGACTCCCGAGGTCTTAAACGTTTATAGCTCATTCCATATTTGTAGTGATTAATCTTTAAACAAGTGGACGAGGCTTGATGCTTCTGACACAGACAGATAAAGCTCACGATTCGATCACGGTGTCATGCCACCTTGGTACCGCAATGCAGGTTTGATAGATGAGAACACTACGATTTCTCTTAAGTACTGGTACACTAAGATCTTTACTTGCTTGACTTGCAGACTCTACGCTTCCGAGAGCACTCTACGATTTCGGAGAGGCCCTTCAAAGCAGATACACTACGATCCTCAACTCTCTATGATTCTGCCTTGTCTTCTGCAATCTCTTGATCATCTTGATAGACTACGATTCAGTTGAAGCCTATCTATTACATTTTAAGATATAGATCAACCTTACAGCTTTGATCTCTTTTTCTATACATTCATTTACAGAATGATAAATATTAAAGTTCAGATCAACCTAACAAATTTGATCTATCACTAAGTCCTTGTACATGTGTTCCTTTGAAGGACTTTACATATAATCATGACTATTAACTTTCAACATCAAATTTTAAATATGAAATCTCCCAACAATCTCCCCCTATTTGATGTTGACATAATGTTTTTATAGTTCTAATAAAAGAGCTCTAACTCATGCAAGTATACAGGGGTCAACAAGTAATACGGAGTAAATAGAGTATGGATCCCACAGAGAAAGTTGTTAAATTCAAACTATCATGCATCAATTAACTCACCAAATTTATATGCCTAGACTAATGACTAAAAGTGTTGAATTAAACTAATTGTGAATAACAACTGAAAATAAGAATACAAATGGTATAAATATAATCTGGAAATAATGGAACCCTAACTTCATTTAATATTTCATCTAATCGCCACTATCATGCAAGAAGTGTTCACATATCACAGGAAAATAGCCAAGAGCACGAATAGAGTTATAACCATTTTTGCAATGCACTATAACCTACTTACACAGCATCTACAGATGTTAGACTCTATGTAATCACCAATATAACCAAAATCACTATATATCTATGTGAAATTGTAATTATATTGATTTTAAGCTCAAGCCCTTATTCTAGATCATACGATGAAACAGTATATGTCTATCTGGTTCACAAAATACGCAAGCCATATACAACAGCCCCATATTCGCATGATATCATGATTACAATCCATACCTATATGTTCATTGTTAATTCCATACAAGTACTGAGACGAATGGTGATTAAGCATTCATACATGTAAAACAACCATGACAGATATTCCATATGATATGCAAAACAATCCTAGCATTTAAATGTGCAACCAAACTACATATTAAAATCCGTTAGAATCCCATAATGGAATTTAGTTCATGGCTGAACCAAAAGCCATTATGGGATCAACGCTAAACATGATCAATAAGCAAACAATTGAAATACGAAAGATAGAACAATCAAACCCAATCACTGAATAGAAATCAATGATCAACGTTTAAATCCTCATAGAAATCCAGTAAATAAGAATAGAAATCCACAATGGTAGATAATGCCAAGAAGAATTGGATAAGTAAATGTTAAGGCTTCGTTCTACGTTAGAATCTCTTCCAAGGTGTAAACCCTAGTTACTATGATGAAAATACTCTTAAAGTTATCAAGTTGTTCGCCTGACACCCGTCATAATCGTTTAAAAACCAATTACAATTCATTTAATTAAAAATTAAAATTAAAACAAAATTATAGCATCAAGGCATCGTATGCAAGTATACGCCTCTCCGCTTCTTATGTCTCATGGCAGGCCGCGAGACTTGTAGAATGTCTGCCCTATCCAACCAACCTCTCGGCGGTATGCGTCTCTCCTACTGTGGTAGCAAGAACTTGCGATGAGGTTATCATCGTGGTGGTGGTTTGCATGGCGCCATGGCTCCCCAGTTGTTATGTCATGCGGCTTTGTCTGCAAGTTCAGGTGTTTTTTTTGCTTTTGTCATGCTGCTGCTGTTATTTGTTCTTTTCATGCTTGATCTCTTGCTCCATTGTACCTCCATGCCATGCACATCCTCATTTTGCCTCGCCTTCACGCATCTATTCGCCACGTGCCTTCTAATACCAAAAAAATTAAGCCGATTCTCGCACTTATTCACCAAAAGGAGTTTTAAGTAAATGCAATGCAAAATAACGTGAAATGCAACTAAAACACATTAAAATGTACTTGAGATGGGCCTGATTCAGATGAATTGGTATTCAATAAGTAGGTAAAATACCACTTATCAAATACCCCCAAACTTGAACTGCTATTGCTTGCCCTCAAGCAATGCATACTAATGAATAATAAAATGCAACTACAAAAATATGCAACTACTCTATGATGCAAATTAGTCTCACATAATCCCCCGCCATAATGTAATTTCAAATTTCAAATTACCTCAGTGAATCATCGAGACCCAAGAATATGATTTCAAACCAAACTATAAACATAACATCATACACTAAGATAATTTCATATATGCTATAGAGATGTTGTGTGTGTGTGTGTGATGTTCACCAAAACTTGATCTAAGCAAAGAATACATATGCTACACTGCTCCAAATAGAAAATTATAGTCTAAAGCAAGATTCATGTATATTCATGTAATGCAGACTGTTTCAACATATCAACACAAACTAAGGTTCAACAATGGGTTTATTGCTTTATTGCAACTCACGAGGGTGATTTCCGCACTTTCCCGCGATGTTTATTGCTATATTTCTTTCCTTTTTTTTCTTTTTTTTTCACATGACTGTGCAATGTCTCAATCCATTAGGCACACTGGTACCCCTTAGCGAGCTTTCAACCAACGACTCCCAAACCATGAAAGACCTTAGGGCGCTAGGTGTAGAGACAATCCCCTCGGGCGTACTTACTCAAGTAGCCAGGGACCCGAATTAAGACTAGCCACGTTATTGCTATATGATTTTTTTTATATATATACATAGCATACCCATGTTTTCCCAAAATTTGCATGTCAATGGCTCATACAGTCTACAACACTTTCCACATATTTTTCTTTTTAAAACTACATGTTTTATCAAGCAATGCAACACATACTTCTTAAACCTACAAGTAATTGTGAACATGTTTGTGCATACCGAAAGCATTTACACAGCAACATGAATCTCATCGTGTAAAACATTATATCTCAGATCATGTTATCCCAAACATTCTCAAATCCTTCACAATTCACTATCGTCATTGGCTAGGCAAAAATTTCTATTAAGCAAGAATTTTTGTGAGACATGTAACTAAAACATACTATCACAATCCATAATGAATAAAAATTAAAAAAAATTCTGTAAAAATTTAACTAAACACATAAACATGTAACAGTTAAATAAAACTAAACTACTATGCTATGCTCCCCAATAACCCCAAACTTAAAATATTCAATGTCCCCATTGAATGAAGGTAAAGGGTACAGAAAAACTCCCCTAATGATTGGCTTGACCACCCTCCTCGGGTGGTGAATCTGGTGGTGGATATGGCACTGCAGTGCCAAACTATGGCCACTCTAGCATTGTTCCTTGCTGCGCGAATGCTTTGGCCAAGGCCCTTATGAGTCTCGGGGCAAACATTCCAAGATTGGCATACATGGCATCGACTTTGCTCTCTGACCTTTGAAGCTGTCGATCGCTAGGAACCAGGTGTGCTCGGGTGGATGGGTCGGTCTCATCTAGCTGAGGGGGCTGCTAAGATGGCGCTAGAAAGGTGGGGTGGATGATAAAACCCAATCCTCGTGGGTGTGGTTCACTACTCGTCCACTCCTTGAACTTAGCGATTATGGCCGTAGTGATGTCGTGGCTCGGTTTCTGCAGTTGCATGTCATTCCACGGGACTCCCTGTTGGATACAAAGTATGGCTGCCACCGATGCATGCGAGGTACTCCCAGTCATGTTCTCTCGCCAATAACGCAACATGTTTTGATGAATTAAGTGGCCGACGTCGATATACTTGCCGGTGATAATGCCCCATAAAATGATCGCTCTCTCGATAGGTACTTCATACTTATGAGGGGACGGAATTAATTTGGTGCATATGAACAGATTCCATGCTTGGGCATAATGATTCAAGGAGGACGCTGGAAAATATTGAGGCTCTGTCGTCCCTGGTTTATAATTCCATTTGGTTCCTGGGATGCACAAATCCGAAATTACTACATCCAAGTCCGTCATCAAATGTGCACCTGTAACCCAATTCACAGACCTAGTCGGTGGTGTATCAGTTATTCCAAACACTGCTCTGATGGCTGAGGGACGAAAATCCATTTGCACTTGGCGAACCAGCGTTATCCCTCCTTTCAGCTCCATCTCCTTTGCGTTCACGTAAAACTCCCGAACAACTCCCATGGGAATAGGCATAGGCGTTGTAGCTAGGCTAACCCAGCCTCTTTCTCGCAGCATATTCCATAGGTGTCCATCTTTCTTATCAGGTTTAAATCCTCGTTCCTTCACAAACGATTTCGTCAAGAGGTGGTAATAATCTTGCTGAGCTTCCCGGCTGATAAATTTTCTGTGTTCCATGATATTCTCGTCGTGATCACTGGATGATGAGTCGGATGATGAAGAGATGGAGATGGAACGTATCCTTTTTGGTCCCATGAGCAGATGATAGGTAGAGAATATAGATGCTCCGCTATAGATGAGAGTACCCCCAAACTTGCTTGTGACACTCCCCGCAAAAACCCTAGATTTATGCTAATGGAGAGAGAGCTGTGTATATGAGCGATGAAGAGAGTTGTATGATTATGGGAGAACAGAAGAATACGCTTATATTATGGCATGTGAGAGACCAAGTAGACCACCACTCAGATTCTTAAACTTAAAAAATTTTCAACCCCACATGTCGCATGTATGACCATTTTCAAACCCATTTTCTTATGGGTGGGTATTTCATGCCATGAGTAACTTTCCTGGAATTATGAGCTATTGACTTCCAGGCACTGGCCTGCGCGGCCCCGCGATGTAACTGCATGAGTGCACACTGTGTACGCCCAATTTATATATTAGTGTTGAGTACAATTGAAAACACCTAAATGAACAAGAATGCAGCACAAATTATTCATCAGGCATGGAATAGAATTGATTTAACTACTACTCTACTAAAGGAATGAAAAGAAAGTAAGAGTGGAAATAATGGGTTGCCTCCCATCTAGCGCTAAGTTATAGTCAATTAGCTTGACTGTCTCTGAATCTCATGTCGACGAGTGAATTGAGGTGATGTTCTGTCTGTCCACCTCGCCACCAAAGTAATGCTTCAATCGCTGGCCATTTACTTTAAAAGGCTTGTCTAGAAACTGATCATATACTTCAATTGCACCATGCAGAAAGATAGTCTTCACTGTAAATGGACCTGACCATCTCAATTTCAGCTTTCCGGGAAAAAGTTTAAGTCTAGAATTATAGAGCAAAACCCTTTGTCCCGGTTCAAATGTCCTTTCGATGATCTTTCGGTCAGACCATTTCTTCACTTTCTCCTCGTACAACTTTGAATTCTCATATGTCTGTAATCTAAATTCATCTAACTCATTGAGCTGGAGTAGACGTTTCTCCCCTGTAGATGTCAAATCAAAATTAAGCTTCCGTATTGCCCAATATGCCTTATGCTCTAGCTCCATAGGGAGGTGACAGGCTTTGCCATACACGAGTTAAAAAGGTGACATGCCTAACAGAGTTTTGTATGTTGTTCGATAAGCCCATACGGCATCATCTAACTTCAACGACCAGTCCTTCCGTGTGGGATTCACAAATTTTTCCAGGATTCTTTTTACTTCGCGATTTGACACTTCAGCTTGACCATTTGTTTACGGGTGATACGTTGTAGCAATGCGATAATTCACCCCATACTTAGCCAGCAAGGCTGTAAACTGCCTGTTGCAGAAATGATTGCCTTCGTCACTAATGATAGCCCTTGGGGTCCCAAACCTCGTGAAAATGCTTTTGTGTAGAAATCTGAGTATGACCTTGGCATCATTAGTCGGAAGAGCTGCAGCTTCAACCCATTTTGAGACATAGTCCACTGCGAGCTAGATGTAGAGATTTCCACAGGAAGAGACAAAGGGTCCCATTAAATTAATTCCCCATACATCAAAAATTTTTACTTCGAGGATTGTATTCAACGGCATTTCATTTCTTTTAGAGATGTTGCCCACTCGCTGACATCTATCACATTGCTAGACAAAATTATATGCAACCTTGAAAATTGTCGGCCAGTAGAATCCAGCCTGTACCACTCTAGCCGCTGTTCGTTCTCCACCGTAATGACCTCCATACACCGTAGAATGACACTCTTGAAAAATCTCCTCGGTCTCGCTATATGAAATACACCTTCTGATCACTTGATAAGAGCACTGTTTAAACAAGTATGGCTCATCCCATATATACCATTTGGCATCGCAATGTAAATTTCTTCTTTGATAACCCACCAAGTCGGAAGGTACCATCTTATTTACCGGATAATTAGCGTAGTCTGCGAACCATGGCACTTCACCTTTCACCACAAACAACTGCTCATCTGGAAAGGAATCGTTGATCAGAACTTTGTTGTTTACTTCCCTGTACAGATTCTCGAGTCGCGAAAAGTGGTCCGCAACTTGGTTTTCAGTCCCCTTTCTATCCTTGATTTCCAAATCAAATTCCTACAATAATAAAATCAATCTAATCAACCGAGGTTTTGCATCCTTGTTTGCCATTAAATGTCAAATCGTCGCGTGATCTGGATACACTATCACCTTTGTGGCAATCAGATATGCTCGAAACTTATCAAAGTCGTATACCACTGTCAATAGTTCTTTCTCTGTGGTGGTATAGTTCAATTATGCATCCGTTATGGTCTTGCTGGCATAATAAATCATATAAAATATCTTTTCTTTCTGCTGCCCCAAAACAGCTCCTACGACGTAATCACTGGCATCACACATCAATTAAAATGGCAAAGTCCAATCTGGTGCAGTAATCACTGGTGCTAAAATAAGTTTCCTCTTCAAGTGTTCAAATGCTGACATACAGGCTTCATCGAAGTTGAACTGTGCATCCTTCTCCAATAGACTGCATAGCAGTTTAGTTATTTTGGAGAAATCCTTAATGAATCTGCGGCAGAGAAACCTAAGTCCCGTAAAAACGCGAACTCCTTTTCTTTGAAGTGGGTGGTGGCAAGTGCTCAATAGTTGCCAGCTTCGCCTTATCCACCTCAAGTCCCGTCTTTGAAACTTTGTGTCCCAATATGATT
Source organism: Panax ginseng (assembly GCA_020205605.1). Taxonomy (NCBI): domain Eukaryota; kingdom Viridiplantae; phylum Streptophyta; class Magnoliopsida; order Apiales; family Araliaceae; genus Panax; species Panax ginseng. The sequence goes on from CM035128.1 coordinate 140,775,473, forward strand.
CCTTCTTGTACCAAGAAGTGACATTTTTCCTAGTTTAGCACTAAGTTCGTTTCGACACATCTTTTTAAAACCACAACCAGATTTTCAAGGCATAGGTCAAATGAGTCCCTGAAGACTGAGAAATCATCCATAAATACCTCCACATTCTGTTCCACCATGTTTGAAAATATAGCCATCATGCATCTCTGAAACGTGGCTGGCACATTGCATAATCCGAAAGACATCCTTCTGAAAGCAAAAGTGTCATACGGACATGTGAAGGTAGTCTTTTCCTGGTCTTCTAGAGCTATCATAATTTTATTGTAGCCTGAATATCCGTCTAGAAGGCAATAATACTCATGACCTGCTAACCTGTCCAACATCTGATCAATGAATGGGTGTGGGAAATGATCTTTCCTCGTAGCTTTGTTGAGCTTGCAGTAATCCATGCAAACTCTCCACCCTGTTACTGTTCGTGTTGGAATTAACTCATTATTCTCATTGGTCACGACTGTCATACCACCCTTTTTCGGAACACACTGTACTGGGCTCACCCATGAACTGTCTGAGATCGGATAAATTATTCCTGCATCTAGCCATTTCAGTACCTCCTTCTTAACCACTTCTTTCATTATCGGATTAAGCCTCCTTTGTTGCTCAACTGTTGGCTTGCTACCATCTTCCATCAGGATCTTGTGCATGTAATAGGAAGGGCTGATCCCTTTGATATCTGTTATAGTCCATCCAATAGCTGACTTGAACTGTCGAAGCACTCGTAGCAATTTTTCCTCCTGACAAGATGTTAGTGCAGATGCGATAATCACAGGTAATTTTGAATCTGAACTTAAAAATGCATAACTGAGATGTTCGGGGAGTGGTTTTAACTCCAACACTGGAGGTGACTCAAGAGATGGATTTAACTTTTTTGAGGCTTCCCCAACTGTTGTCAATGGTTCTGCAGGTAATCTAAATCTCCTGAATTGTGAGGCTGTATCCAGATATTGCACAGATTCATCGAATTCCTCATCCTTCACATTTGAACTCTCATTAGAGATATTCTTCAAAGGTTCATAGTCTGCAAAACTCTGCACTTCATTATTTGCGATCCGATCCACCAAATCAACCAGAGAACATTTCTTCATCTGTTGGGAACTTTATATCTTTAAAGACGTTGAAGGTGACCTCCTGATCCTGAACGCGCATAGTGAGCTCCCCTTTCTGCACATCTATCAAAGTCTTGCCCGTGGCTAAGAATGGTCTCCCTAGTATGATTGGTATACTTTTGTCCTCTTCATAGTCTAGAATGATGAAGTCAGCCGAAAAAATGAACTTGTCCACCTTTACCAATACGTCTTCAACAATTCCCCGTGGATATGTGATGGATCTGTCAACTAGCTGTAGTGATATATTCGTCGGTCTTGGAGCCGACAATCCCAACTGATTGAACACTAACAAGGGCATCAAGTTTATACTTGCCCTAGATCACATAAACACTTGCTAAAGTTCATCTTCCCAATGGTGCACGGAATTGTGAAGCTGCCCGGATCTTTCAACTTTGGAGGTAATTTTACATTTGGAGCACGCAGACCGCATTCCTCCGTCAAGGCTACCATTTCAAACTCGTCTAATCTCCTCTTCCTTGACAATATACCTTTCATGAACTTTGCGTAGCTTGGCATTTGTTCCAATGCCTCGGCGAATGGTATTTGATCTGCAGCTTTTTGAACACCTCCAGAAACTTACTGAACTGTTTGTCTCCCTTCTACTTAACTAACCTCTGCGGATATGGTACTTAAGGGTGCATTGGTTGTACTGGACTCTTGACCTTCTCTTCTGAACCTGCCTTTTTCTTCTCTTCCTGCTGAACCTCAGATTTTTTTAACTTTTCTTCATCACCATCCAATCGTTACGCCTCATGTGACAGACGATGTCCCTTAGTAACTCACGCTTGGTAGCCAAGAACTTGCGATGTCCGTCAAGTCTTTCCCGGATCTCAATGTGATTGCTTGACATCGCTCCTTCCAAATCTCTTCTAGGATTTGTCTCTGTGTTACTTGGCAATGCACCCTGGGGCCTATTATTAAGCATGCTCGACATCTGCCTCATCTGCGTCTCCAGATTCTTGATAGCCACTGCTTGGCTTTTAATCATGACTTCAGTGTTTGCCATGTATTTCAACATCATCTCCTCCATCTCTGATTTCTTCTCTGGCTGTGGTGCAGGTGGAGCGTGGTGTCGTTGTTATTGAGAAAATCCCAGTGGAAACGGTGGTTTTTGTGTAAACTGTGGCTGAAATGGCTGTGGTTGAAACTGTTGGTTCGGCTGAAACTGATGTTGTTGTTGTCCTTGGTTATTTGACCAACTAAAGTTCGGATGATTACGGTTGTTGGGGTGGTATGTGTTCTGGAATTGACCTTGGTCTTTTCTATAATTGCCTACATACTGTACTGACTCTGAGCTGATGGCACATTGATCCGTGGAGTGTGATCCCGCACAAATCTCATAAACGAAGGCAATTGTTTTCACTTTACTTTTTGCCAAAGTATCTATCTTCTTAGCCATAGCTGCCATCTTTGTCGACAACTGAGTAATGGCATCAACCTCCAACACACCTGCAACCTTGGGCTATGGCATCCGAGCTGTAGGATTCTGATAATCATTCGCAGCCATAGTCTGGATAAGCGTATAGGCCTCATCATAGCTCTTTGCCCATAATGCCCCTCTCATGGTGCGCATCCACAATCGGGTCTCATCGCCATCCTAACCCATTGTAAAGGAATTTATCACCATCAAGTCTAGCATACCGTGATGCAGACATTTTCTGAGCATCTCTTTGTAACGCTCCCATGCCTCATATAAGGACTCGCCCTGCTGTTGCTCGAACTGAGAGATAGCCATCCTCATCTTTGCAGTCTTAGCCATTGGGAAAAACTTGGCTAAGAATTTTTGCGCTAAGTCCTCCCATGTGGTTATTGACCCTGACGGCAAAGAGTGTAACCAACTTCTAGCCTTATCTCTCAATGAAAATGGAAATAGCCGTAGTCTGATGGCATCCTCCGTCACACCATTGTATCTAAATGTATCACAAATCTCTATGAAACTCAATAAGTGTTCATTTGGATCATCCGTAACAGCACCCCCAAACTGAACTGAGTTCTGCACCATTTGAATAGTGCTTGGTTTAATCTCAAAAGTGTTTGCTACTATCACCGGTCTGACTATGCTTGACTGTAGCCCGTTTATGTTTGGCATGGAATATTCCCTTAGAGCCCGATTCTCTTCTCTTTGCTCAATCCTTGGTTCTTCCGCCATACTAACTATAGTACTCTCTAACTGCACTTGCAAATTTCTTCGCACACTTGATTTCAAACCTCTATCGTTTATGTTGTCCTGTGCTGGTGTTAGTTCTGAGTTGGATGATCGCGTGTGCATAAAAATTCACAAGTACCTAAAACGTAAAACGAAACAAAAATAGAAATGAGAAAAGATCAGAATTGTCTAAGTCATACAATTTAGCTTTAAACTGATGATAATTATCTAAATTAACGCCTTTCCCCGGCAACGGCGCCAAAAACTTGTTGCCTCTTTTATAGTTCTAATAAAAGAGCTCTAACTCATGCAAGCATACACGGGTCAACAAGTAATACAAAGTAAGTAGAGTATTGATCCCACAGAGAAAGTTGTTAAATTCAAACTATCATGCATCAATTAACTCACCAAATTTATATGCCTAGACTAATGAGTAAAAGTGTTGAATTAAACTAATTGTGAATAACAACTGAAAATAAGAATATAAATGGAATAAATATAATCTGGAAATAATGGGACCCTAACTTCATTTAATATTTCATCTAATCGTCACTATCATGCAAGAAGTGTTCACATATCACAGGAAAATAGCCAAGAGCACGAATAGAGTTATAACCATTTTTCAATGCACTATAACCTATTTACATAGCATCTACAGATGTTAGACTCTATGTAATCACCAATACAACCAAAATCACTATATGTCTATGTGAAATTGCAATTATATTAATTTTAAGCTCAAGCCCTTATTCTAGCTCATAGGGTGAAACAATATATGTCTATCTGGTTCACAAAATATGCAAGCCATATACAACAGCCCCATATTCGCATGTTATCATGATTACACTCCATACCTATATGTTCATTGTCAATTCCATACAAGTACTGAGACGAATGGTGATCAAGCATTCATACCTGTAAAACAACCATGACAGATATTCCATATGATATGCAAAATAATCCTAGCATTTAAATGTGCAACCAAACTACATATTAAAATTCGTTAGAATCCCATAATGGAATTTAGTTCATGGTTGAACCAAAAGCCATTATGGGATCAACGCTAAACATGATCAATAAGCAAACAATTGAAAAACGAAAGATAGAACAATTAAACCCAATCGCTGAATAGAAATCAATGATCAACGTTTAAATCCTCATAGAAATCCAGTAAATAAGAATAGAAATCCACAATGGTAGATAATCCCAAGAAGAATTGGAAAAGTAGACGTTAAGGCTTCGTTCTACGTTGGAATCTCTTCCAAGGTGTAAAACCCTAGTTACTATGATGAAAATACGCTTAAAGTTATCAAGTTGTTAAATCGACACCCGTCGAGAATCGTTTAAAACCAATTACAATTCATTTAATTAAAATTAAAATTAAAACAAAATTACAAAGATCGCATCGCAGCGCTGCAAGACGCCTCTCTAGCTTTATGTCTCGCATGGGCGCGAGACTTACTGAATCGTCCGCCTGGCTCCAACCAACCTCTCGATGGGCGCTCTCGCCTTTCGTGGTTGCTTGAACTGCGATGAGGTTATGATCGTCTGCCCGGGTACTTTCATGCGCAGCGCGCCTCCCCAAGTTGTTATGTCATGCGCTTTACGCACCGCAAGTTCGGGTTACGGTTTTTTTTGCTTACGTGTCATATCTTCTTTGTTGTTATTTGTTCTTTTCATGCTTGATCTCTTGCTCCATTGTACCTCCGTGCCATGCACATCCTCATTTTTGCCTCGCCTTCACGCATCTATTCGCCACGTGCCTTCTAATACCACTAAAATTAAGCTGATTCTTGCACTTATTCACCAAAAGGATTTTTAAGTAAATGCAATGCAAAATAACGTGAAATGCAACTAAAACACAATAAAATATACTTGAGATGGGCACAATTCGCATGAATTGGTATTCAATAAGTAGGTAAAAATACCACTTATCACATAACCAAGGAGATTTATATCATGATTATTAATTTCTAGATGTAGTTGCTAGAAAGTAAATATGACTTAGTGTTTCAGTAAGCAACTAAAACCTCTTGAGAATAAGCATGAATTTATTTATGTTTGTAAAGAAAGATATTACAATTAATCTTAGTTACATCAATAAGAAATGAGTTTCAACTTATCTCTATTTCTTCTACCTTTTGTTCCTTGGAGGATTTGCATACTCTTGAACTCTTCTTCTCCTGCTCGCTTCGTCTCTCCATGCTATATCTTCCAGCTCGCTTTGACTTAGTCTTTCATGATGATCGTGCCTATTCATGAATGTAGGATCTCCAATTGGAATTCTTAGGCTTGTGGTGGTCACCTCTTGTGAGTTGGGAGAAGGCCTTTGACTGCTTATTGGTTGTGGCATGAGAATTTGATGTTGTTCAGGTCGTGGAGTCTGATGGTGAGACTGACTTGTAGGAGAACTTCTTGAGAAGGTAGTAATTTTGCCTTTTCCTCCTTTGCCTTCTTTGCCTCCTTTTCCCTTTCCTTTGTCTCCTTCCCCTTTATTCTCCCCCTTTATGTCAGCATCAAGGGTTCGAATAACTTCAAAAAGGCGAGTCATGCCTTGTACAAGTTCATTGAGTTGAGTCTGGGATTGAACTATATTTTCACGATATTCCTCGATTAGAGAGTCAGTACGAGCTTCTCTCCTTTGCAGAATGTCCAAGACAGTTTCTGTTTGTTTCATTTGACCCATGGAAAAGGCTTGGAATTCTTTCATTTAGGTCTTAAGACTCATGAGATTTTCCATCAAAAGTTGATTTTGGGATTCTTGGGTATTTTGTAAAATAAGAACAACATCCTTATGCTTTTTGGCAGCCAAAAAGTGGATTTGATCCCTTTCATTTATACTCTGGATCATTTCTTTTATTATCTCCCTAAGCTTCTTTGTTAGTTCAGAACTTAGGGTGCTTGGGAGAGTATTGACAGCATCAATCAACTGAGTCAGCCTCATATGAACAAGTTCAGAGTGAACTTCAAGATCTTCTTGTATGTCCTTGGTCACTTTCTTAGTTGCTTCTGACAACTCCGTTTTTGTGGGGAGATCTCAGATATAAGCTCAAGGAGTTGCGGATTATTTGGAGGAGAGGCTCTTAAATGTTGACCTTGCATTTGGTAGAGAGCAAGATCAAGACTGAAATAGTCATTTGTTGAGGAAGATGGTATGTCCGATGGAGGGGCAGGTGTGTGAGGTTGAGCTTCAAAAGGGATTAAGTCTACGAATTTCTAGGTGACTCGACGACTTATGCAGTTGACTCTACGATTTGATGTGGCTCAATAATCGTAGAGGGAGGGATGATAGGAGATTGAATCAACACAAAATTTGGCATATTTGGTTCATCAGTTATAGAATGTTGAGATTCTATAATTGGAAATTGATTGAGTGTATGAAGTATCACTTCCAACCATCTTGGTAATTCATAAAATTGATTAAAAAATGATGGTGGACAGTGATTTACTCTAAAAGAGATGGGAATAGTTTGTACCTCATGCCCATATCCTAAAGAGGGGCTGTTGGTGATCAGCTTTCGGGCAAAGTTGAGTTTGCCTGGGAATACGTGAGCTAGCACCAAAATTGTTGGATAGGCTTTGAAGGTCCAGAACATGTGATCCCAGGAGTTGAGAATTTGGGCTTTGTGAAAGGGCATCATAGGTAGATAGGAGAACAATTAATTGTAGTTGGCTCTCCTATAACCATCACAGCCCACAACTATAATCTCAACCTCGACATCCTCTTCTCCTTCTCTGTCTTCTTGTGAAGATTAAACTTCAACAATTACCTCCAATGCACTTCCTCGCTTTTCTTCTGTCTCACCCTCTATAGCTTCACTTCTCTCCATTTCTGTAGTTTCTGAAGCCAAAATTTCTTGAGGAACTGAGGGAGATTCCTGATGATCTCTTGGCAGTTCCTCCTCAGAGCAGCTTCTTCTGTCATGAGGAATTCATGATGCTCCCCCTCAGTTAGATCATTCATTTGTATTTCAAACAACTCCCCCTCAGCTGGAGCATTCTCTAGAGTAGGAACTTCAAGTAGCTCCCCCTCAATTTGAGCTGTGTTCTTCTGACTTTCTTCGGATAGCCCCTTTTCTGCAGCTATCCTTTTGTCTTCCTCCTTTAAAGCTTTTTCATTGATAAGAATGTATTTCTTAACAAGTTTTCTTTTTGACTTCCTAGGCTGAGCTACAACCTCAACACTTTCTTCAGCTTCAACTCTGAATGGTTGAACAGCCTGAGAAGTTGTTGCAGCATCTTCTTCGGGAGTGGTGCCTAGTCTGATCTCTACGATTGGTAAAGACTCTATGATCGAGGAGACAGATGGCTTCTTTGACTTGTGACTGCGGGAGCTGTGTTTTCTCTTCTTAAGCAGTTGAGAGATGGTAGCTCTGTCTTCATCTTCATTAGACTGATGTTCTTTCCTTTTTAAATTCCTCAAAGTTTTAATACCAGAACACTCTTGAGGTAGATCAGTAGTTGAACCTTGAGGCTCCTATGCCATTTGAGCCTTCACTTTTCTTTTACCCTTGCTTTTTCTGATTAAAGTAATGGGTTCTTCCTTGTTAATTTCTTCTTCTTCACTCTCTTTTACAACTGGCATGTTTCCGTGAATTTCGGACTCCTTTGCATCACCAGTTCTTCCACTGGACTCAGAAATCATCCTTACATTTTCTGCTGGATTTCTTTTCTAGTTTTTAAACAGCTGCTGGGTCATTCTTCTATTTGGATTGATGGATTCTCCTTAATCATCCCCAATCTTATCTCCCAATGCTGACTGTAGGATGATGCTTATAAATCTCCCGTAGAGCATCTTTCCAAAGCTCTTTAACTTCTTCGAACTGAGTATCCATTTCCCAATCCAGTCGAGTAGTAGGGCTCCATAGTTGAGTTTAATCCCACAACTGATTGCTGTCATGAGCTTAAGCTGCACTTCATTCACAGAGTCATGGCCAGAGCTCTTGTAACATATGCATTTCCCAATAATGTCAGCTACAAATTCATACCTTTGGGGGAACTCTTTCTTTTTGTAACCTCTGACATTTGGAAACTTTTTGTGGTACATCTTCTTTAATCCTTCATGAAAATTGATGCCTTGAATGAATGGAAATCTTTTCGATTTGAAACCTAAGGCTAGGTTTATATCCTCAACTTTGAGTTTAATTTCCACGTCCATGACCCTTGTGGTGATGACCTCGTTCTTAAACGTTCCATTCCTATAGAACTCTTTTATCAGCTTTGGGTAGATCCATGTGATTGTACCCAGAGCTTCTTCAAGAACAGCTTTCTTTATCAGAGATAATGTTTTGTGAAATTTGGGATCAGTTGTCTTGAACTCATTGAAACAGAGTCGGTAACCATAGATGACATTTGAAGCCGCCATTGATTTCTTTGCATTAAGGATGATTTAGCAATTTTGAAGGCTAGTGTTTCTGCTGGTAGGGAGAGAGAGATAAGTTTTTTGAACTTCTAAGTTTTCAAAAAGGCCTTTTTAAACTATACTTATAACTTCCCTCCACTGGATCTGCTCAGAGGGGCATGTATCGAGTTCTGCTTGGCTCCATGATTTTAACTTGTGTGGAAAAATACTGATTTGCCCTTAGCTCCTCCTGAGCTGGTGTAGTCTTTGGGAGGACTACAATCGTCGAGGTAGTACTACGGTCATTGAGGTTGTCAAAGTGATCATTGAGTCCACTGCTGAGTCTGTTCTACGAATATTATCTGCTCTTTTCCTTATGATGAACTTTTGACTTAGCATTTCTTCTGAGTTAAGGTAGCTCAAGAAGGACCAACCTCTTAGAATGAACTAAGGATTAGGTTTGTCCTTGAGGCACTCGACAGAGAGATTGCTTGGATTTGTTGGAACTTTTGTCATCACAGGATGCTTCTTTGTCATGTTGATGAGACTCTACGATCATGGTCTTTCATGTCATTGCAACTCTACGATCGCGAACTTTCTTTGGTCTTGTCTACTATTTTGATCATAGCCTTTATATCTGCATGGTTAACACATACTAGAGCATAGATTTTATGGTTATAGATTTAGCATGCTTAGCTAACTTATTAATTTATTAAATCTGGATTCATCTAGAGGCTTTATAAAGACATCAGCAAGTTGATTTTTAGTAGGAATATATTGTAAAGATATAATTCCATTTTGAACATGATCCCTAATAAAATGATAACTTATCTCTATATGCTTAGTCCTAGAATGCATGACAGGATTGTGTGTTATAGCTATGGCACTTGTGTTATCACAATGAACAGGTATAGATTTGAAATCAAACCAATAATCTGCCAGTTGATTTTTCATCCATAATATTTGAGCACAACAACTGCCAGCATCAATATATTCAGCTTCTGCTATTGGTGTAGATACTGAGTTTTGCTTGTTGCTAAACTAGGACACAAGTCTGTTTCCTAGCATCTGACAGGTGCCACTAGTACTTTTTCTATCTATTTTGCAGCTTGCAAAATCAGCATATGTATATCCTGTCAGTTCAAAAGAGGACTCCTTGGGATACCAAAGCCCCAAGTGAGGTGTGCCTTTGAGGTACCTGAAAATCCTTTTTACAGCAGTTAAGTGTGATTCCTTAGGATTAGCTTAAAATCTAGCACATATACATATTGCAAACATAATGTCTGGTCTACTGGCAGTTAGATATAGAAGAGATCCTATCATACCTCTGTATTGAGTTATATCAATACTTTTACCTTTTTCATCTTCGTCAAGCTTGGTTGCTGGAGCGGTTTTCATGGGAAAGGTTGATTCCATGCCATACTTAAAAAGTAAGTCTTTAATGTACTTGGCTTGGTTTATGAAGATTCCTTCATCAGTCTGCTTTACTTGCAGTCCAAGGAAGAAGTTTAGCTCACCCATCATGCTCATTTCAAACTTACTCTGCATAAGCTTGGCAAATCTCTTACATAATTTTTCATCAGTAGAGCCAAAGATAATGTCATCAACATATATTTGAACTAAAAAGATTCTATCTTTATGCTTTCTAAGAAATAATGTGGTGTCTACTCTACCTCTAGTGAACCAATTTTTAATAAGAAAGTTAGTTAATGTTTCATACCATGCTCTAGGTGCTTGTTTAAGACCATATAAGGCTTTGTCTAATATATAAACATAATTAGAGAAAGTTGGATTGATGAAACCTGGAGTTTTTTCCATATATACTTCTTCTTGAAGTTCACCATTCAAGAATGCACTTTTGACATCCATCTGAAAGACTTTGAATTTCATATGAGCAGCAAAGGCAAGAAATATTCTTATGGCTTCCAATCTGAAAATAGGTGCAAAGGTCTCATCGTAGTCAATGCCTTCTTCTTGAGAGTAACCTTTGGCCACTAGTCTTGCCTTATTCCTTGTTATTACTCCATCTTCATCCATCTTATTTTCTGAAGACTCACCTGGTGCCAATGACAGGATGACTCTTTGGTCTTAGAACCAATCTTCATACTTTGCTTCTTTCAAACAGATTTAGTTCTTTATACATGGCTTCTATCCAGCTGGAGTCTTCCATAGCATCTTCTATCTTCTTGGGTTTCATTTGTGATAGAAAGCTCAGATAAAAACACTCATTTTGGGAGGCGGCTCTTGTCTTGACTCATGCATTTGGGTCTCTAATGATTAAGTCTTGAGTGTGGTATCTTGTCCATCTATTTCTTGTTGTAACATCTGTCCTGATGCCTTCTCTTCTGAGACCTTCAAGATTAATTTCAGTTTCTTGATGTGGAGGTTCGTTGTCTTGCGTAGTTCTCTCTACAATCTCCTCTTCTTGCTCGATAATTTCATTTTTGGAACTGCGATCGTAGTGTTGAGCTCGACAACCTCATTCGTAGTGTCTGAATTATCGTTCGTAGTGTCTTGAGACTTTGTTTTGTCCAAGTCTGTTTCATCAAAGATGATGTGAATTGAGACTTCAACACTTAGTGTCTTCTTGTTGAACACTCTATAAGCTTTACTATCTGTGGCATATCCTAGAAAGATTCCTTCGTCAGACTTGGGTTGGAACTTTGTCAAATACTTTTTTCCATTGTTGAGTATATAGCATGCACAGCCAAACACATTAAAGTAGCTGACACTTGGCTTTCTTCCTCTCCATAGTTCGTAGGGAGTTTTCTTTAACCTAGAGTGTACAAGAGACCTGTTCTGAGTGTAGCATGAAGTGTTGACAGCTTCTGCCCAGAAGTATTCAGGAAGATGGGTTGCTTCTAGTAGAGTTCTTCCAGCCTCTATCAACGTCATATTCTTTCTCTCAGCTACTCCGTTTTGTTAAGGAGTTCGTGGAGCTGAGAAGTTGTGACTGATGCCATTTTCTGTGCAAAACTGGTCCATCTCAGAGAAGTCGAATTCTCTTCTATGATCACTTCTTATAGCCTTGATTTTCTCCCCTTTCTCGTTCATCACTACTCTAAACATTTTAATTAGTTGGGAGCTAGTTTCATCTTTTGAGTTTAAGAAGAACACCCAAGCGAATCTGGTGTAGTCATCTACTACAACCAATGAGTATCTCTTCCTGCCAAGGCTTGTTTTTAGAATTGGCCCAAAAAGATCCATGTGAAGCAGCTACAGAGGTTTGTCAATTGAGTTAACAGTTTTTCTCTTAAATGAGTTTCTAGTCTGCTTTCCAAGCTGAAAGCCATTACATGGCCTTTCTTTGAAAAAGCTAAACTTGAGTAAGCTTGATACTAGATCCTTGGAGGCCAGTTTAGACATGCTTTTGAAGTTGAGATGAGACAATCTTTTATGCCATAACCAGCTCATTTCTTCAGATGCTTTAGTCAGAAAGCATATCGTCTCGTCCGAGCTTAGTTGATCAAGATTGACAGTACAAACATTTCCTTCTCTTGTTCCAGTCACTTTTATAGAGGATGTCTTCAGATCTCTGACTAGACATTGATTGTTTAGGAAAATAACTTGATGACCCTTGTCATAGAGTTAGCTAATGCTTAGAAGATTGTGTTATAAACCTTCCAAATAGGCCACTTTATTGAAGGACATTGCTCCATTCCTAACTGAGCCATATCCTATTGTCTTGCCAAAGCCATTATCTTCGAAGATGACTGCTGGACCCTCCTTTTCTACGAAGTTAGACAGAAGCACTTTGTTCCCTGTCATGTGCCTTGAGCATCCACTATCCAGATACCAAGTTATGATCGTGGATCTTGGTTCCTATGGTAAGATAGAACTCTCATTTTGGTACCCATACTTGCATGGGTCCTACTTTGTTAGTACCCTTGGGAACCCAAATTTGCTTAATTTTGGATTTCACATGCATAGGGTTATGGTAGCATATTACAGCCTTATGACCAGTCTTATTGCATACAAAGCATCTAATATGATGCATGCTTTTGTGTATGTGTGGATTCTTCCTCTATTTGGACTCATGTGGTTTTCCAGCAATCCTTCCTTTATACTTATTTTCCTTTTTCCATGTGTCTTTATGTTTCATAATTCGTAAAGAGTGAATCTTAACTCTACTGTTCCTTCCCAGTTGGTTCGTGGAGTCAATTTTACTCGACTCTACGACCCTTCGAGGTTGGAGAGTAGAGACTGAGTTACTCTTCTTTCTTCTGAAACCTAAGACAACATGAGATCCTTTATTCCTTGGAACATAGGTTGGATCTGAAGAGGAGGGTTGGACTGGTTATTCCTTTTGTGAGGATTTCATGAATGTAATGCTTCTACTTTAAGCATTACTAGAGCTAGTTTCCTTTATCTTTTCCATATATGGTTTTGAGGTGGGTTCCCCAAAACCTAAACCTGTTCTATCAGATGCACTTCTCTTACAGAAGATCAGGGAGTCCATGGAAGAAGAGGATTTATTCCATGTGGAGATTATCCTTTCTAGTTTCTCAATTTTAGAGGTCAGACTTGACTCTCTTTGTGCATTAAGTTCATTGGTCTATTTTAAGATTTTATTCTCAGCTTCAAATTTAGAGAGAGATTTAGTATTTAGAAGAGCTGTTTCCAGTTCTTCCTGAACTTTCTCTTTCTCTTTTTGAAGAAGAGAATAATCTTTGGACAGAACTCTGAACCATTTCATATATTGATGCAGATCAGATGTTATGCCATATAGAGCAGTTCTTAAGTCATCAATGTCTACATCAGAAGAGTTAAAATCAAATACCTCATCTATGCTTACTTTAAGTATGTCAGAACTCTTATTATCCTTTGCATGTTTGGCCATCAGACAAAGATTTACCATTTGAGGATCTTCATAATCTCCAGATTCGGGAGTTGAGTCGTTGTCTGAGTGACTCCATGATCCTCCGGCCACAAACATTTTTCTTTCTTCTGAAGCCTCTTGTTGCCTTTGAATTCTTTCTTTGAATTTGATCTTTTCTTGAGTTCTTCTCTGAGAGGCTTGTTGCAGTTTACAATGAAATGGCCAGGCTTTTTTTAGTTATACCATAAGTCGTTTATTTGTTCATGGATGTTGTAATTGTTGAACTTCTTAGGTTTGCTGCTTTTGCCTTGACACATGAACCTTCTGAGTCTTTTTACCAACATTGCAAAGTCCTCATCATCATCTTCATCATAGTCAGAGTCATTCTCAATGTTAGCTTTTGAAGTGTTGTCTGTTTCTTTTAGAGCAACTCCTTTGTCTTTCTTTCTTCCTTCGGATAGAGCTTCTGCTCGTTGAGCCAACTCCAGTTCATATGTGAGAAGGTTGCCATATAACTGTTGAACAGTCATTTCATGCAGATTCTTTGACTCTCTGATGGCAGTGGTTTTGGCATCCCACTTGCTAGGTAGAGCTCTCATGAACTTTGTGATTAGATCTTTATTTGGATAGATCTTTCCATAGGCTCGAAAAGAGTTGAGCAGTACATTGAATCTTTCGTAAGTGGAAGTGAAATTTTCTCCTTTAACGTGTGTAAACATTTCATATTGCTGAGTCAGGAGAGATTGCTTATTTTCTCTGACTTCTTCTGTTGCTTCATGCATGATGAGTAATGCCTCCCACATTTCCTTTGATGTTTTGTTGTTTACCACATTTTCAAACAGATCGTCTTCTAACGATTGAAATAAGATGTTCTTGGCCTTTTTGTCGAGTTGGACAACTTTCTTTTCGTTGTCAGTCCATTCTTCTTTGACCATGATCTGGATTCTATTTGGATCGTCTATAGTAGGAGCAAGATTGGTAGGAATGTAGGGCCCATTTTGAATAGTTTCAAATAGATCTTCATCTATGGAGTCCATGTAGGCTTACATACGAACTTTCTAGTTGGCGAATTTATCTTTGTTTCACATAGGTTGCTTGCTGCCTCCTCCAGTTTTTGGTTCGCTTATCAGATGTGTCATTGGATCTACTTAAGCTTTGTAGGTTGTTTGATAGAACCTGTTCTGATACCAATTATTAGTTCCCAGAGGCACAATAGTTATCTAGAAGGGGGGTTAATAGATATTTTTAAATTCTTTCATTTCAAAATATTTGTTAGCTTTAATAATGATCTAAGCACAACGGAATTAAGATTTGTTTGTTTTCCCTTCAAGATATAATGAATAAATACGAATAAAATAGTAGTTATAGCAGTTATGACAAGAATATAAGGGACACAGTGATTTTAAGTGGTTCAGAGTATTCAAAGCTCCTAGTCCACTCTTCTGCTCCTCAAGTAGGAAATCCACTAAGGATATCTTTACAACTTCTGAATCTCACATATTCCTTCAAGACCAGCAGTCTTGGAACTTCTTAGTTCACTTTTGAACTCTTCAAGTCCAGCAGACTTGGTACTTCTCAGTTCACTTAGAACTCTTCAAGTCCTTCTGACTAGGAACTTCTTCCTTCAGTAGATAATAGTTGAGTTCTTGAATGGTGCTACTCAGTTGCAGTTAAGCTTGTGTTCAAAAGAACTGAATAGCTGAGCAAGCTTTCCTTTTTCAGATCGTAGAGTTTGATCGTTGAGTGTTCTTTAGTTTTTTTGTTCAATCCTTGCTTAAAACTTTCATCTGCTGATGTTTTGTATATATGATGGCTTGGAAAATGTATCCGTTGAAGTCATCCGTTGAAGCATTAAATGTATTTGATATTTCTGAGCTTTTATGAGGACTTTTTGCGTAACTTCTGATTAGCAGATTGGCCCACTAACACAGCAGACTGCTATCTCACCTAACATCTGAAAATGTGTTTTCTGCTTACCCATAGTACTTTACTTAGCTTCTTCAATACGTTCCTTTATTATATACTAAGGATGACTGTTGTGTCATTGGGACTCCCAAGGTCTTCAACGTCCATAGCTCATTCCATATTTATTGTGATTAATCTTTAAACAAGTGGACGAGGCTCCACTACTACAAAATTATAAAAAGACAACACTTAAAAGATGACGTTTTTATAAAAAACGTTGTAGTATTTTTTTTCGCAACGTTTTTTAAGAAAACATTGTAGATACATATGAAAAACTGTTATCTATTTATAAGGGTAATTTTTTTTTATTTTAAATAGATAACGTTTTTTTAAAAAAAACGTTATCTATTTTTACACGGAGCAAAAAATGGGGCTTAAATGAAAACTTAAAATCAAAACACGGAGGGGAACTATGTCTTTCTCTGTTCTCTTTCGCTCACAAAACGCTCACAAAACCAAAACCCTAGTTGATTCCACCCCTATCACCGACGACGATGACAATTCCACAAAGGATCCGCTCATTGTTCCTTTTAAATCACAACCTGCTTCTTCTGTTAATCAATCTTTTAAGGTCCTAACTCTAGGGTTTCTCTTTCTAGGTTTTATATTATTCTAATTCTTTCAGTGTCCCTTTTCTAAGTGCATGAGGGATAGTGTGTTGGACTCCCTTACCACTGTATCGGGGAAAGGAATTGGTGACTTGGCTAGCTTTGGCAAAGTTGTGTGCCAGCATTTGCTTCGACTTGAGTATGGGGCTAAGATTGTGAAGGGAAGAACTGAGTGGATGCCCAAAGGAGCCTATGGAACTGGGAGCTTGGGTCATCTTCCAGCAGAAAGCCCATAGTGCAACATACTTGAATAGTTTTGTTGCGTCACAATGCCGATGTAAAATCATTCGTATTCATCTTCAATTCCTACATGTTTTCTCTATATATATTCATTTTATTCTATGGTTTTTTTTTTTTGTTTGGGAGAAATAGGGGAAAATTTTAAGCCCATTGTAATTAGCCATTACTATACTCTCAGTCTCTCTCTCTCTCGGTCAGTAAAGCTGGATTGCCTCTTAGGATGCCTCGATTATTTATTATTTGTAATGAAATACGGTTTTTTGGCAGTGGAATATGTGGTCAACATTAAGCCTGGATGGTGAAAGTGTCAGGATTGATGTACTTATTATAACACACATTGATGCCCATATTTTTTAATGTTCTTTTCTGTTTTAGATGTTCCAAAACAATGTCATTTAATACCTCTTCTGCTTGTCTTTGTTGTTGGACTTTGATCCTAGTTAATTTGTAAAAATTACGTTACTTAAATAGTAATGTGAATTTATAATATGTAGGAAAAACTATAACCACTTGAAAAACAGAAAAAGGAAGTTGAAAAACTATAAATGCTAATTGTTTGTGCTCTGGTAATTTGGTTCCTTATATTTGTAGTATGTGTAAGTTTGTAGTAAGCTTCAATGTAATGGATGTGGCCCTTAGGGAGATCAAGAGTATAAATATCTTGATGGTTTTATAGCTAAAAGCTTTGGAAACTAGAAAATCACATATCCCCACAGGGTGTTCCATTTGATTTCTTTTGAATTCGGCAGAAACCTCGTTAAAAAGCCTGTATGCTAACTTAACATGATTTATGGGGACTGTCAAGTTTGACTGATATATATCTGGCATGGTTCTTATATTTATAAATGACATTGTTCTTATAACAATATGATGCATAAAAGTCGCCAATTTTTGAAGATGTTCAAGATTTTTTAGGCAAGGGTATTTATTTTGTTTTGTCCCTTACATTAGATAAATGAGGAAGGTTTTACAATCTTTCAATCTAAATTGTTAGCCGACTCTTAATATTGTTTGCTCTTTGCAGTATGATGAATGCATTTTCAAAAGGACTTGTACTGGCTGAAAAAAGTGGCCTGAATCCTCAAACCCTTCTTGATGTGTTGGTGAGTTAGCACACAGTAACCTTGTTTAACTTTCAGTAGTCTTGGCCTGACATTTGGTATTTTATCTTTCTGGCAGGACCTGGGTGGAATTGCTAATCCAATGTTCAGGGGGAAAGGACCAACTATGATCCAGAACAGTTACTCCCCGGCATTCCCCCTCAAACATCAGCAGAAGGATATGAGGCTTGCTCTTGCCCTAGGAGATGAGAATGTTGTATCAATGCCAGTAGCAGCTGCTGCCAATGAGGTAAACTGTTTGTGCACATATGTTTAAACACATAAATTGTCATGACTATACGAACCAGATGTGCATGCAGTTATGGACATTGTACCAGGCTACCAGCTAATCCTAACATGGTAAAAAGAACACACCCCAATTACCTGACGAAAAAAGAAGAAGAACACACCTCATGGTTGTCAGAACAACAAAAATAATATCAAGTTGATGTACTGGTTATTCTTCCCTAAATCTGTTTACCTTTCCCCTCTTTCCTTACAACATTATCCTAAAGTCATGTTGTTAATAGGCATAGGGTTGAGTATCTACTAGGGAAATAAGCAAAAGACAGGCTAAAGTCTTCCTTCCAGATGCAATCGAGACATGGGTTGTTACTCCTCCCTTGTTGTTATTCTATTTGTAGGTGCAAATACTTTTGTCCTTTTTTCACTAGCCATGTACGTATTACCAGTTACATGTGGAATAAGCTTTCCTCTTCCTAGTAATACTTTTTCAATCTCGATTTCACTTGTTATTTGTTATATAACCTGGAGAATTCCCCTTTGTAAACCTAAAAGTTTGTACCTTTCCATATATGTACTACTAGTTTTCACTAGCCATATAGCCCATATATGTATTTTCAGTTATTGATTTTTTGATGAGCAGGTTGATGACAAGTACCAATACATATGTGAGAACAAAGATAACAAGGTCCATGGGTGGATATGCCTTGACCCTCCCGTGGGTTTCTGGCAAATTACACCCTCTAATGAGTTCAGGACAGGTGGACCTCTCAAACAGGACCTAACCTCTCACGTCGGCCCAGTGACCCTCGCTGTATGTCAGCACTAACTAATGTTGTAGTCATTGAGTGGATTTATTGGCAGTCCTATATTTGCTATATATAATCTCTCTGTCCATCTTTGTTACTTCTCAATTCGAGGGAAACTTCTGAAATTTGCAATTTTCATAATTATTGGCCTTGAATATAAGAGGATAATCATGTCTTTTATCAAAATAAAGTTGAAATGAGAGTTCGTAGCAAATGAAGGAGTGTCAGTATTGCCACAATAGTTATGCTCGTAATCTTAGTCGATAATGTCTCACAATCTGAGTTGGATTGAATCTTACCTTTCTTATTGTCCAAATATAAATTGGTACTGATAAAAATGGTACTTTCAGATGTTTGTAAGTGCTCATTATGGGGGTCTGGATCTAGCGCTCAACTTTAAATCAGGTGAACCATGGAAGAAAGTTTCTGGCTCAGTTTTCATCTATCTTAATTCCGCTTCAGATAATAATAAAGTTGTTTCGCTCTGTGGGTGATGCCAAAGAACAACTCTGATTTCGAGGAAACTTCATGCATACTTTTGCTCATTATTGGCTTTATACGGTTGATGAATTACCCTACTTGTGCATTTTTTTGTCTTACGACGAAAACTGAAGTTCAAAGTTGGCCATACAAATTCCCATCTTCAGAAGATTTTCCATACCCTAATCAAAGGGGCAGTGTTAGTGGTAGATTACTAGTCAATGACAGGTAATCTGTTCCATTTTCACTTGGTAGTAATTTTTGTGGTAACGGGTTTTCAATTCTGTAATGATCATCACAAGTGCACAGCCATGAAACATTGTTTGTCTTGTAAGTTCTCTTATTCTCTCTACTTACATAATAAATTGCTAAAAAAGTGGGGCCTGTCTCTCATCCATAAACCAAACATTTGAGTTTCTTTAACTTGCAGAAAATCCATGGAGAAAAACAAAAAAGTGATTACAGAATTTGTGGAGAAAGAAACTACGAGCAATGCGCCCAACTATAGAGGAATTAAAGCTATGGCTTTTATTGTAGGTACTGGAACAGTGTCTTTTAAGACACATACATGCAAAAACATACAATATAGTTCTTTCTTCTTCTTTTTCCCCCGGTATAGATTAACTTTATACTTTGATAACAAGTATGAATTTTTGACTTATTTGCAGGAAATGAGGTATTTGAGAAGCTGGGCACAATTGGAACCTCGTCAAACATCTTGGTTTACCTCACTTATATTTTTCACATGAAAATTAAAGTTGGTTCCTAATTTATTTATACAGAATGTTTGTTATTTTTCCTTCTCATATCTTGTGGCATTTTATGCGTCAACAAAATGCAAAAGCAACATTGCATTTACTCTTTTCATGTTCTGTCAACAAATTGTATAAGGGGTTATTGTAGAGTATTAAAGCTTTCTAACTTGTCATTATATACAAATACTTAAAATAGAGAGGCTCTATACCTTTCTCCCAATTTATGTATATCTGTTTTTTGGAATTTTTGAAATTTTCCTCTATTTGCTAATGTCTTGTCATACTTTGAAGATAAGAATGTTTGTCGAAACTGTAGAATTGTGTGTGGTAGGATTACTTGGAATCTTTGATAAATGATTAAAGTTACAACTCTTTTAATCTTTCAGGCTACAATATGCTAAACTTTCTGGCATTAGCATATTGTAGGTGTATTGGTAATGTAGGTGAACCACAATTTTTTTTTTTTTTTTAATCTATAACATTTTAAAAACGTTGTGTAAATATGCCTAAACGTTTTCTGGTATATTAAACTACAACATTTTTATTCAGAAAACGTTGTGGAATCATACCTTCTACAACGTTTTTAAGCATTTGCTAATTTATGAAAAACAAATCTACAACGTTTTTTTCTTAAAAAATGTTGTGTAATGTGCTTAACTACAACGTTTTAAAAACGTTGTGTAACTACATCCTTAACCACGACGTTTTTCTGACTGAAACCACAACGATTTTTCCGCGTTGTCTATTTACTGTTTTGTAGTAGTGCTCGATGCTTCTAACATAGACAGATGAAGCTCTACGATTCTGATCCTGGTTTTATGCCACCTTGGTACTTGGTCTGGTGCTGATAGATTAGAACATTATGATTTCTCTTAAGCACTGGTACACTACGATCTTCACTTGCTTGACTTGCAAACTCTACGCTTCCGAGAGCACTCTATGAACTTTGACTTCGCTCGGCAAGCGTTAGGACTACTCTACGATTTCAGAGAGGCCCTTCAAAGCAGATACACTATGATCCTCAACTCTCTATGATTCTGCCTTGTCTTCTGTAATCTCTTGATCATCTTTATAGACTACGATTCAGTTAAAGCCTATCTATTACATTTCAAGATATAGATCAACCTAACAGCTTTGATCTTTTCTTCTATACAATCATTTACAGAATGATAAACATTAAAGTTCAGATCAACCTAACAAATTTGATCTATGACTAAGTCCTTGTACATGTGTTCCTTTGAAGGACTTTACATATAATCATGACTATTAACTTTGAACATCAAATTTTAAATATGCAATCTCCCAACACCTACCTTTTGGTGTCTTGGGACTAGTTTTTGTATGTGGTTATGAAGAGGATTGTGGCTTTCCTTTCTGAGGTTGACTGCCCCACAGATGGTCGCTGGTACTCCTTTGTATTGGGGATCCCAGGTAGTTCCATCTCTTATGGATTGGTGTTTCTCTTTGAGGACTCAACCGCCACTTAGATGGTTGCCGATTCTCCCATTAGCATGGGGAGACCAGGTAGTTCAATCCCTTTGGTCAAAGTAGATGATTTGTGGTTTGAAGGATGATCCCAGTACCATTGACAAGTTTTTATGTTTTGGTAGGGTGTAAGACCGAACCATGAATAGATGCCTACGTACTCCCATTAATGAGGGGAGATCAGGTCTGCGTATTTCGAATCTAGCGTGAAAAGGTTCAAAGTTATAAGTGTGGAAAAGGGTGTAGAGATATTTTTATTTTTTCTGTAGTTAGACCGTACCATAAAAATGGCTACCTACATACTCCCGTGTATTGGGGAGATCAGGTGTGTGAAGTTCCCCCTGATGGGACAGACTACATATGTGAAAAGTTTTATCCCTTGTGGGACAAACTGAAGTTGTGAAATGTTTGATCCCTGGTGGGATAAACTGAAGGTGTGAAATGTTTGATCCCGAGTGGGACAAACTGAAGTTGAAGATTGTATATAGTGAGAAAGGTTTCAAAAACCTGAATTGACTGTGGATCTGGTGACCCAAAACTAGGATGTTGGTTTGCTGGTAACCTCAGATATAGTACCGTTTGACGGTGTTCGAGTTAATGAGTTGTGGAAATTCATCGCCATCCATCTCTTGTAATCTGAGGGCTCCTCCTGTCAATACCTCCTTAATAATAAACGGGCCTTCCCAATTTGGGGGTGAATTTTCCTTTAGATTGATCTTGGTTGGGAAGAACCTTCTTCAAGACCAAGTCATGTTGCTTGAAATGCCGTAGCAAGACTTTTCTATTGTAGGATCTAGCGATCCTTTGTTGGTATAACTGACCATGGAAGATGGTTGCAGCCCGCCTTTCAACTATTAGAGATAATTGCTGGTACCAATCTTGGAACCATTAGTCTTCATCCAGCTGAGCATCTATCAATACTCTGAGGGATTTCATTTCCTCCTCTATGGGGAGCACTGCTTCCATTCCATAGGTTAATGAGTAGGGGGTTGCCCCAGTGGAAGTGTGTATTGACGTTTTGTAGGCTAATAGAGTCAGATGCAACAAGTCAGGTCATCCTTGGTGATTGGCAGACATCTTATGCATGATCTTTTTGATATTCTTATTAGCCAATTTAACAACATCATTCATCTTTGGACGATAGATGACGGAGTTGAGGTATTTGATGTGAAATTTACTGCATAACTCCTCCATCATTTGGTTGTTAAGGTTTTTGGCATTGTCTGACACAATCACCTTTGGTTGTCCATATCGACAAATGACATTGTTTCTGATGAAACCAATGATAACTTCTTTAGTAACCCTGGGGGAAGAGGTTGCTTTTACCCACTTGGTGAAGTAGTCGATCATGGTGAAGATAAATCGACGACCATTGCTGGCTTTGGGCTCGATGGGCCCGATCACGTCCATTCCCCACATTGAGAAGGGCCAGGGAGAACTCATATTATGGAGCTCCTTTGGAGGGGCATGGATAGCATTCCCATGAATTTGGCATTGGTAACATCTCTTGATGTGATCATCATATTCAGCCTTGAGAGAGCCAATAATGCCCCATTCTTAGGATTATCTTGACAAGTAAAGGGCCTCTTATGTGTGGGCCAAACACTCCACCATGGATTTCATCCATGAGCCTCTGAGCTTGATCTTTGTCTAGACATCTGAGAAGGCCTAGTCCTGCATCTATTTTGTAGAGTGCGTCTCCACTCAAATACAATTTCATAGCCATTCGATGGATCTGCTTTCTTTTTTCTTGACTTGCCTTAGCGGGTGTAGATCCATCTCGCATATACTCCTTGATATGCTGATACCAAGGGTGTTGGATGGGAGGCAGCTCTTCCGATACTTCTCCATTGTAGTTCCCATAGGCTGGAGCCTTTTGCAGGGCAAATTTGATATTTTTCATGTCTTCCTTGTCAAGTATGTTGATCAAGGAGGCCAAAGTTTCTAGTGCATCCGCAAAGTCATTCATATTCTGAGGAATGTGGAGGAAGGATATTTCTTCAAACTCCAAAGCCATCTGGATAACTTGTCGATGGTAAGGCAACAAATGTAGTTCTTTGGTGTGATAAATCCTAGTGGTTTGTCTGATTACTAGTTCAGAATCTCCAAAGACAGTTAACCGTCTGATGCCCATGGATTGGGCTAGTTTTAACCCCATGATATAGCCTTTATACTCGGCTGTGTTGGTTGTGCTGGCAAACTATAATTTAATGGCAACGGGATATTGCTCCCCCGAAATGGATACTAGAACTACTCCAGCTCCAGAGCCTTCTATGTTTATAGCTCCATCAAAATACATCTTCCATGGTTGATGTGTATCTTCCTGATGGTGTTGCTGAACTGTCATCACCCCTTCATCGGGGAAGTATGTTTCCAAAGGATTGAAATCCCCTTAAGGTACAGCGGCCAATTGATCCGCAATTCCTTGACCTTCGATAGACTTTTGAGTCACGTAAATATGGGTTTGTTGAACACATACTTGAGAGGATCCACACGGGATATGAGATGGGTTGTGTGGCCATATAGATAATGTTGTAATCTCATGGAAGCCCATGTTAAAGCACAACAAGTTTTCTCAATTAGAGTGTACTTGTGTTAACTGCTGCTGAATCTTTTGCAGAGGTAATAAATAGATCTTTCTTAGCCTCTATCATCTTTCTGTCCTAGCATGCAGTCCATGGAATTGTCATTGATTGACAGGTATATAAACAGGGGAACACCATCCTTGGGCGGTACGAAAACATGAGCTTTGATTAGCTGCTCTCTGACACTCATCATTCCATTTCATGGAGGACTTCTTCCTTAAAAACTTGAAGATGGGTTCACAGGTTGCTATGAGTTTGAAGATGAATCGGCTAATGAAGTTGATTCTTCCCAAAAATCCCCGTTTTTCCCTCTCTTTCTGGGGTATGGGCATTTCTGGGATGGCCTGGATTTTTGCAAGATCCAGCTCAATGCCTTTGTGGCTTATTAGGAATCCTAGCAATTTACCTGATTTAACACCAAAAGAGCACTTGGCTAGGTTCAGCTTTAAGTTGTACTTACGCAGCTGCCTGAAGAGGTTTGTGAGATGATCTAGGTGGTTTTCCTCCCTTTGGGACTTGACAGTGATGTCATCCACGTAGATTTCTATCTCTCAGTGCATTAGATCATGGAAAATAGCCATTATGGCTCACTAATAGGTAGCTCCGACATTGATGAGGCCGAATGACAACCGTCTGTAGAAAAAGGTTCACCAAGGAGTGATGAATGCAGTTTTCTCAAGATCCTCTTCAGCAACCATGATTTGATGGTACCCAAAGCAAAGCAATCAGCAAAGGAGTACATGTCATACTGAGCAGTATTGTTAATGAGTATGTGGATGAATCGTACGGGAAAGCTATCTTTGAGACAAGCTTTATTCAGATCCCTGCAATCCACGCAAACTCGCACCTTCCCTCCGGGTATAGGCATGAGGACTATGTTGGATAGCCACTCAGAGTATGTTGATACCATAATAATGCCGGCTTGAAATTATTTCATAATTTCTTCTTTGACTTTCAAACTTCACTCAGGTTTCAATCACCTGAGTTTCTCTCTAACTGGCTTGAATCCCTCTTTGATGGGATGACGATGAATGACGATTTCAGTGGACAAACAGACCATGTCCTCATGAGACCATGAAAACACTTCCTGGAATTGGGTTAATAGATTAACCATATCATTCCTTTGGTTTGGAATAAGGTCCGTACCAATCTGGATTTGTTTGGGGTTTTTTGAGGTTCCGAGGTTAAAGGAGGTGGTTTGATCAAGATTTGGCTTGGTTTTGTCTTTGACCCATTCTTTGAACTCCTGAGGTATCTCATAGTCCTCTTGTTCAATCTCCATCAAGTCCGAGTCCAGCTTTACATCAAAGTTACAGTCCTTGTAAAGAATAGGCACCTCATCAGTATGTTTAGGCACATCTAACTTTAGAGTCCTGAAACAAATTGCTTTCACTTAATATATGAAATTGTTTAATCATACAAAGTGTTAGCATGTAATGACAAAAGCAACTACTAATATTGTGCAACAAAAGTAAGCAGTTATTGATATACAGGACAGAGGGAGTTTCTGCCCTTTTTACCCTTGTCGGCAAATGCAAGGAGTGTTGCTCCAATTGCCAAGGGTCAAGTCCGGGTGGACAGTTATGATGAAGGGGTTGTTATCATCCTCCTTCTCTTTAATGATGACCATGATGTCTGGATAATCATCATCTAGGATATCTTTATTCATACACTGCGTAAGGATCAAGACGCACATGTTTGACAAATATCTCTCTATCCCTTGTTTGCGCCTTTGATTCCTTTCCTCCACCTCTGGGTTCGAAATCAGGACTTCTTTTCCTTTAACCGGTATCGCCTTAGGAAATAACATAGCTATTACAGAGGTATGAACTTTTAATGAAGGCGAGTGGGATTTATACCCGCGAATCGGATAATTTATGGCTTAAATAGTTGCCTGATCTTCGTAGATTTTATATAATTTTGATATTTTTTTATTATTGTTTTTCTTAACCGATGTATTGCAGGGCTTAATAGGTTTTTTCCAGCTTGCAGGGGCAAAATATTCATTTTTTATAAACTCTCGCCGCGACGCCAAAGCCTAGCCTCAAGCTCATGCCACAGCACCACCCCATGTTCCTGGCTGACGTCACCTTGGCGCTGCAGCACCCCAAATCCTTCATGCTCTCGCATACATGACCTCCGTGTTTTTGATGTTTGAGGTGGTGGCTGCGGCCACCCTTACCCTTAGATTTGAACACACATACGACCTTCCATGCTCCAGTGCAGAGAAGAGCTGGTTTTGACCTAGCTTAAAGGATATCTGATGATATATATATATATATATATATATATATATATATATATATATATATATATCATATAGTGACATATAATCAGATATAATAGAATAGTTCCCTCTTTGGGAAATAGCTTTTGTAATTTCCCTTCCCTCTCTATCTCTTAGATAATGTTTGTAAATATAGATTAGGTAGTTTAGGGAGAAGTTTGGGATTCCTTGGAGCAACAGGAGCAGTGAGAAATATAGATTGGGAAGCTTGAAAGGAACAGAATGCTTGGAGACTGAAGAGCCTTAATAGAGTTTATTCTTATCCATTTATTTCCTCTGATCTTATAATCCATAAATGTTGTCTTTATTGCTACTTATGTTTTGTTCAAGAGCTATGAACTAAGTATTGGCTCTAAGGTTATAATAGAAACCTTTGTTAATTTGAATTGATTGTTCTATCTCTTTGGTTGGCACCATATGGTTTGATTTAATATATTCATGCTTCATGATTCTTGCTAAGACATTAGTGATGATTTTGGTAATCTATATGATATTGAAAGAGGGATTGTAGATTTACATCTAAATATATTGGCATGTGATTATGATTTGTCGATTTGCTTCGATTGCATTAATTGTGTGTAGAATAGACATATATCTGTGCACCACGTGTGGCCTAATTGAGAACTTAAGCTGTAAATCCTTGACATAGTTAATTCACATAGACATGTACAGGATTATCACCTATCTAGGATGTTCTTCTTTGTTTTATTCCCTAATGGGTGGATCTAGCATGGATATGTTTGTGCATACCTCGACAGAGGTGTATGCACACTTGTGTGTTCTCGGTCGACAAACTGTCGTGACCACTAAGACCATAGAGAGAAAGGTAGGAAGTTTGATGAAGCCTAGCACACCAGGTGTTTGACAAAATGCATGTGTGGAGTGAAGTTGTGACCTTAGCTTGTAGTGCCTTCGATACCATTCGTCATCCATTTACTTACTTTGATAATTAGTTATAACTAAAATAATCACACTTCTATTAGTCTGTTGTTCGAATAAGACTTAAGCGATACAAAGTCAGTATTTGGTAAATATTAGTGATAGTTCCTCGTGGGTACGACACTTTCCTTATCACTGTATTACTTGTTAGGCCTGTTAGAGTTTATGCCCTAGAGGCCAATTATTTGATATAATTTCTTAACATTTTGATATTATATTTGATTGAATAAATGAATAATTTTATTATGATTTTATTTACTGCATTATATAAATGTTAACATAATACAATTCCTTAGACTAGTGATATAAATTATATAGTTTCAAGTATGTGACTTGAACATGAGATTATATAATTACAATTAGTATCATTGTTCTTAAATGTCCCTAGTCGAGTTTAATTGTTGATGGGACAACAATAATGCATTGAGACTAGTATGTGGATTGACTAATGACCAAATCTCATTGGTCATAAATATATGAGATATTAAGTCAATGCATAGGTACGTGTTAGAGAACGATGTACTGGACAGTCCCACCATGAGAATTCTATGAGAGCATTATACGAAGTGTCATTAGCGATTCTCACAGTGACAATGATGTAATGATCCTCTGACCTAAAATCACTATATTACTACACGAGAATTTATGTACTTTGATATCATCAAAGGTCACCTTTAATAGGGTGGACTATAAAGGTGATTATTGGGTACATCATGAATCGTGTGAGGAATATGAGTGATCTAGATTGAATTTAACCCTCCTATGTATTAGGGGTGATATCTATAGGCCTCTTGATTGAGTAGGACTATGAAATGCATGGCCATGCTCAAATATTGATTTATTTCATATAGTCTACTCATTGATAAAGAAAACACAGATTAAATTATGAAGAGTATGACACATTCCATGACTCGAGTTTAATCTCTAATATTAAGGTTAAAAGGATTAAATTACATTGAAACATTGGTCACGAAAAGGTTGCATTGAATCATCGATCTTATTATTACTTGGGTAGCAGTGATGCATTACTAGATGTCGCTCACTATTTATAATTTTATAATATGATTTTAAAATTATTACCAACGTAATAATAACCTATTGGGTCACACACATATAACGTAATTAAAAGGGAATTAATTTAAATTGTAAAGATTTAAATATGTCAATATGATTGATATTATTTAAATTACGAATTTAAATTAATAGGATAATTTATATATAGGTATATTAATTAAGTAAGACTTAATTAAGATATATATATATATATATATGTATATATATATATATAAATTTGAATTTTATTTTATGGTTTTGATTAATTGCTTTTAACCGCTATATATATATGATATGTAGCAGCCATATTAGAATTATCATCATAACCAAAACCGTAGCCGCTCTTAGAGAGAGACTAGAGAGAAACAGTTTCAAAAAGGAAAAATCCTCATCCTTGTGGCTAGTACCGCAGTTCCTTTTACTGCAGATCGTACGACGGTTTGTGGGGAGTTCGTATGGATACCGTAGAGGCGCGATTCATTTGGATTGCTTGGAGATTCGAGCGCATCAATTCATTTTTAATAATTAGTATAATTTCTAACCACTGAGTTAATTTGTTTTTCGCATGGATCCTGTTTTAGGGTTTCAGAATTGCCTTTAAATTGGTTAATTTCCGCTGCGTTTTATGTGCTGAAACCCTCCAGTGGTATCAAAGCTACTTGCAAAAATGATTAATTTAGATTACGTGTTTTAATTGTATTCGATATATATGATATATGGTGATGCATGTTTACCGATCTGAAATTGAATGTATTATTTTCGGTTGTATGCATATTCTATAATTATGAATTGTATCTGTAATATATATGCATGTATATGATGATTCTGTTAATCCTATCTTAGAAGGTGGAATAACAACACAATTGTTCTAATTGGATTAGAAGCAAGAAGATTCGTTTTAATATGATTAATCGAAACTAGACAAATATGATATGTTCTGGGTGTACTATTACTCGTTTTAATATGAGTAATCGAAACTGGACATATATGATTTGTTATTATGGGTGTTTTGGTGGATTAAGATATATGATTCTAAAACTGTTTTCAGAGATTCGTATGGAAAAATTCTACAATACAGATTGTAGTTCAAACCGAATGGGACCACGGCGTGGGGAGACCCCTTGGACCCCCACAATAAGTAGCGCTTACGATGGTCGTGACCCCAATATGTTATATATAGTTTTCTTTAATTATATATAAATTGTTATGTGCTTATTGTGATATGCATGGTTCACTATAACGTCCACAAAATTTAAACTCATTATTAATTAAACATGTGATTTAATTTTAATGAGTTAGTTTTGTGAGATTATGTAAACCTTATATGGTTATGTCAATTTATGAATTGATTAAAGGAGTCACTAATAATTATTTAAATTAGTGGACTAACCCTAAGATTTTAATATCAAGAAATTGATAGGATTCTTAATGATTAAATATTCAATTTATTTGAATATAGTGGCGAGAGTTGAACATATTTATTTATGTCAAGTATGGATATATCACCATTGAAGAATTTAAATTACCTCATATAGGACTTATGTGGTGATAGATTTTTGAACTGGCTTGAAGCTAACCCATTTTGGCCTTTGCTAGGGGCCAAGCAAGCAACAATTGCCTCCCCAATGATACAAAATGGCAATTCTGCTTAATGTCCAAACTTAGAAAAGTTAGTTCTGCTATAGAAAATAAATTGGAACATTGGTGTAATATGTGACATACATAGAATCATATAATAAGAATATATTCTAATGATATGGAGTATCAAGTAGTGCAATAAAATCATAAGTGATTGTTAAATAGAAATAATTAAATATATGTGTATTCTAGAAATTGGGATAGAAGTTATGTGTGCACACTGAATAGATAGTATTAAATAATGTTATGATATGGCTAGGTGAGTAGTAGAGATAATTATGGAACTACCCGGTCAATAATACTTAACTGTGTTATTTTAATTAAGTGTATTTAATGTACATGAATTTGATGATGTGAGTACCAAAATTAAACTTTAAGTTCCTAATATGGTAACAATTGTACATTTATATTACATTATGGGAATTATAGTGTCCAAACCAAGCCTTAAAAAACTTGTTGCTGAACTTGACCCAAAATGATTGTCACAAAGTACATGAACAGTAGTATGAAGCTAAAACACGTAACTTTCAAGTGGCTAAACTTAGGTGATAATTTGCTAGCCAATGGCTAGTGGTGGGTTGTTCAACCACTCCTTAGCAACTAATGTGTCTCTCCTTTGCACCTTGAGATCCAACATTAGGATAATCTGATTGTCCAGTTCATAGTTCCCATATATATACAAGCTTCAAATTCAGTTTTTGTTATTTGTTAAGTCTATATTGAAAGTTCAATGTTGCTGAGAAAGTTTGGGAGCATACTTAGTGTGTAAGGAAGTCAATCCAAGCTTAAGGAGGTATAAAATTTACTTATGTTATTAGTTGGGTTGTCAATTTCTTGGAATTCCTTAAAATTCTTTGTTAATCAAAGTGAATTAGCATGCTATAATGTGTTTAGGAAGTAGGCTTACATGTTAGAACTCTCAAATGATGGATTGGAACATGTTTGGAGCAAGTAAAACCAAGGTGGTTAAGGCTCTGTAAAACAGAGTCTGTTTCTGCTTCTGGTGCAGGCATGGCGCAGCTGCGCCCTATTTGTACTAGGGTGCAGCGCAGCTGTGCCGCAACCCAAAATCAGTTCTATCTCTGGCATGGCACAGGTGCGCCCTATTTGTACTAGGGTGCTTGTTGTTACTGTCTACTGCAAATACCTGAGTTCGATTCTTTGGTTTTGTTTGTGATAAGTGTTGCTAACTTGGTATCATGACCTAGATACATACCTATAAAGGAGTATAACATGTTATCTAAGGTTTTCTTGTGCAGTATGAAGTGATCAACACGTTTTAGTAAGAAATTTGTAATGAAAACTTAAGTTTAGAAAATGAGCTTTGAAGTAATATATGTTTTACAAATTCTGAACTTATGAGACCACATACATGACTGATGTGGAACCCAAGTGAGCATGATATATGATGTATAGTGTCTTTATTATGATTTAAACTTGTTAACTTTGTGTTAGAGAATGTTTTGAAGGAAAAGTTTTTTATATTGAAATAATATACATGAATGCTAAAGGGATATAGATTCTGATCTTGAAAGGAGGTTAACTTGACTTAACTCCTTATGATATGAGTTCTAAAGTTATCTTGTATGTGTATATTGAATCATTCGTGCTAAAATGATTTCAAAGACAACCTTGGACATGTTTTCAAACATAAGTTTCATATTATGTGAGTACTTATATATTAAAGTAGTAAGATGTCATGTTATAGATATATTACTCCTAAAAATGATTCATATGTATTAAGCATGGTGATTACATGACCTTATTGTGTTTTAATGACATATAAAGTGTAATTTAAACTTGAAGTAATGAGTTCCAGTATGGTCATGTGTTATATATGGAACTCTAGCATGTACGTATGTTAAAATATATGTGTAATTGGTGTGTTAGAGTTGGACTGAAGTCAGGAGAGCAGAAGCTCAACCTTGAGTGCAGCCAAGGATAAGCCTAGCAATTCTTGGCAATCCCTAAGCCTAGACCCAAAGCAATTACTTGCAAATCTGCGATCATACAAATAGATTCTATTTTGGTTCTAAAATTTCAGGCATGCTTATATTATTTCTTTACCTTGTAATATATGACCAATATGCCATATAATGTGTTGAGAAGCATGCTATGTGATGACTTGATTCTTTTAAGTGTATACTCATAATAGTTTGCATATACTAATTGAAATGATCGATTTGATAACGTTAGGTCGTTTCAATGCAAGTAATTAAAGCTAGAATTAATTGTAGCTGAGCAAATATGCACCTGAATTCTTACTCTTTTACTTGAGCAAGTTTCCTAACTTACACAAACTTTGGATTTTGTGCAAGTTCTTAAATTTCATACGATTTGTATGTTGAACACAAGTTTCCTAAACTTACTCCAATTATTATTGAGCAAGTTTCTGAACTTCATTATTTGGTTGTGCAAGTTTCTTTGAACTGCACTCTTTGATTGTGTAAGTTCCTTGAACCCTAATTTTATTTAGAAAGTTTCCCTAACCTTACTCAAATTTATATTGAGCAAGTATCCGAACACTATTTTATTGTGTTGCAATGTTTCCTAACTTACACAACTTTGTTTGTTGTGAAAGTTTCTTATCATTCTCATATTGTATTGAGTAGATTATTGTTGAATTGAAAGTTATTCATTTAAGCTTGAATCTTATTTCCAAGCATGTTATTAAGTGGTTTAATTACCTTACAATTATTCCACATCGATATTATTGATATTCGCACTTAGTGCACTTGAGTTCGTACAGTCTTGGACTTGTACATCATTTAAAGTTCAAATAATTCCTGTATTGTGTGAGATAGAGTCTGAACCTTTGTTCGGTCAGACAAGCGTATGAAGTATTATAAAAGTTATCCAAACCTATTGAGGGTAAGGATTCTTAGATCGAAGAACACCCCTTTCTATGATAGGGAGTACTGTATCTAATATAAGATATCTGTAAGCGATTTAAATGTTATGCATATACATAGAAAGTACGTGAGGTTGATCCCCTCAAGTACTTATTGATACAAAGATAACAAAAGGTCAATTAGCTATTGATTTCCATTGGAGTGTTATAGTTCAAAGTCTACTTGACTAGCAGTTATTCTAAAAGCAATCATTACCTTTGCTTATGATATTAATATTGCTGAATCCTTCAGATATTCATATTGTTGAATTCATTGCAAGTTATTTTTCCATTCATCATGATATATCCTTATTGTTGTATTTAAACTTGTTGAGCAAACTTGTTGCTCATCCTTTGCTATATCATGAATATATTGCAACTAAGCCTGAGACCTCAGGGAAGGACAAAGGTAAAGGAAAGATGTAGAATAGTGGCAAGGAGCAGACTTTACCTTGCACTTAGTTCAAATTACTGTTATGTAATATGAACCCTAATGATTAGAATTAAAAATGATTAATAGACGTCTTAAATTTCTTAATGCTAACATGTATAGCATATCACATGAAGCCTAATAATTTTCTTCCTTTCCTCAGATCATGCCGCCTAGGAGAATTCAGCGGAATCAGAGGGAGGAAGGATCCGTTAACAATGGTGGAGGGGCAAATGTTGATCCAATGCAGAACTTCGTTAACTTGTTAACCGAGGCAATGTAAAACAGACCCCCACCAGCAGCAGGGCAGCCAGGACAACACTTGGCTAGCTTTAAGGACTTTAAATTGGTAGGACCACAGGAGTTCCGAGGAACCCTGGACCCAATTGAAGCCCAGACATGGGTAGAAGAGATGGAGAAAGTGTTCAAGGTCGCACGTGTGGCCGAAAAATAGAAGACAAGTTTTGCCACTTTCATAATGAAGGGCAAAGCTAACTATTGGTGGAAAGCTAATAAGGGCCGAGCAGACGAAGGAGTTATTCCTTGGGAAAGATTTAAGGAGCTATTCCTTGAGAATTACTTCTCAGAGATTACGCAACAAGATATTGAAGTTAAGTTTCTGGAACTGAAACAAGGTAGTCTGTCTGTCGCAGAGTACGCGGCGAGATTTAACGAGTTATCCCGATTCGCTCCACATCAGGTTGACATGGAGGCCAGGAAGGCAAGGAGGTTCGAATTAGGACTGAAACCATGGGTGCAGAAGGCAATGACTGTGTTGAAGATCAAGACTTACTCTGATCTTTTGGAAAGGGTTATCATTGCCGAAGGAGGCAATGAAGCCATTGCTCAATTCAAACAAGAAAAGAAGACTGGTCAGGAAGGACCGAAAGGGGGAAGTAGCGGAGGCAGCAACCCCAATAAGCGTAAATGGACAGAGAGCCAATCCTCTAGAGGTAATAAGTGTGGGGGATAGGCTAAGAAAAGTATGAAGTGCAAAAACTGTGGGAGGAATCACTCGGGGGAGTGCTGGAAGGGAAAGAGTGTTTGTTATCGTTGCGGACAACCGGGGCACATGGCTCCTTAGTGTCCGAATACGCAGAAGGGAGGATGTTTCTCATGTGGGACCACAGACCATCAAATTAAGGACTGCCCGAAGAAAAAGGGCGATGCAGCTAGCGTCAAACGCAACAACAACAACAATGGACTGAACATTGGAGGGTCAGTCAGTCAAGCCAACAGACCAATGCCACGAACGTTTAACATGACACAGGATGCGGTGGAGTCTAAGGACGTGGTGTCAGGTATCATTCCGATCAATGATATAGATGCATACGTGTTATTTGATTCGGGTGCTACCTGCTCTTTTGTTTCTGAAGAATTTGCTAAACGGTTAGAATTACCCCGTGAGAGATTAAAACACCCTATGAACGTAGAAGTAGCGAACAAGGAAATTATACCCGTAGAATACATTCATAGGAATTGTTATACCGAATTACGAGGATTTAAGCTCAAAGTGCATTGGATACCGATTCATTTGGGGGAGTTCGATGTAATCCTTGGAATGGATTGGTTATCGGTTCACATAGCAGTTATAAACTGTAAGAAGAAGTGTGTACACCTTAAGACTTCGAATAAGTCGAATGTGGTATTTTATGGTAGTAAATCGCCGAGACAATCTCATTGTCTGACGATGGTGCAAGCACAGAGATTGCTTAGGAAGGGATGTATAGGTTATTTGGCTCACGTGGTTGATACTCGACGAGTCAAGGGTGAACTAAGATAGATACCTATTGTAAGGGATTTCGTTGATGTCTTTCCAGACGATATTCCGGGATTGCCATCGGATAGAGAGATTGAATTTGTTATTGATTTGGCACCAAGGACAGCACTGGTATTCAAAGCGCCGTATCGTATGGCACCGGTAGAGATGAAAGAACTAATGGCTCAATTACAAGAGTTATTAGATAAGGGATACATTCGACCGAGCGTATCACCGTGGGGAGCACCAGTCTTATTCGTAAAGAAAAAAGATGGGTCGCTAAGACTTTGTATCGACTACCGAGAGTTGAACAAGGTTGCCATTAAGAACAAGTACCCGTTGCCCAGGATAGACGATTTGTTTGATGAGTTGAAGGGGCAAAGTACTTTTCAAAGATTGACTTGAGGACCGGTTGTCACCAACTGAAAGTGGGGCCTAAGGATATTCCAAAGACGGGATTCAAAACTCGGTATGGACGCTTTGAGTTTCTGGTAATGTTATTTGGATTGACGAACGCGCCAGCAGCATTTTATGGATTTGATGAATAGAGTGTTCAAACAGTATTTGGATAAGTTTGTTATCATATTCATCGATGACATTCTAGTGTATTCAGAGACGGAGGAAGAACACGCCGAACATCTTCGGATAGTGTTGGAGACATTTAGGAGGGAGAAGCTGTATGCAAAATTCTCCAAGTGTGAGGTTGCAGAGAATGTAGTTTTTAGGGCACGTTATCGACATGAATGGTGTGTCGGTGGATCCAGCGAAGGTAGAAGCGGGTATCAATTGGGAGCAGCCGAAGACGCCGACAGAAATTAGGAGTTTCTTAGGATTGGCGGGATACTATCGAAGATTCATTAGAGATTTTTTGAAATTAGCATCACCGTTGACCAATCTTACCAAAAAGATAGTTAAGTTCATTTGGACGGAGAAGTGTGAAGAAAGTTTCCTAGAATTGAAGAAGAGACTTAGTCAAGCTGTGTTGGCCTTAACGGACAACACGGGAGGGTTTATAGTGTATAGTGATGCGTCACACAAGGGTCTTGGCTGTGTACTGATGCAACACGGCAGGGTCATTACGTACACTTCACGTCAGCTAAAAGATTATGAGAAGGGATATCTGACTCATGGCCTGGAGTTAGCAGCGGTAGTTTTTATCTTGATGATTTGGAGGCATTATGGAACATCCCCAAATCTGGGTCTCAAATCACCACGGATCTTGCTATGCTAATTCTATAACTATTGCGGACGATATAAAAATAAATTGTTTATACAATAAACATACACATATTTCTCCAAGGTTGAGAACCTTCACTTATTACACAATTTATAACCTGTCTAACATCTAACATTATTCTCATACTATACTATTAAAATTAAGCTGCACATAAAAATCCCAAGCTGAACTTGGCTTTATCCTTTCCTGTATCCGACGTATGCTTCTTAATCTGCAATGTTAATCATGATATAGCAAGGGTGAGCAATAAGTTTGCCCAGCAAGTTTAAGTTCAATAAATTAAGGATATATCATGATTGAAAGAATTTTTAATAAAAGCTGGCACTACAAAAAAATGGGCCTTCAGCAACAACCGATTTTCATAGCTAAAGGTGCCAAATTTCGCTGCAAAAGGGTTTTGGCAACGACTTTACTGTCGTTGCGTCTTTCATTGCACAATGAGCATTGCTAATTGTTCCGCAACGAATGTATTTTTTTCGTTGCGAAAAGTAATACATTTTGCAACGAAATTTGACTTTCGTACAGAGACATCGATCCTTTAGCAACAAAATGTATTGTTGCAGAATAATTAAAATTTCGTTGCTTAAAACCCCATTTCGTTGCAAAAGCCTGCTAATTGACAATGAAATGAACTCCTTTTTTTTTTTTGCAACAACCATGCATTTTCGTTGCAATTGACACCATTTTGCAACGACATTTGCTGATTTATTATTTGGCAACGACATTATTCTGAATCAGCAATGAAAATGTTTGTTGCCGGTTATTTTTTAATAGCAACGTAAGTCGTCGATTACAACAACATTATATGTTGCCGTTTCTTTATATGTGCAACAAAAGCTGATATGATTTGCAACGATAAAAATGTTATCTTTTATTTTAGTATTAGCAACAATATCCTCTCCGTTGTTATTAGGTTAATTTTTCGTTGCCAAATATTATATTTTTAATGCCATTAGCAACAAAAATTTGTTTCTAAATGTATAAAAAATCATTAGTATATTAAAACTTGTTCAATGCTTTGGTAATGAATTATATTTTTGCCAAATCAAAATTTGACATTCTTTTTGTGTACCTGACTGGCTCAATGTCCCAATAACAAATAATGGCAAAAATACAAAAAACTAAAATATTATTAACTTAATAAAATCATCCACTACATAATCATTCATTATCTTTACAATTAACCATCTAAAGCTACCACAGTTTTTCAATCAAAGTATATATCTACATATATAGAGAGAGTACACTTCATAATTTCGTCCCTTGTCTTGAAAGTAAGCGTATACGAAAATTTGATACCCAGTATTGTAAGGCAGGTTGTAGAAGCAGTCTTCCTGCATATATTTAAAAATAATAGCAAGTCAGAAAAATGAAGCAAATAGGTCACCAGAGACACTTAGTGACAAAATCAATACACAAAGACAATAGAGTTGCTACGTGGTACTAATGTACACCGTATTTCTCATAAGCAGAAAAAAAATAGGCAATCATAATATCATTTGCTACAAATCCAAATAGAAAAAGAACCTTCAGTGTGACTATATGATTGCTCTGAGAAAAAAATGAAATCTTAATGGACCATTTCATGAATTAATTTCAGTAATTATAGTGGTAAACATATTTTCTGTTACAAGACTTGTAGATTATTATTATATGTTGACCTCAAGTCAGAATTCAGTCACATTCAACAACCACAAGCATCACACAATCTTAAATAACAATGTTTAGATTTCTATATAGAAAGGGCAACAATTATGAAAAAGTTGAGGCTATTAGTCAATGTGAAAAAACTTTACTTGAGACGACAAATTTGCATACATTATATGCCCCAAAGATGCTAGCTATTATCACAGACATCATAGATTTATTTACCAAGAATTCAACATGTTGCAGCAGACATTGGAAATACACATTTATTGATAACTAGGAAATTTTTAAGTGGTAAGGGCAGAACATACCCCTTCATAATTGGGTCCTATAAGAATAGTCCGTGATGAAGAATAGTCCCTGAGGGTTGGTTCAGAACTGCTCTTCACCTCAACTATATTGAAAAACAGATGAAACACAAATAGATTATATGTTATTTTGCATATACTTCATATGTTAAATCACAAAAAAATTAAAAACCACCAAAATTATAGTATATTGCTTGCAACATCCATTATAGATTTTAAAACTTCCAACCTTATCATCAGACTAAATCTGAGGGGTAGATCCTTTTACTTGTCTTCTGAGATAGAGACTAATTTTAATATATAACAGATAACTCCAGCCTTTTAGCATTGATCTATACATATCAAAATATAAAACTTTCTTATGTGGCAAGCTTATGTCATTATAAATGTTAATGGAAGAAGAGGGAGGGGTACCTTCACATGGTTTAGTTCACCAATAATAACTCCACTGCTTGAGTACCTCAAAAGTTGGTATATATTAATCTTCTTGTGTTATACGAACCTTCAAAAAAAAAAAAAAAAACTACCAAAAATAAAATAAAATGAAACAATTTGGGGGGAATTAAGAGAAATCACATTGTGGCTAAGAAACATGATAATAGAGGATTAGAGATAATTGATGAAGCTAAGAAGTCGGTGTTTCTTAATTAAATGTTTACCAACATAAACAGTTGAGAAAATATTAAAGTGTTTTGTCATGGTGTAGAGATCTCGACTTGGGTTTGTTTTAACTGCAATCCATTACTTAGCAACTAGGCATGTTATAAGAAAAGGTCAATGTCACTCTTTCATTCTTTGTAAAAAGGCTTTTGTCTCAAGAACACTTACATTTCTCCTAAGAATGGAATGAATAACTAAAATATCGAATTCATTAAACTCAATAGAATATACAGATAATAAGTACATGCTAACAAGGTAAAGTGGAGAGTTTTTCATGTAAAAGTCACAAGAAAAACTCTGACATGAGAGCATCTAAGTGATGAAAGATCTAGTAGACTTCTAGAGACATCATTTCTATCTATTCTTTTTTCTTAAAATGGATTGTAAGTTACCAAGTTCTTGAACCATGTACACTAGATCACCCGCTAAATCCTCTACAACTTACAAGACTGCCACAAGGGTTTTCTTAGAAGCAGACATCCTTGAACAATGTGCATAAGCTCACTGATTGAGCTATCTTGTAACAAAAGTGATCAGGGCTATGGAATACAAATACATAGTTTGTATTGGACGTAGATTAGCCACACTAGAATAGAGGATAGGGTTGAACCACGTAAAATTCTTTCTGTTCATGTGATTGCTTATTGTGCTAAAATTATCTCATCATTCTACTATCTATCTAGCAAAATGCATTCTATATCTATAAAATTACAAAACTAATTTAGCAAGTTGTTTTCACATAATCACATTACGAAAAGGCCAAGTCTCTAAATTAACTAAGAAAGCTAAATCCTCTACAACTTACAAGACTGCCACAAGTTTGATGAAGCACTAAGAAAATACGAAGTTTGATGAAGCACAATAGGTTGAACACATGTTTATTTTTCAACAAAATACGAAGGATAATAATACTACTTTGCTTCCTCAGCGAGTCTCTAAATATGCAAGGCTATGGGTCATCCTAGTCTAATTTAGAGCACATTGTCTCGTAATGAAAACCAGAGGTAGGAATACACCTTTTAAGTTGCTCATATTGGGCAAAAATCCTATGCTTAGTTGCACAATTTGAGTTCAAATCAACTCTGGGGCTTTAATGTAAGACATTTTTATATAAAAAAAACGCTAGCTCTTTTTTTTTCCCTAATAACTTTTCTGTCTTTTTTTTTGACTCTACGGGGAACTACATGAAATAAAATAAGAATACAAAAATGGGCTGAATGAAAATAAAGTAAACTTCAGGGACCGAATTGGATAGATTGAAAGAATATCTGGACTAGTTGCAGTTGCATCGCACAGATCAATAAGCCTTCATTGGAACAAATTACATCGGGGTAGGGGGGAGGGGGGGGGGGAGGTGTAAGGGGGAAGAAGTTAATACAAAAAAATTATTGTGTCAAAACAAAATTCATACATACGTGGACACATGAAAAATAAAATACTAAATTCTAACAAGCATTACTATAAGATAGAAGCATAAAATGTAAAAACTAAAACATATAAGTAAATTAATAACACCAACACTTACGTGAGGACATGCCCTCCATTCATGTTATTTGGGCAAACTTTAGAAAGAGCAAGAATATGAGAATTATGAGGCTGCTGGAGTTGCTTCTGATCTTGATTATCATTCTAAGAAAATTCAAGAGAAAAAAAACATAATATTATACTAAAAAAACTGTGACAGACAAACTACAGATTTCGACATCCATGTGTGTCTCAGCCCACAACTGATCATGGGAGAGTGGGCAACTGTCGCAAACAAGGGTATACTTTATTACGCAATTTGCAATCACACATATGTTTGGAGCCTTATGGAATAGAAAATTCTCCACATTCAGTAAGTGGAGTTAGAATTAGCACTAAATAGTTAAAGAGAACAACAACAACTGTATGTAGATAGCTAGTCAAGATACACGACGCTTCCGGGGGAGTTTTGGCATTAAATTAAGCACTTAATACTTAAAGATAACAATAGTAGCTCTATGTAGGCAGCTAGTCAAGATACACGGTGTTCAGTGATGCCCAATATAACAGTGCAAAGAATGTTAAGCAATTGAGAGGAAAATATGTTCATGTATCGCAAACAATGAATGCTACAAGAAAAATAACACCACTACACAAACAGAGTTGCACCACTTGTTAACGGCACATCCGCACATGATGTGGCCTGTGGGGACTAGCTAAGGCCACAAGACTCAAAAACTGGGCTAAAACCAAAAAAGTCATAAAACAGAGAAGAAATACAAGGCTAATAGACATCAATAAAACTAAATTGAGAGCTGTCTTATTGGGAATGGACAATCAGGATCGAGATGAAGGATGAGAGCATGTGGAACTGTTAACACAAAAATTATTCACTAATTAGACTAGGGAGGGGATCTCATTGGAAAAGGCATATTCCCAACTAAATTATAGAAGATCGAATATGAACTTCCCAACTTATTCACCAGAACACTGCATTTAAATACCCCAATCTGGTTAAAGACTGCAAATGCATCTTAAAGTTGATTTGAATAACAAATAGAGGTTTTGGAAGAAAGAATAATAAATCTAGTTAGAGGCCAGAGGGGCTGCATTAAAACTATCAAAAAGATAATAATGTGCTTTTTCATTGATATA
This sequence comes from Panax ginseng, assembly GCA_020205605.1. NCBI lineage: Eukaryota > Viridiplantae > Streptophyta > Magnoliopsida > Apiales > Araliaceae > Panax > Panax ginseng. Next base: position 140,816,658 of record CM035128.1, read on the forward strand.
TACCAAGAAAGACACCTCAACTCCAAAAGTCGTACAACTGGGCAACAAAACAATTATAAAAACCAAAACACTAGATTCAAAATGTGTCTGTATGTGCACAAACACACAAAATTCTATGATAATTAACAAGAATCATGAAAAAAGCACGGACACCTTCTACATAAACTTCCTATGATAAAATAACCACCAACTCCCTAACAACTAATGAACCCACTACCAAACGTTCTGAACTTTACTTACCTTAAATTTAACTAGCAATTATAGGTATCATCCATAAATAATTATATTACACACAAAAATTATGAATCCCACTGTAGAATCAAATACGAAATTCTAGAATCCAATTTGAACCAGAACTTAATATTGAACAAGGATTATATGCTTTTATAGAATGAAAAATTTATGAGCATGATTGCAATAATAATACAAACCCAGAACTTAAATTCAATGTAAAACAAATATTCATACAATCATAGTAACACACAAATAATTGTTCCAAAAGCATATATGAATGATTGAATTTGTAAATTGAGTTATCATCAAAATTTTAATTTTATTAAAATTATAACTAAAAAAATAGAGAAGAAGTAAACCTGTAGAGCTCCTTGAAACTAAGGCCACTGGCGTTATGATTTTAAATCTCGTGAATCGCATGCTCCATCTTCCAAGTCTTCTCTGCGCACTTCGGATCCACCACGACCCGATGCTTAAAAGCCTCAATCTGAAAGTTCCTCTTCTTCTGAGCACTCATCCTCTTAAATCCCGATAATCCCCGAATCAAAACCCCTCCTTTTCCCTAGTAACAATTCAAGGCCAGACAGTCCAAATCTTGCACGGCCCATTTTCAGATTAGGGTTTGAAATTTTACAATCGCGAATATGTCGTCAAAATTAGACATTACAGATGATTCATAAAATAGGGATTGAGATTAATGTAGGAAGATTTATGAACCAACAGAAATGTAAAAGCAACAAAAAAAAGACTTCGGGGTAATTAGAAAAGACTTTTGTTGGGTATTATTTGAAACTTTTTAGGAACAAGTCGTTTACTTTTTGTTGTTTTATTATTATTTTTGTTCATTTTTTTCAATTTCTTTTTAGGAATTAAATATACGTTATACTATTCAAATTTAACTTATATAGAATAAATGAGTAATTATAAATTATTTTTTTTTATCATTTATGGTCTATTCACAAATTAAGAAGTGCTTCATCTTAACTCTTTTTTTGAGTAATTTTTTTAATTGTCAAAGTATCAAATTTAAAGTTTAAATTATAGTAAATTTTAAATTTATTTATTGATTAAAGAAATAGTCAATAATGTAAGTTACTTAAAAGTGTTATTAAAAGTAAATCTACTACTGTAAAAAATTTAATTCATTTGTATTATAATTTTTATCACCATAATTAATTTTTAAAAAATTATTTAGAACAAAATAGTGACCAATTTTATCTCTTGCAAAAGACTTTTGAACAATAATATATAGTGAGTAATAATTCCTTCAATAATAGTTTTTTCCTCGCAAATTTTCATCATAAATTGGATCCAAAAATCCTAATATCACCTCTATTTTGTGAGGAAAATAATATAAATTATGAAAAATGTTTCTTTCACTAATAACTATATTGTCACTACCTTTCTTTCCTTCACTGTTCCTTCGCTAGAAAACTCCTCATGTTAAGGAATGAATTCTTTCACAAAATTTCCTTCGCTACATCCCTACTTTCTTGTAGTGCTTGTTATCGCAAGTAAATTTTGAAAGTACAAAATTTGTAACAAGCTAATACATATATATATATATATATATATATATATATATATATATTATTTATATTTATTTCATTTCACTTCTCGACATCACAATTAAGTTTTTTAAGTAAAAAAATTATAACAAGTTAATAATTATATTTTGGTAAGTTAATATATAGAGCAATACGGTTATTCACAGTTGTGTATAATTTATTTGTGCATAGTCTGCCAAAACTATGTCGTTTTATGATTATTTTTTTATTTATTAAAAAAAAATTTCTCTCTCCCAAATCATAAATCAAAAACAAATATGCCAAAACGACGATTTTTAAAAGGCGTGCCAAATAGAATATACATGGCTATATATATATGGGCCCCCATTCTTGGCAATCGGTTGTCACGGGTACTATTTTACCAACCATAATCTATACTGTTGATATCAACATTGGATGACACGGATTGAAATGGATTTCCCCGTGCCGCTACAGGTTGTAGTGACATGAGAAATTACTCATTTCCCCTCATTTGCTCATGTGTTACACTGTCTACCGCTACAAGTTATGGTGATAGTTTAGTTAACTAATAAATTAGAATGGCTTAGTGGTAGCTTAATGGCCCAATAACCCATAGGTTTTAGGTTCGAAACCTAACTATGATATTTTTGCTTCTCATGTTATATTTTTTTTTTAGATAAATGTATTAGATAAATATATATATATATATATATATATATATATATATCTTTAAAATTTATAAACAAATATTTATTTATTATTTATAAATATTTCATCTAAAATTTATAAACAAAAAATTTATAAATTTATGAATATTTTTTTTAATATTTTATATGAATATTTAGAGATAAATTTATAAATATTTATATGAATATTTGTTATTATTATTATAATTATAATTAATATTATAATTATTATAATTATTATTACTATTATTATTATTATTATAATTTTTATTATTATTATTATTATTATTATTATAATCATTATTACTATTATTTTAATTATTATTATTTAATTAATCATTATTATTATTATTGTAATTATTATTAATTATTATTATTTTATATATGAATATTTAGAGATAAATTTATTAATATTTATATGAATATTTATTATTATTATTATAATTAATATTACTATTATAAATTATTTTATTATTATAATAATAATAATTATTATTATTATTATAATTTTTAATATTACTATTATAATTATTATAATTATTATTACTATTATTTTATTATTATTATTTTATTATTAAAATTATTACAATTATTATTATTATTAAAATTATTACAATTATTATTATTATTATTATTATTACAATTATTAGTATTATAATAATTGTAATAATAGTAATAATAATAATAATTAAAATAATAATAATAATAATTATTATTATAATTATAATTATAATTATTATTATTATTATTATTATTATTTAAAATTTTAATTATCGCATTGGTAAACACTTTTGTCTTGTGAACACTTTTTAGTTTCTAACAATGGTAAATGCAGGCATGCAGCAGCATGACTTATTTCATGGCTGACAAATCTATGTTGAAATTTATATCTCAATATATCATCTTCTGTATTTTGTTCCAGTCTTAATACTGACGGGCTTTGCAGGATTAGTACCATAATAATAATAATAATAATAATTTTATTATTATTTAAAATTTTAATTATTATTTTATTACTATTTTAATTATTTAAAATTTATTATTATTATTACAATCATAATTATTACAATTATTATTATTATTACAATTCCTAATACAGTGACCAAAAAGTGTATTATCTCATCTTCACATGCATAGAAACGATGTTAGGTGGTTTAAATATTAGTGTTACATAAATTTTAGCATAATAGGTAGTTGGTCTAGTGACTTTTGTTGGAATATAAGGTTTTTAGTTTGGAGATGTCTATAGTTATATACTTGTGAGCAACATTTTCTTTAAGGAAATTTTTAAGCCAGGCATTTCTGTCCTCCACGTCAGTAATAACGGGCCACATCAGCAAAAATAACGGGCCAACATGCACAGTCAGCATTCCGTCCATTTTTTCGGACATAAATTAAAAATAATGACCATTTTGTAATTTTTGAGAGTACAATTATTCAATTGTAACAAAAAAGGTTTCGGTAACCACAATGAAAATAGGACCCTAGTATAGTGACCAAAAAGTGTATTATTCCCATTTGTTGTTCAATTGATTTGGGATGCTTCAATAACACAACCACCATGAAATGATTTGCTCAATTCAATTGATCTTATAATTTGTTTATTATTATAGATTGTAATGAAGGAACTATGACAGCGAAAGATACCCTTCACCATTCATCGACAAAAATATACTTATTGAGATTATCTTATTTTAAGGCAACATTTTAAAAGTCGTTGTAAAAAGCTGTATAAAATATGCAACGAAAATAAAAATTGTTGCAAAAAGCTGTATAAAATATGCTTTTGTCTGGGAAGTTGTGGGCACTATTATTGGGTTTAGTCTACAGGTTATGATGTTTTGGTTTCACCAGCTGGTTTTGTTTATTGTTCTGTTGGTCGGATGCTCTGCAGTGTTTTTCAAGTCCAATGTAGTGCTCATTTGATCTGTTTTCGCCTTATGCTATTGTATTGTCTTAGAATCTGAGTTTCACTGTTTGTCATATTGAGTTCCTTTTCTTGACATTTTATATCGATCTGGGGAATGCCCCTTAGTATATGTATCTCTTTTCTTTTATATACATTTAAATTTAGCAAAAAATAAATTAAATAATATGGAACAACTTATAAGTACAATTTATACAACTTATATGTACAATTTATATTAGTAAATTTTAATTAATTTTTATGATCAATTATGAATGATGATGTATTTGATATGTCTCCCATTTATGATATGTATTTTTACAACTTTAAATGGTTGTGATTTGTTAATAATTGGTCAGTATTTTTTTAATTTTACTTTTTATAAATAAATTGAATAAATTGTTTATTACGTGATTGACATTCGAATTCGGATATTTGAATAATTTGTTTATTCGAATAAAAAATGGAAACGAATATGTTCCGCATTTGGACATAATTTTTAAATACTAAATACGAATATTTTTTGACAATTCTCCGAATACCGAATATGGTTTTACAAAAACATGCTTATTGGGATTATCTAAATTTAAGAAAACATTTTAATAGTCGTTGCAAAAAGTTGTATAAAATATGCAACACAAATAAAAATTGTCGCCAAAGAATGTGGTCCATATTAAGCAACAAAATATAGAAACAAAAAACTTTTGTTGCCCACGATGAGGAGAAATAGAGTGGTTAGAAATTTTACAACAAATTTCTAACGAATTTTGTTTCCAAATTTTGCAATGACTTAAGAATTTTGTTGTAAAAAGTGAAAGCCTGACACAATCTGCAACGAATGACAAGTTTTGTTCCTAAACATAAACTTTTAGCAACGACTTATAAAGTCGTTGCCTCAAAAATCGTTGTTAAAGCCCCATTTTTAGCAAAAAAAAACTTTTATTGCCCACGATGACGGGAAATCAAGTGGCCAAAAAATTTGCAACGAATTTTTAACGAATTTTTTTCCCGCCAATGAATTAGCAACGAAATTTTTCAACGACTTATGAATTTCGTTGCAAAAAGTGAAAGCCTGACACAATCTGAAACGAAGGACAAATTTCGTTGTGAAACATATACTTTTAGCAACGACTTATAAAGTCGTTACCCGAAAAATTGTTGCTAAAGGCCCATTTTTTTGTAGTGTGGCTACAATTCTACAATATAATTGAGAACTAACATAAACAAACTTTCATAGCTGAACAAACGTTGGACATGAACATAATATATATATCTGGACCGAATGGTAATGAAGGTGATCAGCCTTTCATACCTAATGAATACATGTAGTATGCACAGAGTGCGAATAAATAATTCATAGACATGACAATCAGGAATGATTAACCACAAACATATTTGAATGAACAACTCGAGGTCGAGTCAAGAAAAACTTGCCTGAACCGTTGACTATCGCTATGCAATTTAATAAGCTTTGTCTGAGGACCTAATATTAACAATATTTATTTCTAAGTTAGAATAATATCATCACAATACTTAAAATAGCCTAAACACATTAACACATAACCCTATCCGTCTATACAACACATAAAACCTAACCTCAAGTTAAACTTTTACGACCGCGAGTGAGTTCGATACAATTCGACATCCAAGCGGCTTAGTCGGATAAATATCGAGTTTAAGTTCAATTTAACTCTGCCTAACACTTAACAATTATCTTAAATAATTTTCTTATAAGTTAAAAATATTTTTCATAAGCTCGTAATAATTTTCAGATAATTATTATCATATATCATGATTTTTCAATCATTAAACTCGTATTTATATGAATTAAATACCACATAATTCCTTATCATTAATATTTATTTAATGCCAAATATTAATGAAAATTATAACATAAAATTATAATATATCAAAGTATTTTTAATATCTTAAAATCACATTTATATGATTTTTAAACCTTTAATTTCATTATCGATAATTACTTTTAATATTAAAAATATTAATATTTTTATGACAAAATATCAAAAGTTATATTTTATAACTTAATATATTTTATAACACTTAAATCATTTTTATATGATTTTAAATTATTAACTCTATTTTTTCATAATTTATTTAATATATTTAATAAATAAATTTATTATCATTAATATTAATTAATAAATTAAATTCATCACAAAATATTAGAAGTCATAAAAAAAACTTAAAATATTTTCTTATACCATAATATATTTTTCATGATTTTTCAAGTATAAAAATCATTTTTAACTAATTTATTTAACATTATAATTAAATAAATTAAATACTATTAATATTTCAAAAATATTAAATATTTATGAAATATACTCTAAATAATTAAAAACTAATTTTCAGACTTTAAAATAATTTTTAGAAATTTATTTTGTATTTTTAACAATTAAAAACCATTTTTTCTATTTATTAAATAAAATAATTGATTTTTGGAAAATAACTGTCACTAAAGGACCCTATAGCGACAAAACCATCGCTATAGGTGTTCTTGAGCTGTTCTTGAGCCTGCCCAGAAACACATGTCAATGACCGAGGGGCTTGGTTTAACCATAATTAAAATAGTGTTCTTGTTAATTTGGGGGCAGGTAAAAGTGTTGATGTTGTAGTATTAATGTCCCATTACAACCCCAACTAATTTTTATGGCCAGAACATGTCACAATAATGAGATTCAAGGCATCAAAGTCTTGTCAGAGACTGTTCTTCATTTTTGGGTTACCCAGAAATGAAGAACAGCTCTTAGTACCTACTTTGAATCCTTGTCGTTTGCATCCTGGGTCTAGTTTTTATAATATCAAGGTTCTATCTTGTAGCCCTTACGTCAGGGTACAACAACATCACACTTAATCAGTCTAACTACACAAACGCAAGATTTAAGCCGGTCAAACGTTGTCATAAAAATCACTCTTGAAGGTTTTTGGGTATTCCAGAAATCTTCATAAGGAGTCGGTCAAGCCTACTTTGACCACGATTATTTTCGATCCTGATCATGATCTGGGAAATCTAATGACTTGTATGTGTAGTTCATATACCAGTCAACAACACCAAAACAACAACATGACTAAATCACTTAACAGAAACAAGATCCATGGCCTTGAAAATCAACATCGGGCTTTTACAGTAATCTGGGTTACCAGTAAATGATCGATTGAGGGGCGGTCAACGTAGTTTGACTGCTTATAATATGAAATCTAAACATGGTATAACCTTGATTCAAGTTCTAGATGAAAGCCTACAAGGCATAAAACAGAGCCATAACATCAAACACCATAAATCATTAACAGAGAAGAATCTAGAGGCCCTGATATTAGCTTGTCAGACCAAAATTTCTAACTTTTCCAGATTTTTCAAAACATCAATTTTGAACACTTTGATGTTATGGATCTGGGATCTAACAACCCAGATCACTTAAAGACACCTTAATACACATTTTTAACCAACAACTTACAACATCTAAAATCAAATACAAAGATTTTCAAGATTTAGGATTTTTAAATTCATCACAAAAATTTTTAAATTTATAAAATTTCTTCCCAAAAATATCAAATCCATTCATTTATTTTCTGTCTAGGTTTATTATTTAACCTTAAATTAATATTTTAAGATTTTAATAAATATCCAAATTCTCGGGTTGTCACATTCACCCCTTCTTCTAAAATTTTCGTCCCCAAAATTTACTTTACACCTTACACCTTTCATACTCATCACCACATACTACCCACAACATCCCTCACAAGAGTAAAAATTTTCAATTTGTGCTGAGGAGTCATATAGACTATGAATTTTTATTTTCGCAAAGGTTTTATGGAAATTCATCCGCAAACCGTCATAACTTACGGACATAGTGGGTAATTAATCCAGTATGCCTTGTACTTATTAAGTACTGCTGGTCGATCTGTTTTTCATCACTGCCATATGCACAATAATTTTACCTCAGTCTTATCGGATTCCGTACCAAAATAATTTGGTTCGGGAAAGTTTTCAAAGAATGCTTAAGATTTTTTATAAACGTTGGTCTAGCCGAATCAAATAGCATAGAGTCATATCAATAATTCAATTCAATCGAAATATTTAGGTGTAGCTAAACCCCGTTGGCAAATTAAATTTTTTTAAAAATATTTTTGAGAATGACGTCATGATGTCGTACTGTATTAACAGCCTATTTGAAGATGTCGTCATTGTATGACTTTGTCATAACACATCATACAATAGTGGAATAACGATTTTTGATCAAATTCAACACTAAGTATTCCTGTATTTACAACTCCATCAACTTTTTATCATCTCTACACCAGGTTACATGGTACATAAGTGATAAATAAAAGTATATTTTGATATTAAAAATCATTATCGTCTAGCCGAAACAAGTAGCATAGACTATACTTTAAACCATTCCAAAAATCATTACAATATGTTTTATCATCTCAACAGGTAACGAAGTGTAGGTGGCCCGAAGTCCATGCATACACAATGGCCACCAAGAGTTGAGAATAAAAATACATTTTTCAAAAGCACATAGTGCGTATTTAGCTTTATGTCAAAATTTCGTAGTCTAGCATAGCTAGGAGTTTTGGAAAACCTATGTCTCCACTAATAATCATTTGCTTAAACAGTCTATCTATTCCTATTATTGTGACAATTTGATTGTTTGAGTTGTGATCTGGGGACAAAATCCTTGTAAGGAGGGAAGGATGTAACAATCCAGAATTTCAAGTTGTAATTTTAAATATTTATTGAATTATATAAATATTTATTTGAGGTGTTTATTGATGAAGTAAATATTTTATTGATGAGATTATTATTAGTAAATATTTATGAATTAATAAAATTCTAAATTTATGTGATTATAATTGAGAGAGTTGTAATATAACATGAGATGTTATATTGTTGTGTTGAATTAATAATTTAAATGATATGTTAAATAATTAGATAAAATTATAATGAAATTATAATTTTGTGATATTTGTTAAAAATGGAAAATTTATTTAAAATATAGTATGTAATTAATCTATTTGATTAATGTTGGATATAGAAATCCAAATAAACAAGATGTAATTATAAATTATAAACTAAATTGTTTATTAAAATATTAAAGTAGTTTTAAATTGATTTAACCTAAACAAGGCTTAAATATATTAAGTCTTTAATATTTAAAGGGTTTTGCCAAACAAAGCCTTATGGCTTTTGGATTATTAATTTTTGAATTTTGAATTATAAATAAAATAAATTAAAATAATAATTATAATAAATTATAATCTATACGTTATTATGGTAACTGATATTACAATTAGTAGTAGTATTAAGGTTATATCAGTTTTTGTGTTACTACGCATATCAGTTGGGTTTTGGCCATTTGCTAAGTTAGAGAGAATTGAGAAAGGAGCTTGAGAGAATTTGAGAGAGAGATTGGTCTGCAATTAGCAAAGATTGTATTAGCAAATTGAATGTATGTTCATAATCTTAGTATTGCATATACATATATGCTCTGATATGTTTTACGTCATGTATGTTCTATCCTCTATGAATTCAAATTCTCTTAAATTGTTGTAGAAAACTGAGTTGTTGCAATTGCATATGTTTATGATGACTAGAGTTTGTGTTTAAACAAGAATTGCTATACTATTTACGGTTAAAAAGGAAGAGAAGAATTAACAGTGTATGTTTTATGGATATTTTGTCATATGGCTTGTGTAAGTAATAATTTTACTAGTTAATTCATATGCTAAACTACAAATTGAATCTTGTTTATGAAAGTTCATTAAGAAACAAAGATAACGTAATTTGAATAAAGCAATTTGGACAAGAATTGTGTTTACGGTGTTGATTTTTGGGAAGGAACTCAAAAATGGAGTTTTATATGAAATTATGGAATTTGAGGAAACTAAACTAGTATAATTGTTGTTAAATGGTTCTATGTTGACGAAAATGTTGGCAAACATGTTTATGATAGTTTTATATAAATTGTTTGTGTTAATATTACTGTCTAATGGGTGAAATTCGTGTTTGTTGGGCTAAAGTCGGCTACTGTTCATAGCAGTCTCTGCCTCTGTCTGTGCACCAGCATGTTATGGTATGTTAGCATATCTAATAGGTATTGTGGTTCTAAACCTATGTGTAGGTGAACATGAGTTTAATATTATAGCTTACGCTCGAGGCAAGTTTTCTAACTCTACATTTACGTTGAGCAAGTTTCTAAACTTATCTTTTTAAATTGAGCAAGTTCTTTTTCTAAGCATTGATTAAGTAAATTCTTTTATTCTTAATCTTTATTCGAGCAAGCTCTAATTCTAATGTTATCTAAACAAGTTTTGTATTCTAATCATGAATGAGTTATTCTAACTTGTTTATAACTAAGCAAGTTTCTTAAGTTCTATTTCCTTATAATGGATATATGTGATGCCCCCGAATCCGGGTCCTCTGACCCCGGTCCGGTCATCACGATAAAATACAAACATCCACCTCTAAACAACATACAATAACTAACATCCGGAATATAATAAACGTACGTCGTTCATTCAAAAGGTGTTACTAGTCCCAAGATACGATAACCTTAATATCATCTTACAATCATACCCTAAAATAACTATTAGGGTTCACATTACATAATCGTAATTTAAACTAAGCATATGATAAATTCTGCTTCTCGTAATAATCCTACATCCTCCCTTTACCCTTGTCCTTTCCTGAGGTCTCGGGCTTAGCTGCAATATAATTCATGATATAGCAAGGATGAGCAACAAGTTTGCTCAACAAGTTTAAGTACAACAATAAGGATATATCATGATGAATGGAAAAATGTCTGGCAAAGGGTTCAACAGTATAATAATATCTGAAGGATTCAACAATATGAATATCATAAACAAAGATAATGATTGCTTTTAGAATAACTGCTAATCAAATAGACTTCGAACTATAACACTCCAATGGAATTAATAGCTACTTAACCCTTTGGTTACTGGCTACAGAATAAGTACTTGAGGAGATCAGCCTCACGTACTCTATGTATATGCATAACATTTAAATCTGTTCATTGTATCTTTATTAGATACCTGCAATCCCTTATCATAGAAAGGGGTGTTCTTTCAGTCTAAGAATCCTTACCATCAATTGGTTTGGATAACTTTTATAAAACTTCATAGGCTTGTCTGATCGGAAAAAGGTTCATACTCTATTACTTACAACACAATAAATTCGGATACTTGCTCAATATAATATAGAGTAAGTTTAGGGAAACTTGCTTAACAAAAGTAGGGTTCAAGGAACTTGCTTAACAAAAGTAGGGTTCAAAGAACTTGCATAAACTTATACCTGTTTGCACAAAATAAAGGTAGTGCGTAAGGTTTAGATACTTGCTCACTAATAAATGGAGTAAGTTTAGGGGACTTGCCTGTTTGCTCAACTACAATATAATTCTAGCTTTAATTAACTTGCATTGAAACGACCTAACATTAAAAAGTCGGTCTTTCAATTAGTATGTGTAAACTAATACGAGTCTACACTTAAAAGAATTCAGTCATCATATAGCATGCTTCTCAACACATTATATGACCTATTGGTCACACATTACAAGGTAAAGTAATCATATAAGCATGCCTTAACTTTTAGAACCAAAAATAGCTCATCTTGGCAAGACTACGTATAATCAGCAATTGCGCTGGTACAGAAGGCTTAGGGGATTCACAGCAGCTACCGTCTCCTCGCTGCACTGAGGATCGATTGAGCTTCTGCTCTCCTGACTTCAGTCCAACTCTAACACACTAATCACACATACATTTTAACATACATACATGTTAGAGTTTCACATATAACATATGATTCTACTTGAATTCATTACCACAAGTTTAGCTTACACATTATATGTCATTAAAACATAAAGGTCATGTAATCATCATGCTTTGTAACTTGGTTATACACTACTCTGTAGTCATGCTTGTATATAGACAACACATGTATACCTTACTCACATAGATCATATGCTAGAAATTTCCCTTTCATTATGACTATGTGTGCATAATTGAAAACCATATCTTAACCAAACGATGTTCATGTTAATATGTCTATAGGCATAATGAGTCCTAATACACATGCTTGGTTGGTCACATCATACTATGCTCATTACTTGATGACATTAGCTTCCTCATTCTATTTTTTTTTGAATTTCACACTAAGTCAACTTAGCATATACAAGGCATCTTAACATGTAATTCTCATGCATTTACAACATATATTAAGGCCGCAATCATGTTCAAATAGTCAAGTCTTATAAGACAAAGTCTTGGTCAAGTTCTCTTTAAAAGCCTTAAATTTCTTAACTTTGAAATAGACAAATCTTTCAATCATTCATGCTAGTGTGTTTAAACACTTTAGTCCTACATTTCATGTCAATATAAACCATATTATCATGTTCATAAAGTCAAGATGCTAACATGATGCGTTCGTGACAAAGTTCACTTTTGAAATCATAAACCTCTTTTCAAGACCACAAGTGTTGTGTTAATCATTTCTATACTTGTTCATACTACATGTATGTGCCTACGTGTGCATGTTAAAACAGCTCACAAGCTTGCTCTACCATGTACTTAACAAGTTAGCATGAAACAGATCAAAGCAGAAAACATCGTGTCAGTGTAGATCGGAAAAGAATGCTACCGCACTACTACCTAAGACAATTAGAGTAACTCACGCCCATACCTAAGAAAAAATTGGGTTCGGGTTATGGTATAAATAGCTACGCCAAGCACCCTAGTACAAATAGAGTAGCAATTGCAGGTACTCAGATCGAGAGAAGATGGCGGACTGCTTTTGCGAGAGCTTCAACCCATAACCATTCTCCTTGAGTTAAACATGCTTTATACCAATATTTATGAGTTCAAACATGTAAGGCTACTTCCTAAACACATTATAGCATGCTAATTCACTTTGATTAACAAAGAATTTCAAGTAATTTTAAAAAATTGACAAAACCCATTTCAAGAACACAAGTTAAGATTTTATACCTCTTGAAGCTTAAAGAACTTAGTTTCTTTCTTCTGAGCTTGCTAATCTTCTTCTTTAGACAACCTACACTCAAACTCAAGTTATCAGAGTCTCAACCAACAAAGGCAAACAACGTAAAACTGAGAAATTGGGCTACTATTTATAGAAGAAATTGGGACTGGTCAATTGGATTGCACTGAGGTTGCACTCATGGTGCATTAGGAGAACACATTGGATAATTTGGAGTTGGCTAACCACCAATTGCTAGCAATCATGGCTACACAACTCTAGCCTTTTTGATTTGCTAAGTTTTTCACGCAATGGAGAAATAGCCACTGTTCATGTACTAATGAGACACTCATTTTGGGACAAGGAAATAATTCTCAACATACTTGATTAACTAAGGCTTGGTTTGGGCACTATAATTCCCATAATGCAACATAAATGTGTTACTACTACTACTACACAATTTATTTATTATAACATAGGTTATAAAGATTCAAAGTGCATACAATGTATTTCCTAATTACAATGTATCAAGTAGTGCACAAACATATAACAATATTATTATGCAACTCACATGAATGCAAATAACTCTTATTATATAGTCTATATTTGTATATATAATATAGACATATTAATGTGCCACCTTGCACTATATATAAATATATAGTTAACTACTATATAATAAATGTTTACTATATTGCACAAACTAATCAAGTAAACATATAATCATTTTACAAATTATTAATCTCTTACACATTAATTATTATTTATCCAATAATAATTATTAAATAACACATTATCAATTAATCACTCATAATTGCAATTAATCAATATAAATAATCTCTTGCTACTATATTCAAGTAAATTGAATATTTAATTATTAATAATCTTATCAATTCATTGATATCAAACTCTTAGGGTTAGTCCACTAATTTAAATAAACTATTAGTGACTCCCTTTAATCATTCCATACATTCTCATAACCACATAAGGTTTAAATAAACTCACAAAACTAACTCATTAAAATTAAATCACGTATTTAATTAATAAGGAGTTTAAATTCGTGGACATTACATCCCTCCCCTCTTATAAAAATTCCGTCCTTGGAATTGCAAAAATAAGGTTACTCAAATAAAAACGGATAATTCGCTCTCATTTTCTCTTCTAGCTCCCACATAGCTTCTTCTACTGCGTGGTTCCTCCGTAGAATCTTAACGGAATGGATAATCTTATTCCTCAACTTCTATTCCTTCCTATCTAGTATCTGGAGAGGAATTTCCTCGTGCGATAAGTCTTTCTCGACTTGAATTGGTTTATAGAAGATAACGTGCTTGTAGTCCGGTTTATACGGTCGTAATACTCACACATGAAACACGTTGTGAATGTGCTCATGTTTAGGAGTAACACTACCTCGTACGCCACTTCACCAACTCGCCTCACAATCTCGAATGGTCCTATGAACCTAGGGCTCAACTTGCCCTCTTTCCCAAAACGAATCTTCCCTTTCCAGGGAGAAACTTTCAAAAAAGCAAAGCTTCCTACTTCAAAATCTCTCTTCTTGCGATGTAAATCCGCATACTTCTTCTAGCGATCTTGAGCTACTACTAATCGTGCTCTTATCACCTTGATGATTTCTACCGCCTGTTGTACAAATTCTGGTCCCAACAGTCGACGTTCTCCAACTTCATCCCAGCATAAGGGCGTTCTACATTTCCTACCATATAGTGCTTCATATGGCGGCATTCCAATACTGAGGTGATAACTATTATTAGATGCGAATTCTACTAATGGAAGGTGATCCTGGCAACTACCCTTAAAGTCCATCACACAAGCTCGGAGCATGTCTTCAAGTGTCTGAATCGTCCTCTCACTTTGCCCATCGATCTGCGGATGATATGCGGTACTCATTCGTAGTTGTGTCCCCATTCTTTCTTGAAGGCTCTTCCAGAATTTTGACGTGAATCGCGGATCTCTATCTGATACAATAGATACCGGTACCCCATGCCTCGAGATAATTTCTTTAACATATAATTTGGCTAACTGGTCCAAACTATACTTAATCCTAATCGACAAAAAGTGAGCTGACTTAGTAAGACGATCTACAATTACCCATATGGCGTCGTGCCCTTTGTGCGTTGCCGGAAGTCCAACCACAAAGTCCATTATGATGTGCTCCCATTTCCACTCTAGATTTTCTAATGGTTATAATAACCTGCTTGGTCATTGGTGCACTGCCTTGACTCTCTGACAAGTTAGGCATCTACTCACGCATTTTGCAACCTCTCTCTTCATGTTTGGCCACCAGAAGTGGTGACGCAAATCTTGGTACATCTTCGTGCTTCCTGGGTGTATCAAATATCTCGTACTGTGCACTTCTTGCAAAATCTCTTCTCTTAGTTACGTACTAATCTGCATCCAAATTAAATCCTTCAAATCTTAGCAAATTCCGGTGCTATCAATCTTAAATTTTAACTCATCACCTTCAGTCAATCGCTTCTTGATGTTAATGCAATCTTCGACCTTTTCTTGTGCTTCTTTAACCTTATCCAATAGAGTCGGACTCGCTGTCACTGTAAATAATTGTTCGTTGGCCTCCATCGGATATCGAATCTCTAAGTCTAGTCGTTCAAAATCTTTCACCAATTCTTCTTGAATGGTTAATTTCAATAACTTCTCTCTGCCTTTTCTGCTCAAGGCATCTGCCACTATATTTGCTTTGCCTGGATGGTACATAATCTCACAATCATAATCTTTGATAAATTTTAGCCATCAGCGCTGCCTCATGTTTAATTCCTTATGCGTGAAGATATACTTCAGACTCTTATGGTTCGTATATATCTCACACTTCTCGCCATACAAATAATGCCTCCAAATCTTCAAGGCAAAAACTACCACTGCTAACTCCAGATCATGAGTCGGATATCCCTTCTCATAATCTTTTAGCTGACGTGAAGCGTACGCAATGACCCTGCCATGTTGCATTAGTACTCAACCAAGACCCTTGTGTGATGCATCACTATACACTACAAACCCTCTCGTATTGTCCGGTAAAGCCAACACAGGTGCTTGACTAAGCCTCTTCTTTAATTCTAGAAAACTTTCTTCACACTTCTCTGTCCAAATGAACTTAACTGTCTTTCTGGTAAGATTGGTCAACGGTGATGCTAATTTCGAAAAATCCTGAATAAATCTTCGATAGTACCCCGCCAATCCTAGGAATCTCCAGATTTCTGTTGGCGTCTTCGGCTGCTCCCAATTGATAACCGCTTCTACCTTCGCTGGATCCACCGAAACACCATTCTTGTCGATAACGTGTCCTAAAAACTGCATTCTTTGCAACCAAAACTCACAATTGGAGAATTTTGCATACAAATTCTCCCTCCTTAATGTCTCCAACACTATCCGAAGATGCTCGGCGTGTTCTTCCTCCGTTTATGAATATACTAGAATGTCATCGATGAATACGACAACAAACTTATCCAAATACTGCTTGAACACTCTATTCATTAAATCCATAAATGCTGTTGGCGCATTTGTCAAACCAAATGACATTACCAGAAACTTAAAGTGTCCATACCGAGTTCTGAATGATGTCTTTGGAATATCCTCCGGCCTCACTTTCAGTTGGTGATAACCGGTCCTTAAGTCAATCTTTGAAAAATACTTTGCCCCCTTCAACTGATCGAATAAATCGTCTATCCTGGGCAATGGGTACTTTTTCTTAATGGTGATCTTGTTCAACTCTCGGTAGTCGATACAAAGTCTTAGCGACCCATCTTTCTTCTTTACGAATAAGACTGGTGCTCCCCACAGTGATACGCTCAGTCGAATGTATCCCTTATGTAACAACTCTTGTAATTGAGCCATCAGTTCTTTCATCTCTACCGATGCCATACAATACGACGTTTTGTAAATCGGTGTTGTTCCTGGTGCCAAATCAATGACAAACTCAATCTCTTTATCCGGTAACAATCCCGGAATCTCGTATGGGAAGACATCAATGAAATCCATTACAATAGGTATTTGACTCATTTCACCCTCGACTCGTCGAGTATCAACCACGTGAGCCAAATAACCTATACAACCCTTCCTAAGCAACCTCTGTGCTTGCACCATCGTCAGACAATGAGATTGTCTCAGCGATTTACTACCATAAAATATCACCTTTGACTTATTCGGAGTCTTAAGGTGTACACACTTCTTCTTACAATCTATAACTGCTTCGGGAACCGATAACCAATCCATTCCAAGGATTACATCGAACTCCCCCAACCGAATCGGTATCAAATCCACCTTGAGCTTAAATCCTCGCAATTTGATATAACAATTCCTATGAATGTATTCTATGGGGATAATTTCCTTGTTCACTACTTCTACGTTCACAGGGTGTTCTAATCTCTCATGGGGTAAGTCTACCCGTTTAGCAAATTCTTCGAAAACAAAAGAGCAGGTAGCACTCGAATTAAATAACACGTATGCATCTATATCATTGATCGGAATTATACTTGACACCACGTCCTTAGACTCTACCGCATCCTGTACGGTCATGTTGAACGTTCATGCCATTGGTATATTGGATTGACTAGCTGACCCTCCAATGTTCAGTCCATTGTTGTTGTTGTTGCAGTTGTCGCTAGCTGCATCGCTCTTTTTCTTCGGGCAATCCTTAATTTGATGGTCTGTGGATCCACACGAGAAACATCCCCCCTTCTGCTTATTCGGACACTGAGGAGCCATGTGCCCCGGTTGTCCACAACGATAACAAACACTCTTCCCCTTCATGCACTCCCCCAAGTTATTCCTCCAACAATTGTTGCACTTCATACTTTTCTAGGCCTCCCCTCCGTACTTATTACCTCCAGAGGATTGACTCACTATCCATTTATGCTTGTTGGGGTTGCTGCATCCATTGCTTCCCCCTTTCTGACCTTCCTGACCTATCTTCTTTTCTTACTTGAATCGAGCGATGACTTCATTGCCTCCTTCAGCAATGATAGCCCTTTCCGAAAGATCAGAGTAAGTCTTGATCTTCAACACAACCACTGCCTTCTGCACCCATGGTTTTAGTCCTAATTCGAACCTCCTTGCCTTCCTGGCCTCCGTGTCAACCTGATGCGGAGCGAATCGTGCTAACTCGTTAAATCTTGCCGCGTACTCTGCGATAGACATACCACCTTGCTTCAACTCCAGAAACTTAACTTCCATATCCTGTTGTGTATTCTCCGAGAAGTAATTCTCGAGGAATAACTCTTTAAATCTCTCCCAAGGAATAACTCCTTCATCTGCTCGGCCCCTATTGGCCTTCCTCCAATAGTTAGCTTCGCCCTTCATCATGAAAGTGGCAAAACTCGTCTTCTATTCTTCGGCCACTCGTGCGACCTCAAACACCTTCTCCATTTCTTCTATCTATGTCTGGGCTTCAATTGGATCCAAGGTTCCCCGGAATTTCGGTGGTCCTACCAATTTAAAGTCCTTAAAGCTAGCCAAGTGTTATCATGGCTGCCCTGCTGCTGGTGGGGGTCTGTTTTGTATTGCCTCAGTTAACAGATTAACGAAGTTCTGCATTGGATCAACATTTGCCCCTCCACCATTGTTAACGGATCCTTCCTCCCTCTGATTCCACTGAATTCTCCTAGGCGACATGATCTGAGGAAAGGAAGAAAATTATTAGGCTTTATGTGATATGCTATCCATGTTAGCATTAAGAAGTTTAAGACGTCTATCAATCATTCTTGATTTAAATAAACAACTTTAGTATCACAATAAAACTCGATGGATTTCCTCAACCCATCACTTACATACTCTACTTGAGTTTTCTAATAAGGTTATAACCTAGGTTTCGCATTCCTAATGTTTATAACATACAGCTTTGATACCAACCTGTGACGCCCCCGAATCTGGGTCCTCTGACCCCGGTCCGGTCATCACGATAAAATACAAACATCCACCTCTAAACAACATACGATAACTAACATGCGGAATATAATAAACGTACATCGTTCATTCAAAAGGTGTTACTAGTCCCAAGATACGATAACCTTAATATCATCTTACAATCATACCCTAAAATAACTATTAAGGTTCACATTACATAATCGTAATTTAAACTAAGCATAAGATAAATTCTGCTTCTCGTAATAATCCTACATCTTCCCTTTACCCTTGTCCTTTTCACGAGGTCTCGAGGCTTATTTGCAATATAATTCATGATATAGCAAGGATGAGCAACAAGTTTGCTCAACAAGTTTAAGTACAACAATAAGGATATATCATGATGAATGGAAAATGTCCGCAAAGGGTTCAACAAAGTATAATATCGAAGGATTCAACAATATGAATATCATAAGCAAAGATAATGATTGCTTTTAGAATAACTGCTAGTCAAATAGACTTCGAACTATAACACTCCAATGAAATCAATAGCTAATTGACCCTTTGGTTACTGGATACAAAATAAGTACTTGAGGGGATCAGCCTCACGTACTCTATGTATATGCATAACATTTAAATCTGTTCATTGTATCTTTATTAGATACCTGCAATCCCCTATCATAGAAAGGGGTGTTCTTTCAGTCTAAGAATTCTTACCACTAATTGGTTTGGATAGCTTTTATAAAACTTCATAAGCTTGTCTGACCGGACAAAGGTTCAGACTATTACTTGCAACACAATAAATTCGGATACTTGCTCAATATAATATAGAGTAAGTTTAGGGAAACTTGCTTAACAAAAGTAGGGTTCAAGGAACTTGCTTAACAAAAGTAGGGTTCAAAGAACTTGCTTAACAAAAGTAGGGTTTAAAGAACTTGCATAAACTTATACATGTTTGCACAAAATAAAGGTAGTGCGTAAGGTTTAGATACTTGCTCACTAATAAATGGAGTAAGTTTAGGGGACTTGCCTGTTTGCTCAGCTACAATATAATTCTAGCTTTAATTAACTTGCGTTGAAACGACCTAACATTAACAAGTCGGTCTTTCAATTAGTATGTGTAAACTAATACGAGTCTACACTTAAAAGAATTCAGTCATCACATAGCATGCTTCTCAACACATTATATGACCTATTGGTCACACATTGCAAGGTAAAGTAATCATATAAGCATGCCTTAACTTTCAGAACCAAAAATAGCTCATCTTGGCAAGATCATTTGCAGGATGGTAGCAATTGCGCTACCGGGTCTAGGCTTAGGGATGGGAATTGCCAAGCCATCCCCTGGCTGGACTGGGATTGAGAGCTCTGCTCTCCTGACTTCAGTCCAACTCTAACACACTAATCACACATACATTTTAACATACATAATGTTAGAGTTTCACATATAAAACATGATTCTACTTGAATTCATTACCACAAGTTTAGCTTACACATTATATGTCATTAAAATATAAAGGTCATGTAATCATCATGCTTTGTAACTTGGTTATACACTACTCTGTAGTCATGCTTGTATATAGACAACACATGTATACCTTACTCACATAGATCATATGCTAGAAATTTCCCTTTCATTATAACTATGTGTGCATAATTGAAAACCATATCTTAACCAAACGATGTTCATGTCAATATGTCTATAGGCATAATGAGTCCTAATACACATGCTTGGTTGGTCATATCATACTATGCTCATTACTTGATGACATTAGCTTCCTCATTCTATTTTTTTTTTGAATTTCACACTAAGTCAACTTAGCAGATACAAGGCATCTTAACATGTAATTCTCATGCATTTACAACATATATTAAGGCCGCAATCATGTTCAAATAGTCAAGTCTTATAAGACAAAGTCTTGGTCAAGTTCCCTTTAAAAGCCTTAAATTTCTTAACTTTGAAATAGACAAATCTTTCAATCAGGCATGCTAGTGTGTTTAAACACTTTAGTCCTACATTTCATGTCAATATAAACCATATTATCATGTTCATAAAGTCAAGATGCTAACATGATGCATTCGTGACAAAGTTCACTTTTGAAATCACAAACCTCTTTTCAAGACCACAAGTGTTGTGTTAATCATTGCTATACTTATTCATACTACATGTATGTGCCTACGTGTGCATGTTAAAATAGCTTACAAGCTTGCTCTACCATGTACTTAACAAGTTAGCATGAAACAGATCAAAGCAGAAAACATCGTCGAGGTGCGGATAAAAGCAATTTGCTGCGCTACACCCTAAGATAATTAGAAGTAGCAATTGCATATACGAGAAAAAAAAAGCGGGTTCGGGTTATGTAAGACTCACGCTGCACACTAGTACAAATAGGGCACAATTGCTTGTAGTACATCGATCGAGACAACGAAGCGAGACTACATTTGCAGAGCTTTAACCCATAACCATTCTCCTTGAGTTAAACATGCTTTATACCAATATTTATGAGTTCAAACATGTAAGGCTACTTCCTAAACACATCATAGCATGCTAATTCACTTTGATTAACAAAGAATTTCAAGTAATTTTAAGAATTGACAAAACCCATTTCAAGAACACAAGTTAAGATTTTATACCTCTTGAAGCTTAAAGAACTTAGTTTCTTTCTTCTGAGCTTGCTAATCTTCTTCTTTAGACAACCTACACTCAAACTCAAGTTATCGAGTCTCAACCAACAAAGGCAAACAACGAAAAGCGAGAAATTGGGCTACTATTTATAGAAGAAATTGGGGATCGGTCAATTGGATTGCCTTCGAGGTTGCACTCATGGTGCATTAGGAGAACACATTGGATAATTTGGAGTTGGCCAACCACCAATTGCTAGCAATCATGGCTACACAACTCTAGCCTTTTTGATTTGCTAAGTTTTTCACGCAATGGAGAAATAGCCACTGTTTATGAACTAATGAGACACTCATTTTGGGACAAGGAAATAATTCTCAACATACTTGATTAACTAAGGCTTGGTTTGGGCACTATAATTCCCATAATGCAACATAAATGTGTTACTACTACTACACAATTTATTTATTATAACATAGGTTATAAAGATTCAAAGTGCATACAATGTATTTCCTAATTACAATGTATCAAGTAGTGCACAAACATATAACAATATTATTATGCAACTCACATGAATGCAAATAACTCTTATTATATAGTCTATATTTGTATATATAATATAGACATATTAATGTGCCACCTTGCACTATATAAAATATATAGTTAACTACCATATAATAAAGGTTTACTATATTGCACAAATTAATCAAGTAAACATATAATCATTTTACAAATTATTAATCTCTTACACATTAATTATTATTTATCCAATAATAATTATTAAGTAACACATTATCAATTAATCACTCATAATTGCAATTAATCAATATAAATAATCTCTTGCTACTATATTCAAGTAAATTGAATATTTAATTATTAATAATCTTATCAATTCCTTGCTATCAAACTCTTAGGGTTAGTCCACTAATTTAAATAAACTATTAGTGACTCCCTTTAATCATTTCATACATTCTCATAACCACATAAGGTTTAAATAAACTCACAAAACTAACTCATTAAAATTAAATCACGTATTTAATTAATAAGGAGTTTAAATTCGTGTTAAATTCGTAAACAAGAACTGTATGGTGAACATTAAGGGGAATGATATGAAAGTAGATTTAATCCCGATAAAACTTGGAGAGTTTGATGTTATATTGAGAATGGATTGGTTATTCAATTATGGAGAGATAATTGACTGCCAAAAGAAGTGTGTGAACCTTATGACTCCGTCAAAGGTAGTTTTTCTTGGTAGAAAATCGCCTAGACAAATGAGATGTCTGACGATGATGCAGGGCAAAAAGTTGTTGAGTCAGGGCTATGTAGGGTATTTAGCTTACATAGTCGATACTCAAAAGAAGGAGAGTGTAAAATTGGAGGAAATACCATTGGTTAGGGAATTCGGGGATGTGTTTCTGGAAGATTTTCCAGGACTTCTGCCTGACCGAGAGATCGAATTCGTGATTGACTTAGCGCCAGGAACCGCTCCGATATCAAAGGCCCCGTACAGAATGGCTCCGGTAGAGATGAAGGAATTGATGGTTCAACTACAAGAACTGTTAGATAAGAAGTACATTCAACCGAGCGTATCACTGTGGGGAGCACCTGTGTTATTCGTGAAGAAGAAGGATGGGTCAATGCGTCTTTGCATTGATTATAGAGAATTAAACAAAGTCACTATTAAAAACAAATATCTGTTGCCAAGAATAGATAACTTGTTTGATCAATTGAAGGGTGCTAGATATTTCTCGAAAATAGATTTGAGAAGTGGGTATCACCAATTGAAAGTAAGGAAGGAGGATGTACCAAAGACAGCATTTCGAACTCGCTATGGACATTATGAATTTTTGGTGATGTCTTTTTATTTGACAAACGCCCCTACAGCATTCATGGATTTGATGAACAAGGTGTTTAAACCATTTTTAGACAAGTTTGTGGTGGTATTTATCGATGATATTCTGGTGTACTCTAAATCTCAAGAAGAACACGCGGAACACTTACGATTCGTATTTGAGAGCGTTAAGGAAAGAAAAGTTGTATGCGAAATTCTCTAAATGAGAATTTTGGCTAGAACGTTTACAATTTCTTGGGCATGTAATTGACAAGGATGGGATTTCTGTAGATCCATCAAAAGTCGAAGCTGTGATAAATTAGGAACCACCAAGAACTCCATCAGAAGTAAGAAGTTTCTTGGGATTGGCAGGTTATTATAGACGGTTTATCCAGGATTTTTCCAAGATTGCCACTCCGTTAACAAATTTGACAAGGAAAGCTGTAAAATTTGTTTGGACGGAGAAGTGTGAAGAAAGTTTTCAAGAATTGAAAAAGAAGTTAAGTGTGGCACCTGTGTTGTCATTACCAGATAATACAGGAAACTTTGTGGTGTATAGTGATGCTTCACACAAGGGTTTGGGTTGTGTCCTTATGCAAAACGGCAAAGTTATCGCGTATGCATCAAGGCAATTGAAAGACTACGAGAAAGGATATCCGACTCATGATTTAGAGTTGGCGGTAGTTCTTTTTGCTTTGAAAATATGGAGACACTATCTCTATAGAGAAAAATGTGAGATCTACACAGACCATAAGAGTCTGAAGTATATTTTCACACAGAAGGACCTGAACATGCGTCAAAGGAGATGGATGAAATTGATAAAGGATTACGATTGTGAGATCTTTTATCATCTAGGCAAAGCAAATGTTGTTGCATATGCCTTGAGTAGGAAAGGTCGAGAGAAGTTGATGTTGTTAACTGATAAGGAGGAGCTTATTTCAGCAATGGCAAGGTTAGAGTTGGAAATCAAATTTCCAAAAGAATCTAATGAAAAATTGTACCAGATGGAGGCCAGTCCAACTTTGGTGGACAGAGTTAAGAATGCCTAACTACAAGATGAAGAATGTAGAAAAATAAGGGAAAGCGTGGTCGAGGGAAAAAAAGTGAAGTACAAGGTTGATACTGAGGGAATGCTGAGATTCAAGGGATGAATTTGGGTTCCAGTAGTACAGGATATTAAAGAAGACATCTTGACATAAGCTCATAGCTCGAGATATTCTATTCATCCGGGGAAGTACGAAGAT
Organism: Panax ginseng; assembly: GCA_020205605.1. Lineage (NCBI taxonomy): Eukaryota > Viridiplantae > Streptophyta > Magnoliopsida > Apiales > Araliaceae > Panax > Panax ginseng. The sequence continues at coordinate 140,841,589 of CM035128.1, forward strand.
GTATCAAGATTTGCGGTGACATTTTTGGTGGCCAAATATGAAAAGAGACGTTACAGAATGCATTGCAAAGTGTTTGACATGTCAGAAAGTGAAGGCATAGCATCAAAGACCAAGCGGATTACTCCAACCGTTGGAGATACCAGAATGGAAATGAGAGCATATCACAATGGATTTTGTGGTAGGCCTTCCAACGACTCAGAAAGGATACGATGCGATATGGGTGATAGTGGATAGACTGACAAAATTTGCACACTTTTTGCCAATAAAGATTAGATTTAATCTTGATCAGCTGGCGAAACTATATGTTAACGAGATCGTGTCGAGACATGGAGTTCCAGTATTTATAGTGTTAGATCGAGACCCGAGGTTCACATCAAATTTTTGGAAGAGACTAAAAGAATGCATGGGAACACAACTGAAGATGAGTACAACACATCATCTGCAAACCAATGGATAAAGCGAACGAATAATTCAGATGCTAGAAGATATGATTAGAGCGTACATCATGGATTTTAAAGAAAACTGGGATGATCATCTACCGTTGGTAGAATTTGCATACAACAACAGTTACCATGCAAGCATTGGTATGCCGCCATACGAGGCATTGTACGGTCGGAAATGCAGAACTCCACTATGCTGGGATAAAGTTAGTGAACGTCAACTACTAGGACCAGAACTGGTACATCAGACCGCTGAAGTTATAAAACTCATCAAAGCAAGATTAGTAGCTGCTCAAGATCGACATAAGAAGTATGCTGATCAACACAGGTAGAATCGTTAATTTGAAGCATAAAATTTCGTGTTCCTGAAAGTTTCTCTTTGGAAGGAAAAAATTTGATTCGGCAAGAAAGGAAAGCTAAGCCCAAGGTTTATTGGACCTTTCGAGATTCTACATAGAGTGGGAGAAGTAGCTTTACCTCCAGAATTAGAACATGTGCACAACATTTTTCATGTACCGGTGTTGCGACCGTATAAAACCGATTACAAGAATGTGATCGAGTATGAACCGTTGCAGTTCAGTAAAGATTTATCCTATGAACAGATTCCTTTCCAGATAGTCGACAGGAAAGAACAAGTGCTCAGGAATAAAGTGATACCTTCTGTGAAGGTGATATGGAGGAACCACAATGTCGAAGAGGCTACGTGGGAACTCGAAGTGGAAATGATGAAGAATTACCCTGAGTTATTTGTTTAGTCTGTGTCTTCGATTCGGGGGATAAAATCTTTATAAGGAGGGAAGAATGTGACGATTTGATTGTTTGAGTTGTGATTCTGGGGACAGAATCCTTGTAAGGAGTGAAGGATGTAACAATCTAGAATTTCAAGTTGTAATTTTAAATATTTATTGAATTATATAAATATTTATTTGAGGTGTTTATTGATGAAATAAATATTTTATTGATGGGATAATTATTAGTAGGCCTGGCAAAATATGGTTATGGGTTGGTTTTGGTTTTCAAAATATGGTTATGGTTCTATTTAAGAACTAAAACCATATTAACCATTATTAATATGGATAATATGGGTTGGAACCATATGGTTATGGTTAAAAACCATATTAACCATTTTAATATTGTTATGGTTTATAGGTTACATGAAGACCTGATTTGACACTACTATTATGTGATTATGTGTATACCCCTTACCCCCATCCCACCCCACCCCACTAAAAAATAATATTATGTGATTATGTATATACCCCTTTACCCCAACCCCATTCCCACCCCCACCAGACCCCCACCTGTACCCCACCCCACCCCACCCCACTAAAAAAAATAATATTATGTGATTATGTATATACCCCTTATTCCCCACCCACCACTCCCACCCCAACCCCCACCCCCACCCCTTACCCCCACCCACCCCACCCCACCCCACGCCCACTACCACTAAAAATAATATTATGTGATTATGTATATACCCCTTACCCCCACCCCTACCCCACCCACCCCACCCACCTACCCACACCTACCAACCTACCCCACCCAATCACCCCCATACCCCCCACCCTCATCCCCATCCCCACCCACCCTACCCCACCCCACCCCACCCCACCCCACCCACCCCACTCCACCCCACCCCACCCCCCACCTACTTACCCACCTACCCCACCCAACCCACCCCTACCCCACCCACCTACCTACCCACCCACGCACCAACACCCTCCCAAAAAAATGATATTAAGAGATTATGTATACCCCACCCACCCCACCCCATCTCCGCCCAAAAAAAATAATGTGTACACCACCCACCCCACCCCACCCCCACCCTCACCCTCACCCCACCACTCTATCCCAAAAAAATTAATATTAAGCGATTATGCATACACCACCCACCCTCTACCCCCACCCACCAAAAAAAAAGAAATAACCGTGTTTGGTGTGCTTATTGAGAGAGAGATAGGAGTGTAATTGAATAGAATATGAGTTGAAAAATGGTTAACCAGTTAATTAACTATATTTGTTTTTAAAATATGGGTTCAAACTTTAATCAACCTGAATAAATAAAAATGGTTAACCGACCCATTTGGTTCCAATTAATATGGTTTGACCCAATAGTTAACTACTTATATTGCCAGGTCTAATTATTAGTAAATATTTATAAATTAATAAAATACTAAATTAATGTAATTATAATTGAGAGAGTTGTAATATAACATGAGATGTTATATTGTTGTGTTGAATTAATAATTTAAATGATATGTTAAATTATTAGATCAAATTATAATGAAATTATAATTTTATGATATTTGTTAAAATGGAAAATTTATTTAAAATATAGTATGTAATTAATCTATTTGATTAATGTTGGATATAGAAATCCAAATAAATACGATGTAATTATAAATTATAAACTAAATTGTTTATTAAAATAATTAAAGTAGTTTTAAATTGATTTAACCCAAACAAGGCTTAAATATATTAAGTCTTTAATATTTAAAGGGTTTTGCCAAACAAAGCCTTATGACTTTTGGATTATTAATTTTTGAATTTTGAATTATAAATAAAATAAATTAAAATAATAATTATAATAAATTATAATCTATACGTTATTTTGATAACTGATATTACAATTAGTAGTAGTATTAAGGTTATATCAGTTTTTGTGTTACTACGCATATCAGTTGGATTTTGGCCATTTACTAAGTCAGAGAGAATTGAGAAAGGAGCTTGAGAGAATTTGAGAGAGAGATTGGTCTACAATTAGAAAAGATTGTATTAGCAAATTGAAGGTATGTTCATAATATTAGTATTGCATATACATATATGTTCTGATATGTTTTACGTCATGTATGTTTTATCCTCTGTGAATTCAAATTCTCTAAAATTATTGTAGAAAACTGAGTTGTTGCAATTGCATGTGTTTTGACGACTGGAGTTTGTGTTTAAACAAGAATTGCTATACTATTTACGGTTAAAAAAGAAGAAAAGAATTAACAGTGTATATTTTATGGATATTTTGTCATATGGCTTGTGTAAGTACTAATTATACTGGTTAATTCGTATGCGAAACTGCAAATTGAAGCTTGTTTATGACAGTTCTTTAAGAAATGAAAATAACGTAATTTGAACGAAGCAATTTGAACAAGAATTGTGTTTACAGTGTTAATTTTTGGGAAGGAACTCAAAAATGGAGTTTTATATGAAATTATGGAATTTAAGGAAATTAAACTAGTATAATTGTTGTTAAATGATTCTATGTTGAGGAATATATTGGCAAACATGTTTATGATAGTTTTATATCAATTGTTTGTGTTAATATTATAGTCTAATGTGTGAAATTCGTGTTTGTTGGGCTAAAAGTGGCTCTCGTTCATAAGCAGTCTCGCTTCATTTGTGCACCAACGCATTTGATTGGTGCTAAGGTCGAAAACTATGCAAATTTTGCATCGGCCCTGAGCCTTTGTATGGTGTGCTCATACCATACCTTGGTTTGGGACAGTGACTTCTGCTGCTGCTGCTGCAGTTATGGGATGACAACATACCTTGGTCCAATGATTAGTAAGTAATGAACATGACATATTAGACTTAGTGAGCATGATGAATAGTAAACAGGAATTTTGAAGGTTAACACTTGAAATTTCTGATATTTGTATAGTAGCATAAGACTTGTGCTAAAATGAGAAGTTTAGCTAGAAATGTACATGTTATAGTATTTTAGCATATCTAATAGGTATTGTGGTTCTAAACCTATGTGTAGGTGAACGTGAGTTTAATATTATAGCTTACGCTCGAGGCAAGTTTTCTAACTCTACATTTACGTTGAGCAAGTTTCTAAACTTATCTTTTTACATTGAGCAAGTTCTTTTTCTAAGCATTGATTAAGTAAATTCTTTTACTCTTAATCTTTATTCGAGCAAGCTCTAATTCTAATGTTATCCAAGCAAGTTTTGTATTCTAATCATGATTGAGTTATTCTAACTTGTTTATAACTAAGCAAGTTTCCTAAGTTCTATTTCCTTATAATGGATATAACTCCTTGAACTCTCGTCCTTAATATTGAGCTGTTTATTTAAAAATTTCTATGCACAAGTTATTATCATGTTAATCAAGTTTTCGTTTTAAGCTTGCTATCAGTTATTGTATGATCAGTAATTTTATTTGTAATTTTATAAAACCATAGCCTTAGCTTAATATTGTCTAAGCAAGGCACGTTATGATTATTCGATGTTTATGCTATTAGTTTATTCTTAAAGCATGATCTTAATTTATAATGTCGATTCGGTTATGATTATTCCATAGCATGACGTTATCAATATTATATTCAACTAATCCTTAGTTGATGACCGTTGAATTCTAAATTACCCTTGAAATGTATCCAAACCAAACTTACTTTGGTGTGGACTTGTACTCTAAATACCGAGATGAACAACCCTATTATTAGGGGATAATTTACGCTTAGCGTTGAAATGTTTGTGCACAATACATTGTACGAAGGGCTGATCCCCCTAACTACGTGGAGTCCTTATAGTCTTATGACTGTTAAAGTTTGAGTTGAAAGATTACTCGCAACTGTGGACATAGTTCGTGGTCTTATGACCCTTAGATATATATTCCATATTTTGATTCCAGTCTTTGGTTATCATTGATAGAGTACCATTCAACTTTGATGAGCTTATTCATTGGCAATTATTATTATCTTGTTGATTCATTGCTATATCTAGTGAGCAATTGTTTTTCTCACTCTTGCATAAATATTATTATTGCAGCTAAAGTTGAGAAGGTAGATGAGCCTTCAACTAGCAAAGGAAAGGAAAAAATGTACAAGTGTTGAAGACTTGTAATTTTCATTAATTGTTATGATGATAGACTTTTATTTAATGATGTGATGTAATAATTTTATTTCTGCACTTATATGATGTTAAGGTTAGACAACCTAGGATAATTTTTGGATTTATTGATGTAACCCTATTTAAAGGGAGGATTTATGATTTAATTATATTATACTTGGGTAGATAGATATGAATAATTTGATAGTGAACACCAAATCTTATGGGAATGAAGTACCTAGATTTGGGGGTGTCACAATTATCCTTAATACTCTGTTCATACATAGTTCTACTCAGTTCATCAAACTTACCACACTTAAGAGTTCATGAACTTTCCAAAATCATATGAGTTTAAGAACTTGTCCTAGTCAGACCTTTAGCGTCCATTCACAGAGGGGTTCATAAACATTTTATATAACTATGAGTCACAAACATAAAATAAGTATGAGTTTTAAGAACTCGTACTTAACCTTGTATCCTCTACCTATAACCTATCTATCTGTTATACACATGAGAAAGGAATCACCCTCTTAACATGCATATAGCAAATAGCACGACACAAACATTTCATAATCCCCACTTAATCCTAATTCTCTTCTCAATACGAATTTCATTCAACTCGTATTCATAATCCTTTCTTGAATCTGTACCAATTCATAGTACAACTGACACACAACAATCTTTGTTGTAAACTTTTCAATCATTAAATTGATTCTTTTCCCTGCTATTGTGACGCCCCCAAAACAGGTATACATCACCCATCTTGAGTCGCCAGATACATGCTACATAAATTCAAATACAACTTAATTATACAACAGTCGTGTAAAATACGATAAAACATAGCTGAGAGTTTAAACAAGAATATTGTCATCTAGACAATATCCACACTCAATGGTGTCCTCATTATAATTATTATCACATTATTCAGTAGAATAGTGAGGACTACTAAAGCCATTTATCCTGGACCATCACTCCATTCCCCGACTCGTCCTAGCTATATTCTCATTTCCTGAAGGGAACAATGAAAGAAAGGGTGAGCTCAATTAGCCTAGTAAGAAATATTATGACTAAGATAATGCAGAATAAATTATCCTTAGCCTTCAACAGTATAACAACTGATAGAATACAATAGACAACAAGTTTTAGATCAACAACTATAGCGGAAATAAGTAATCCATTAGAGGAGTCAAGTAGAGCATAAAATCTACTATCTTCTATGATTTAAAAAGTTTTTCATCAACTTTATTGCTGTGACTCGGCTTAAAAAAAATAAACCACATCATCGAATCATCCCTGTACCACGACCAAGGATATTCATTAAATCATCAATGGTAATGACTATACCGAATAATCCCTGGTCATAATCACACCAAAAACTGTCCATAAATGCACTACAGGCCAATGAGGACTTTTACCACATCATTCGTCATATTACGGTAATGATTATACCGAATAATCCCTGGTTATAATCATACCAAGTCCATCTATGCACGTAAGCCAAAGATGACTTTCATCACAATATAAGCATGAGGATGATTACAATGACATAATAATTCAATAAAACAAGTTCAAGGATAAATTTTAAAGATTTATAATTTAATTTATCCAGGAATCAATAACATCCAAATTGTCAACATGATACTGCTTTGTGGAGTAAAATTCAAGAATGCTCCGAAGAATATTTACATGAAAAGATACTGGGTGAAGCGCAAATATTAAGAATATTCCACTAATTTCATGGAGTATAGAAGCCAAAACATTAACCAACTGAGTATAATAGAATATATGAAACTGCAAATGGATTTTCGCCCGCCATGTGGTAATCCACGTAGACAGTTCATTTCCATAATTTAATAAGGAATGAATACGAAGGATCATTCACCATGCATGCGGTAATCCATATAGACAGGTTATTCCAACGGAATAATAAAGAATGAAATAATAGAAGAATTCACCAGGCGTGCGTAATCCGCACAGACAGGTTATTTTAGCAGAATAATAAAGAATGGAACCAAGTCATGCGTAACCCGCAAAGACAGGATATTCCAACAGAATAATAAAGAATGGAACCAGTCATGCGAATCCGTCATGATGCATGGATATTCAGCAGAATAATAAAGAATGGAATAACAACAGAATTCATCAGGCATACGATAGACCGCACAGGCATGTTATTCCAACAGAATAATAAAGAATGGAATAACAGAATAATTCACTAGGCATGCGATAGACCGCATAGACAGGTTATTCCAACATAATAATAAAGAATGGAATAATAGAAGAATTCACCAGGCATGCGATAGACCGCACAGAGAGGTTATTCCAAAAGAATAATAAAGAATGGAATAACAGAAGAATTTCACCATGTATGCGGTACTTCGCATAGACAAGTTATTCCAACATAATAATAAAGAATGGAATAACAACCCTTACGAGTATTGAAAGAAAATAATTCTCTTCATGAATATGAAAGAATAATACCCCTTACCTTAGAAAAAAACTTGATACTGGAATAGTGAGGTAGCAGACTTCTCTTATTCTTTCTCTCTATAATTTCTCTCTATAATAATTGCTCTATAGCTTTAGTGAATTGGTGAGAAATGAAGGAAGAGCGAGCTTCTATTTATAGGAAAATATAGTTTCAATAATTGCACATTTTGGGGCTCAAAATATTACAGTATAATACCTTCCTCTTTTTCTTCATTTTTAATTTAGTCCTGCAAGTATTATCAAACTTGCACCACCTCCCCTAATAGTAAATAATGTGAATCAATAGTTCAATCATGTGAATCAATAATTATAATCATGTGAAAATACGAATTACAGTATAGTATCTTCAACTATACCTCCATTTTTAACTTAGTCATGCAAGTATTATCAATCTTGCACCACCTCCCCTAATATTATAAGAATGTGAATCAATAGTACACACATGTGAACAAATAGTTATAATCATGTGAATTAATAGCAATTAATTGCTCATTTATCCAGTTATTTACCCGACTGGTCAGTATAACTTCCAGACATCAATCATGTGAATGTCGATTTCCACTAACACTAATAATTCCAACATAATGGAACTATCAATTTCATCTTTAATCAACACGAACTTATTCATCATTAATATTATAATTCACAATATTTAACAACCAGGTCGTTCCCAGGAAAGAGGGGGATTTTCGATAAAGATTTCTCCTTATTGGCGCGTAATTAGATGACCAAACCTCTCCTTGACAGAACTTCTAGACATTGTTAATATTGCAAATAATAATATGAATAACTTTGCTGTCTCAATTATTGATTTAATAATATAACATATTATACAAATGATACTGTGACAATAATTGAATCAATAATATGAGAGATATGATGCAACAATTACTGTAGAAATAATTGAGTATAAATGAGTGACTTCTCACGTAAGCATCAATAACCAATACTGTGTGCTACTATGCAACCATGCGTATTACTGTACTTTTACTATCGGGGTAGTTCAACAGTTTTAACGGTAACACTTTCGCCAAGTATTTTTATAAAAGATAATTACATGTTTTCTAACTACGACAATACTTCTGTTGTGGGGTCCACCAATGATTGTGCCATCGTACGAATATTCCTTGATAAAAAGAATATTCCCCGACCAATCGAATATTATATAACAAGTTGCATACTTTGCAAAATTTATAAATATTACCCACAACTATAACATTATATCAAATCCACAACATAATATTCAAAAAAAATATTTCAAGAAATTTTAATCTTTATTCATAAAATTTGGGGTCTCACAGCTATCACCTTATCAAATCACGGGGTGATCTCATCGTATATATTATGATTCATTTCTATGTCTTGATCATTTTGTTTTACGATCTCCTATCCCTGTACTTTCAGTCTTTTAGACTCGATCTATTCATCACTACTATTCACCTTTATTAATAGAGTTAGGGAACTCTGTATCTTTACAACTCGCCGAGATTTATCTTTGAATCTTACCGACCAACTAACTCTATGTGAGTTAGATTTTATCCTAATCACTGTGGTTATTAGTCTAAGGTATCACTACCCTAGGTTTATAACCAACAACTTTGATACCAACTATAACATCCCCAAATCCGAGTCCCAAATCACCACAGAGCTTGGTATGCTAATTCTATAACTATTGCGGAAGATATAAACATAAATTATTTATACAATAAACATACACATATTTCCCCAAGGTCGAGAACCTTCACTTATTATACAATTTATAACTTGTCTAACATATAACATTATTCTTATGCTATACTATTACAATTAAGCTGCACATAAAAATCCCAAGCTGAACTTGGCTTTATCCTTTCCTGTATCCGACGTATGCTTCTTAATCTGCAATGTTAATCATGATATAGCAAGGGTGAGCAATAAGTTTGCCTAGCAAGTTTAAGTTCAATAAATTAAGGATATATCGTGATTGAAAGAATTTTAAATAAAAGTTGGCTACAATTCTACAATATAATTGAGAACTAGCATAAACAAACTTTCATAGCTGAACAAACGTTGGACATGAACATAGTATATATCTGGACCAAATGGTAATGAAGGTGATCAGCTTTTCATACCTGATGAATACATGCAGTATACACAGAGTGCGAATAAATAATTCATAGACATGGCAATCAGAAATGATTAACCACAAGCATATTTGAATGAACAACTCGAGGTCGAGTCAAGAAAAACTTGCCTAAACCGTTGACTACTGCTATGCAATGTAATAAGCTTTGTTTGAGGACCTAATATTAATAACATTTATTTCTAAGTTAGAATAATATCATCACAATATTTAAAATAACCTAAACACATTAACACATAACCCTATCCGTCTATACAACACATAAAACCTAACCTCAAGTTAAACTTTTACAGTCTAAGACGAGTTCGGTACAATTCTGACATCCCGACGGCTTAGTCGGATAAATATCGAGTTTAAGTTCAATTATACTCTGCCTAACACTTAACAATTATCTTAAATAATTTTCTTATCAGTCAAAAATATTTTTCGTAAGCTCGTAATAATTTTTAGATAATTATTATCATATATCATGATTTTTAAATCATTAAAATTGTATTTATATGAATTAAATACCACATAATTCCTTTATCATTAATATTTATTTAATACCAAATATTAATGAAAATTATAACATAAAATTCTAATATATCAAAGTATTTTTAATACCTTAAAATCACATTTATATGATTTTTAAACCTTTAATTTCATTATTCAATAATTGCTTTTAATATTAAAAATATTAATATTTTCATGACAAAATATCAAAAGTTATATTTTATAAATTAAAATATTTTTATAACGCTTAAATTATTTTTATATGATTTTTTAATCATTAATTCTATTTTCATAATTTATCTAATATATTTAGTAAATAAATTATCATTAATATTAATTAATTAATGAAATTCATCACAAAATATTAGAAGTCATCAAAAATAACTTAAAATATTTTCTTATACCATAATATAATTTTTCATTATTTTTCAAGTATAAAAATCATTTTTAACTAATTTATTTAACATTATAATTAAATAAATTAAATACCATTAGTATTCTAAAAATATTAAATATTTATGAAATATACTCTAAATAATTAAAAACTAATTTTTGGACTTTAAAATAATTTTTAGAAATTTATTTTGTATTTTTAATAATTAAAAACCATTTTTTCTATTTGTTAAATAAAATAATTAATTTTCAGAAAATAACTGTCACTAAAGGGCCCTATAGCGACAAAACCGTCGCTATAGATGTTCTTGAGCTGTTCCTGAGCCTACCCAGAAACACATGTCAGTGACCGAGGGGTTTGGTTTGACCATAATTAAAATAGCGTTCTTGTTAATTTTTGGGCAGGTAAAAGTGTTGATGTTGTAGTATTAATGTCCCACTACAACCCTAACTAATTTTTTTGGTCAGAACATATCACAATAACGAGATTCAAGGCATTAAAGTCTGGTCAGAGATTGTTCTTCATTTTTCGGGTTACCCAGAAATGAAGAACAACTCTTAGTGCCTACTTTGAATCCTTGCCGTTTGCATCCTCAGTATAGTTTTTATAATATCAAGGTTCTATGTTGTAGCCCTTACGTCAGGGTACAACAACTTCACACTTATTCAGTCTAAATACAACACAAACGCAAGATTTAAGCCGGTCAAACGTTGTCAGAAAAAATGCTCTTGAAGGTTTCTGGGTTTTCCAGAAATCTTTATAAGGAGTCGATTAAGCATACTTTGACCACGATTATTTTCGATCATAATCATGATCTGGGTAATCTAATGAGTTGTATGTATAGTTCATATACCAGTCAACAACAACAAAACAACAAAATGACCAAATCACTTAACAGAAGCAAGATCCATGGCCTTGAAAATCACTATCAGGCTTTTCTAGGTAATTTCGGTTACCCAGAAACAGTTAGTCGAGGGCGGTCAACGCAGTTTGACTACTTATAATATGAAATCTAAACATGGTATAACCTTGATTCAAGTTCCAGATGAAAGCCTTTATGGCATAGAACAGAGCCATAACATCAAACACCATAAATCATTAACACAGAAGAATCTAGAGGCCTTGACATTAGCTTGTCTGACCAAAATTTCAAACTTTTTTAGATTTTTCAAAACATCAATTTCGAATACTTTGATGTTATGGATCTATGATCTAACAACCCAGACCACTCAAAGACAGCCTAATACACATTTTAACCAACAACTTACAATATCTAACATTAAATACAAAGATTTTCAAGATTTAGGGTTTTTATACCTTTTAAGCTTTGATCGTGATTCTGATCACCATGTTCTGATCTTGGGATGCTATGGATCATACTAAGGACTGAATCACTAAGTAATTCCGTGGGTCTAGAGAGAGAAGGAGTTGATTGAGAGTTTGATAGCAAATTAGCAAATTTTGTGAACTTTCTCTCTCTTCAATTATTTATAAACTTGGAAGCAATAATATGGGTGTGATATATGACTGATCTTTGGATTTTTAAGGCACATGGGCATATCTTAGCTAGTCACCAATTATAAATAGGGCAATAATTGCAAGCTACCTTCAATAATGCACAAAGGGGTATTTTAGACTTTTAGCTTCCATTATTAAGGGCATTTTAGTAACTTGTGCAAACCCTTAGGGTTAAAACCTAAGGGTTTTTTTTCTAAAATTTTTTTCTAAGATTTCCAATTTAGGTTTTAAAATAGAAATTTAATATTTCTAAATTAGAATTAGGATTTTCTAATTATATTAAAATTTCCCAATCATAATTCAATCTCGCTAATTAGGATTAATATTTCCTAAATAAATTTTTTAATGATAATTAGGGTTTTCCCAAAATAGGCATTAGGGTTTATAAGCCAAGAATTAAGGTTTTCTAAATAGTTAATTAGGGTTATCCCTAATTTTATTTATAATCATAAATACTTAAATCATTAAATTTAGCCTTTGAATTCTCAAATTAGGGTTTCATATTGCGAATTAGGGTTTCGGATTCCCAAAATTGAATTAAAGGTTTCCAGAACCGGTTTCTATGGTTTCTTATTAATCGTTAGGGTTTTCTAACTGAACGCAGACGTTCTTAATATAATATTAGGGTTTGCCACAAATATAGTTTATCTGATCAAACCTTGACCCTTAACCACATTTTGTACATATACATGACCATACACACATAACATATACACGTATATACTTAATCCTGAATAATTCATCACAAAATTTTTTAAATTCATAAAATTCCTTCCGAAAAATATCAAATCCATTCATTTATTTTCTATCTAGGTTTATTATTTAACCTTAAATTAATATTTTAAGATATTAATAAATATCCAAATTCTCGGGTTGTCACACATTATTTGTATGGCGAGAAGTGTGAGATATATACGGACCACAAGAGTCTGAAGTATATCTTCATGCAAAGAGAGTTAAACTTGAGGCAGCGCCGATGGCTAGAATTGATCAAATATTATGATTGTGAGATTCTATACCATCCAGGAAAAGCAAATGTAGTGGCAGATGCCTTGAGCAGAAAAGGTAGAGAGAATTTATTGAAGTTGACCATTCAAGAAGAATTGGTGAAAGATTTTGAACAACTAGACTTGGAGATTAAGTATCCGATGGAGACCAACGAACAATTATTTACAGTGACAGCGAGTTCGACTTTATTGGATAAGGTTAAAGAAGCACAAGAGAAGGACAAAGATTGTAATAACATCAAGAAGCGACTAACTGAAGGTGATGAGTTAAAATTTAAGATTGATGGCACTGGACTGCTAAGATTTGAAGGACGAATTTGGGTACCGTTAGTACCAGAACTGAGAGAAGAAATTTTGGAAGAAACGCACAATACGAGATACTCGACACATCTAGGAAACACGAAGATGTACCAAGATTTACATCACCACTTCTGGTGGCCAAACATGAAGAGAGAGGTTGCAGAATGCATAAGTAGATGCCTAACTTGTCAGAGAGTCAAGGCAGAGCACCAACGAACAAGCGGGTTATTACAACCATTAGAAATTCCAGAATGAAAATGGGAGCACATCACAATGGACTTTGTGGTGGGACTTCCGGCAACGCGGAAAGGGCACGACGCCATATGGGTTATTGTAGATGGTCTTACTAAGTCAGCTCACTTTTTTCCGATTAAGATTAAGTATAGTTTGGACCAGTTAGCCAAATTGTATGTTAAGGAAATTATCTCGAGGCATGGTAAAGCCAAGATTCATCGTGACGATAGAGATCTGCGATTCACGTCAAATTTCTGGAAGAGTCTTCAAGAAAGAATGGGGACACAACTACGAATGAGTACCGCGTATCATCCGCAGACCGATGGGCAAAGTGAGAGAACGATTCAGACACCTGAAGACATGCTCTGAGCTTTTGTGATGGACTTCAAGGGTAGTTGGGAGGATCACCTTCCATTAGTAGAGTTTGCATATAACAATAGTTATCACGCCAGTATTGGAATGCTGCCGTACGAAGCACTGTATGGTAGGAAATGTAGAACGCCCTTATGCTGGGACGAAGTTCGACAACATCGACTGTTGGGACTAGAATTGGTACAACAGACGGTGGAAATCATTAGGGTGATAAGAGCACGATTGGTAGTAGCTCAAGATCTCCAGAAGAAGTATGCGGATTTACATCGCAAGAAGAGAGATTTTGAAGTAGGGAGTTATGCATTTTTGAAAGTATCTCCCTGAAAAGGGAAGATTCATTTTGGGAAGAAGGGCAAGTTGAGCCCTAGGTTCATTGGACCATTCGAGATTCTGAGGCAAGTCGGTGAAGTGGCGTACGAGGTAGCGTTACATCCTGAACTTGAGCACATTCACAATGTGTTTCATGTGTCAGTGTTGCGACCGTATAAACCGGACTGCAAGCACATTATCTCCTATGAACCAATCCAAGTCAAGAAAAACTTATCGCACGAGGAAGTTCCTGTCCAGATACTAGATAGGAAGGAACAAAAGTTGAGGAATAAGATTATCTATTTCATTAAGATTCTCTGGAGGAATCACGCAGTAGAAGAAGCTACGTGGGAGCTAGAAGAGAAAATGAGAGCGAATTATCCATTTTTATTTAAGTAACCTTATTTTTACAATTCCGAAGACGGAATTTTTATAGGGGGGGAGGGATGTAACGTCAACAAATTTTAAACTCCTTATTAATTAAACATGTGATTTAATTTTAACGAGTTAGTTTTGTGAGATTATTTAAACCTTATATGGTTATGTGAATTTATGAATTGATTAAAGAGAGTCACTAATAGTTATTTAAATTAGTGGACTAACCCTAAGATTTTAATATCAAGAAATTGATAGGATTCTTAATGATTAAATATTCAATTTATTTGAATATAGTGGCGAGAGTTGAACATATTTATTTATGTCAAGTATGGATATATCACCATTGAAGAAGTTAAATTACCTCATATAGGACTTATGTGGTGATATATTTTTGAACTGGATTGAAGCTAACCCATTTAGGCACTGCCAGAGGACCAAGCCAAGAATCGCCTGCCCAAAGAAGACAAAATGTCGCAATTGCAAGGCTTAGTGTCCAAACTTAGAAAAGTTAGTTCTGCTATAGAAAATGAATTGGAACATTAGTGTAATGTGTGACATGCATAGAATCATATAATAAGAATATATTCTAATGATATGGAGTATCAAGTAGTGCAATAAAATCATAAGTGATTGTTAAACAGAAATATATGAATATCTGTGTATTCCAGAAATTGGGATAGAAATTATGTGTGCACACTGAATAGATAATATTAAATAATGTTAAGATATGGCTAGGTGAGTAGTAGAGATAATTATGGAACTACCCGATCAATAATACTTAACTGTGTTATTTTAATTACATGTATTTAATGTACATGGATTTTATGATGTGAGTACCAAAATTAAACCTTAAGCTCCTAATATGGTAACAATTGTACATTTATATTACATTATGGGAATTATAGTGTCCAAACCAAGCCTTAAATAACTTGTTGCTGAACTTGTCCCAAAATGATTGTCACAAGGTACATGAATAGTAGTATGAAGCTAAAACATGTAACTTTCAAGTGGCTAACCTTAGGTGATCATTTGCTAGCCAATGGCTGGTGGTGGGTTGTTCAACCACTCCTTAGTAACCAATGTGTCTCTCCTTTGCACCTTGAGCTCTAACATTAGGATAATGTGATTGTCTAGTTCATAGTTCCCATATATATACAAGCTTCAAATTCAGTTTTTGTTGTTTGTTAAGTCTATATTGAAAGTTCTAAGTTGCTGAGAAAGTTTAGGAGCATACTTATTGTGTAAGGAAGCTAATCCAAGCTTAAGGAGGTATAAACTTTACTTATGTTCTTAGTTGGGTTTTATCAATTTCTTGGAATTCGTTAAAATTCTTTGTTGATCAAAGTGAATTAGCATGCTATAATGTGTTTAGGAAGTAGGCTTACATGTTTGAACTCTCAAATGATGGATTGGAACATGTTTGGAGTAAGTTAAACCAAGGTGGTTAAGGCTCTACAAAACAAAGTCATTTTTCGCTTACGTGTGAGGCATGGCATCATGCGCCCTTTGTACTAAGGGCGGCCAGCAATTGCTACCAGTAACCCAAAATCGATTCTGTTCTCCGGCATGGCAATTTGTGCCCTATTTGTCTTTAGGGTGACAGTTGTGGCTGCACCTCAAGTTCGAAGAGTGGGTTTTGTTTGTGATAGGTGTTGTTAACTTGGTATCATGACCTAGATACATACCTATAAAGGAGTATAGCATGTTATGTAAGGTTTTCTTGTGTAGTATGAAGTGATCAACGCGTTTTAGTAAGAAATTTGTAATGAAAACTTAGGTTTAGAAAACGAGCTTTGAAGTAATATATGTTTTACAAATTCTGAACTTATGAGACCACATACATGACTGATGTGGAACCCAAGTGAGCATGATATATGATGTATAGTGTCTTTATCATGATTTAAACTTGTTAACTTTGTGTTAGAGAATGTTTTGAAGGAAAAGTTTATTATATTGAAATAATATACATGAATGCTAAAGGGATATAGATTCTGATCTTGAAAGGAGGTTAACATGACTTAACTCATTATGATATGAGTTCTAAAGTTGTCTTGTATGTGTATATTGCATCATTCGTGCTAAAATGATTTCAAAGACAACCTTAGACATGTTTCCAAACATAAGTTGCATATTATGTGAGTACTTAGATACTAAAGTAGTATGATTTCATGTTATATATATATTACTCCTAAACATGATTTATATGTATTAAGCATGATGATTACATGACCTTTTTGTGTTTTAATGACATATAAAGTGTAAGTTAAACTTGAAGTAGTGAATTCCAGTATGGTCATGTGTTATATGTGAAACTCTAGTATGTACGTATGTTAAAATATATGCGTAATTGGTGTGTTAGAGTTGGACTGAAGTCAGGAGAGCAGAAGCTCAACCTTGGTCAGCCAAAGGATAAAGCAGACCACGCTGATCCCTAAGCCTAGACCAAAGCAATTGCTTGGCCCAATCCTGCGATGATCACAAATAGATTCTATTTTGGTTCTAAAATTTCAGGCATGCTTATATTATTTCTTTACCTTGTAATATATGACCAATATGCCATATAATGTGTTGAGAAGCATGCTATGTGATGACTTGATTCTTTTAAGTGTATACTCATAATAGTTTGCATATACTAATTGAAATGATCGATTTGATAACGTTAGGTCATTTCAACGCAAGTAATTAAAGCTAGAATTAATTATAGCTGAGCAAACATGCAAGTTTCCTGAACTCTTACTCTTTTACTTGAGCAAGTTTCTTAACTTTACACAAACTTTGGATTTTGTGCAAGTTCTTGAATTTCATACGATTCGTATGTTGAAGGCAAGTTTCCTAAACTTACTCCAATTATTATTGAGCAAGTTTCTGAACTTCATTATTTGGTTGTGCAAGTTTCTTTGAACTTCACTCTTTGATTGTGCAAGTTCCTTGAACCCTACTTTTATTGAGCAAGTTTCCCTAACCTTACTCAAATTTATATTGAGCAAGTATCCGAACACTATTTTATTGTGTTGCAATGTTTCCTAACTTACACAACTTTGTTTGTTGTGAAATGTTATTCATTTTAGATTGAATCTTATTTCCAAGAATGTTATTAAGTGGTTTAATTACCTTACAATTATTCCACATCAATATTATTGATATTCACATTTAGATCACTTGAGTTCGTACAGTCTTGGACTTGCACATCATTTAAAGTTCAAATAATTCTTGAACTGTGTGAGATAGAGTCTGAACCTTTGTTCAGTCAGACAAGCGTATGAAGTATTATAAAAGCTATCCAAACCTATTGAGGGTAAGGATTCTTAGACTTAAAGAACACCCCTTTCTATGATAGGGGAGTACTAGGTATCTAGTATAAGATACACAGAGCTGATTTAAATGTTATGCATATACATAAAGTACGTGAGGCTGATCCCCTCAAGTAGTTATTCTTTAGCCAGTAACCAAAGGGTCAATTACCTATTGATTTCCTTTGGAGTGTTATAGTTCAAAGTCTAATTGACTAGCAGTTATTCTAAAAGCAATCATTACCTTTGCTTATGATATTCATATTGTTGAATCCTTCAGATATTCATATTATTGAATTCATTGCCAGATATTTTTCCATTCATCATGATATATCCTTATTGTTGTATTTAAACTTGTTGCTCATCCTTGCTATATCATGAATATATTGCAGCTAAGCCCGAGACCTCAGGAAAGGACAAGGGTAAAGGAAAGATGTAGAATAGTGGCAAGGAGCAGACTTTACCTTGCGCTTAGTTTAAATTACTGTTATGTGAAATGAACCCTAATAATTATTTTAGGGTATGTTTGTAAGATGATATTAAGGTTATCGTATCTTGGGACTAGTAACACCTTTTGAATGAATGATGTACGTTTATTATATTCCACATTTTAGTTATCGTATGTTATTTAGAGGTGGATGTTTGTATTTTATCATGATTGTAACGCCCCCGAAATTTTCGATTTTTGAGAATTAAATTTTTATTTTTATTATGTGGATTAAATGAATTTAATTAATTATTTATGGGAGTAAGCTAATTGAAGGTCGTTCTATGACCTAGAAATATCGGAATGCCGTAGTATTTTGGTTACGTGGTAGAATTAAAGTGTTTGAATTTCCAAGATAAAAATAAAAGTTTTCTGAGAAATTTTCCGAAAAACACTATTCACGCATTTCTGCTCGGGGATTATTTTTGAATTTCCGAGAAATACGTAATGATTGAATTTTAAGACGAGATGGAATATCCAATAATATTTCGGTTATGGCAAATGCAATTTTTCGCCTGCGGACTTAAAACCTAAGGATTAGGGAAAGTTAGTTCCGAGAAGGAATTTAAATGCATATAATGAATTAAAGCTATGATTGTATAATACGTAAGTATTGTACGAGGTAATGAATACAAGTATAATACGAGATATTATACGAGCATATATGAATGATGGAATGTCGTATATTAAATAAGTATACGAGTTGGAATGCGAGAATTATACGTAGATTATACGTTATAAGACTTTAAGCCAAAGGTATTGAATTTGTTGAATTGTGTAGGAAATTGTAATGTCCAATTAGGATAACAATAAAGTCCAATGAGAATTGGTAAGACCCAAATGTAAGAATGGATAAGTCCAATAAGAATTAATGTGTAAGCCCAAGTGGTTGATTAATGAGAAGCCCAAAGTAACTTAATGCAAGCCCAAAATGAATAAGCTAAGTTAATTAAACCTTAAGCCCAAAGTAAGATTCCATTGGGTTAAGAGGATTCTTGGAGCAAACCATGTTAATGTGGGTAAACTTGATGGGCAAGAACTTTGTGTGGTGATCAAGTGTTGTGATGAGCAAGAAAGGGAAGTGGCTAGCAAGTTAACTTAGAGCCAATGTTATGAATAATAAGGAGGTGAAGTTGAGGAGGTTAGTTAAGGAGGTGGGATGTCCTAATGTCCATAATACCCTCACTTTGGGTTGCCTATAAATAGAGAGCTCTCAATTCATTTGATTGCTTGATTAAAATTTCTCCCAACTCCTCTCAAGTTAAGCAACTTATTGGTTAGTGAGAATAAACACTTATAAGTCAAACTTCCATTATGAGATTTTCAAGAAGCAAGAAGGAGATTAAAGCTTAGTCAAGTGATATTTAAGGGTAAGAACTTAAACCATGAATCTCTTTCTCTTCCATTGGTAGGGAGATGGGTAGTGGTAGAACATGTATGCTAAGGAATGATAGGAATGAATAATCAAAGAGCTTAAGTCGTAATAAGTCGTATAAGTCATGAATAAGTAGTTCGTAATTATATAAGTTACGAAACAAGGAAGAACTTGTGGGAAAGTATTTTATGTTGGAATAATAAGGTTGTATGATAATAAGAAGTCAATGATGAATGAACTTAAGCCGAATAAGTTGAATAAGAAACTTGAACGTAAATAAGTTGATAAATTTGTGAAGAACTTGTCATATGTTTGTCATATGATGTTAGTATGTTCAATATGGTATGAGAACATTGATTGATGGACTTAGGTTCATAGTAAGTAATAAGCATGCGAATTATAGTTCATAAGTTTGATAAGCCATGAACTTATGAAGAATAAGTCAAAGCCTAATTTGAAAATAAATTAATGTCATAAGTTTATATGATGGTTAGAATCCATTTAGAACAATGATCAAATCGTTAATAAAGAAGTTATGCCGAAATTCACACGATTGGACGTTAAGCGTCGAATTCGTGAAATTCTCGGAATGGAAGTCGTATTTTGTGTTTGAGCTTGAAAACATTGGTTTTCAATGGAGACAAGTCATATTTGGCATTATAGAGTTACGGACTCGAAAATGACCGGTTTCCGACTTAGAACGAAGAAACGAGCGTTGAATGTTCACGAACGTTTATCGTTTTTGTTAAAATGAACTAATAAGTGAATTTTTAGCAAACGAAGTCAAATAGATAAAATTCTTGCATAAACGTGTAGAGTATGTAATTTGTGAACCGTAGGCTTTTGAACGAGCCAATTTGGACTTATAACGAAGAAGTTATGCGTTCAGGAGTTTCGTAAAAATTTTAAAATCTGCAAATTATCTAAGGCACAGAGTCCGCGCCGCGCTGCGACTCATAGCCATAAAGCTCGTATGGCCAGCCGTCACGAGGCTAGAATCGAGCATTATCGCTAACTCGTACATGCGCAAATACGACATGAAGGATAAGGACTCGCGCCGCAGCACCAAGTCTGGTCTGAGCATACTGTTAACTAGTGCCGCAACGCGACTTACGGAGCTATGGGTGGCGCCGTAGCGCCAACCCTAGGAAGTTGAGCAGTAAGGAATGTTTACGAGTACAACTTGAACAGTAGCTCAATAATAATAAATTGAGGAACTTAATAAGATATTATAAGGTACTTTTAAACTTAATGTATGATGATTAAAGGTTAATAATCAATTGAATATGAACGTAATGAGAACAACGTAATGTGCTAAGCCGGTTGTAGAAATTTGTTGACCAAGTTGATTATGAATCCAATGGTTTGCAATACCAGTATGGATTATGTAAGTAACTTAATGAATAATGATAAGACCTTTCCTAAATCACTATTATAGTGATGACTTTAGGAATTTAATGCTGTTTAATGAGTAGTTAAACGACGAATGTAAAGTATAAGGAACGTGATTCGTATTCAATAATGATAAGGCCTATAACATTAAGAGTTATAACTAAAAGTTTTTAAGTAATACATGAACGTAAACGATATACAATAAAGTATACTTAACAAATGACGATCGAGTTTCGATTAATAATGTAAGGATATTAGTAAGCCGTGAGGAAGGATGATTAACTCGAAACGATTTGGATTAATGACATAAATCTACGTAAGACATAGAAGAGAAAGAAGTTGGTAAGAATAATGTAAAATATAATGGCAAGCCGGAACCAATAAGTAACAAATCTAATATATGATTAGATTGAGATGAAGGGTAAGATTCATTAGGAACCATGTATGTTCATTCATGACCTAATATAGTATGTTATGTGGTTATGTATTGTAGAGACCGTAAAGACCGAAAGGAAAAGTTATTTATACTGTAGTAGACGCTGAAGGCAAGTTTTTCTTAAACACTTGTCTAACCTTCGTGTTAGCCAAGTTTTCTATGATTCATGTTATGAGAAGGATGAAGTGTTTTACTAAAGGGTCGATGCCAGTTTTATCTCGGCTAGACTAATCTTGAAGAGTTGATTGATTTATTTACAAGTCTTTCAATATAAAATTGTTAACGCTATCCTACGCCAAATTATTTGGTACGGATTCAAGGTAAGCCTGATTATTAATAAACAACTGTATTTTTATCGATTATTCTATGGGCACGCGAGGTTGCCAAAACTTAAACGTACACACGTTTAATGGATGTAGTGTTGATCAACATAAAGTACTATGGGCTGATCACCCAGAAGTGCTTGTAAGTTATGCCAGACTTACGGACTTAGTGTCGGGTTGTCCTTTTTAAAAGGAATTATGAACTGCTCACAGTCTTGAGCCTTAGTTGATATTCTACTAAATATTGTTGTTGGATAACGTTTTGAATGAGAAGAAGTGCTATTTTAAATTATCGGTAGTACTTTGTAACTATTGTTCAGTTACTGAAGATATACGATTCCTATGTTTCAAGCATGTTATTTAAAAGAAATTGTTGTACTTGCTGAGCTTGTTATGCTCACTCTTGCTTGAACCATATGAATGCAGCTAGGATCGAACGAACTGAGGAATAAGACAAGTTTAAAGGCAAGACGAAGATGAACGATTAGTTTACCTTGTAATAAACTAGTAAGTTGTATATATTATAGTATGATGAACAAAGAATGTATTGGTTTTAGAACCTGGGGATGGGATGTAATATTATTAATGTAATAAGAATGTCGTTGAGTCACACATTTTGATGTCGTTTTAATAGAATGGATGTACAGTTATGAGTACCGTGTAGCACCATCTGTTGGGTTGGAAGAGACCCGGATTTGGGGGCGTCACAGGTTGGTATCAAAGCATTAGGTTATAAAACTTAAGGGGGGGGGGGGGGGAGAACCTTAGGCTAATAACCTCATTAAGGAAGAAAAGTTTGAAGGAAGTAAACTCAAGATTTACTTCAGTCAAATGAGTTAATAAGGTATTGAGGAAACTTAATACCGAAAGATTTAAAAGATGGAAAGTAACACTAAATGAATTAAATGTGATTTGTGCTTATACTATGGTGTGTTATGTACTAATCAACATGTTATGTATTATTGTAGGAGGTCAATCGATAGCTTGATGTATAGAGATATACACGCGGTGAGCGAAGAAATTATGAACAGAGTAGAGCATGTACCTATGCCGGTGGTGGAGGTACCATTAGTGATTTTAGAGGAGTCGGAGACAGTGAAGTACTTTTCTGAGGAGAACTACTCTGTGGAAGATATGGATATAGCGTCATATCTTAATATGATGGTCTATGAGGAGGAGGAATTGAGGTAACATCGGTTAATATGGTGGCACCTACACTAGAGTCAATACCTCCAGATGCAATGAGAGCATCAGATCTGGCAAAGGCTTGACAGAATGTGCAATCGAGTACATTCGCAAGTAATCGAGTGAAGAGATTAATTATCTCCATGAAGCTAAGGTGTCTGCAGAAGCAGATTTTGAGTTAAAACACGATAGACATGTGCTTATGAGAGAGCAGGCTAGGGACTATAAGAAGGAAGCCGATAAGCTTCGTAAGAAGATAATTAAGAAAAATTGGAAGATAGCGCGGATGCCTTACATCCATGAGAGTACTCATAGAGATTTCAAGTTTAAAGTTGCTTGTTATCCCATGGAGTCAGGACAAACTTGACATACTATTAGTCAGGATACTGTAGCGAAGATTGCGAATGAGAAACACGAGGACATTGTTATGCATTATTAGAAAGCTAGAGTTATAAATATGTGTGTAGTGATGTAAAACCCTCTTTTGTATAACAGGGTAGTTTTTTTTGTAAATCCCAACTTTTGAGAAGTTCAATTGCGGGATAGAAATGTACTAGCCGTTGGCTATGGAAGTAAAGTGTAAATAGTTTTAGACTATGAAGAAGCATATGAATATAATGAAGTTTTCATTTAATATGTTTTGTTATGGTTTGAGTTGTTATGTGGCGAATAATAACGAATTAAGTAAATAGATAATAATGAAATTCTATTTATTTAATCAGAAAATGCCGTCAAGTAGAAGACAACGTAATTAGGAAGCGGAATCACGTAATAAAAATTAGGGGGGGGGGAGGGGGTCAAAACAACCCTATGCATGAGTTCGTTAATTTATTAACGGCTGCATTTAACTAAACCGGGGGTAGAGTACCTGCGGAACCTAGGTTAGCCAAAACAATTACCTTTAAAGAATTTAAAAGCATAGGTCCGTTGGAGTTCAAAGGAACGACGGACCCATTAGAAGCCCAGGCATGTGTAATAGAAATAGAGAAGGAGTTTGTTATTACAAAATGTAGGTGAGGCGCAACAGATTTCTTTTGCGACTTACATGATGAAAGTGGACGCCAACTTTTGGTGGGAGGCTCACCAGGGTGAGGCTAGAACAGATGGGGTAACGTGGGAAAATTCAAGAAGGTTTTCTTCGAGAATTATTTCCCTACAAGCATGTAAGGGAGGATGGAGATTACGTTCTTAGAACTTAAACTAGGGGACATGAGGGTTCCCCAATACGCGGCCAGATTCTATGAATTGGCAAAGTTTGCTCCACATCAAGTGGACACTGAGGAAAGGAAGGCTCGTAGGTTTGAGCAGGGCCTGAAACCCTGGCTCTATAGTAGGATTTTGGTGTTTCAGATTATTTCCTATGGGACCATTCTAGAAAAGGTGATTATAGCAGAGGGTGGTAGTGAGGCGTTGACTCAATACCACAAAGAGAGGAAGAATAAGAGCAAGGGAGAGGGAGGAACTAAGGCAGAGAATGCCAGTGGCAGTATGTCAAAAAAAAATAATTTTAACTCCAGGAATACTGGAGTGGGACAAGGGGATCCTAAGTGTAAGATCGAAGTGTGTAAGACATGTGGAAAGACTCATCTAGGAGTCTGTCTGAAATAGATTATAAGTATCTTTAAACATTACGGTAGAGAATGGGGAAATAAATTTTGTTAATTATATTCGTGGAAATGGCTTCATGAATAAGGAATGTAAGCAAGTATTGGTAGATAAGTACCGATAAAGTTTAGAGAATTTAAAGAAATTCTCGGTATGAATAAGTTGATTAACTATAGAACTTTAATAAATTGTTAGAATAAAAGTATGGATCTTCGGTTTTCTAAGTAACCCAAGGTGGTATTTTATGGTAATAAAATACCGTGACGCTCGTGTTGTCTAACGATGAAGCAAGTTAGGAGGATGTTAAGGAAGAGGATGAGTCATTACGGTTGTGTATCGACTATCATAATAGGAGTAAGTTAGCGGTTAAGAATGAATACCCATGGCCCAGGATCGATGATCTATTTGATCAGTTGAAGAGGGCAAATAATTTTTCTAAGATAGATTTGCGTACGGGGTATAGTCGGTTGAAAGTAAGGAAAAAGTAGGAGGTGCCTATGATGACATTCAGAACTCGTTATAGTTATGACAAGTTTCTGGTTATGTCAATTGGGTGGACTAATGTACGGAAGCTAGATTTTTTGTAAGAGGCGTTGAGTAAGTCAGGGGTAAATTGATAGGTACCCTTATGAGGTGCTATGATTAAAAGTACCATTAGCGTCACAGGTTGGTATTGTCGAAATGGGAAATGAGAAAAATAGTTTTTAGGAACTAAAAAGGGAAGTTAAGTGAGGTACCTATATTGTCTCTATCAGTTGATATGGGGAATTTTGTAGTGTATATCGATGTTTCGCATAGATGGCGAGATTGCGTGCTTATGTAGCATGGAAAAGTCATTAGGTATGCATCACGCTAGTTAATGGATTATAAGGAGGCTTATGATCTATAATTGGCAGCTATAGTTTTTGAATTAAAAATCTGAAGATAGTATTTATACGGGGATAAGTGTGAGATGTACACGGACTCTAGGAGTCTAAAATATATCTTCATAGAAAAGAAGTTGAATATGAAGTAGAGACGGTGATTAGAATGGATAAGAGATTTCGACGTTGATATGTTATATCAATCCGGGAAAGTTAACGTAGAAGCCGACGCGTTAAGTAGGAAGGGTAGGAAAAAAAAAACTATCGATGTTAACAACTCAGAATGAGTTAATAACGAAAATGGCAAGAATGAAGTTAGAAGTTAAATTATGGAATGAAGTGGTAGAAATGTTATCCACAACTTAGACTCAATCCACGATAATGGAACGCATTAATTGAGTATAACTAGGTAATGAGGAATGCAAGCGAATGAAGAAGAGGATGCATGATGAAGAGATGATCAAGTATAATCTTGTTTTGAAGGAGGAATTTGAGTTTCATATAATTTGGTATTAAAAGAAGGACTAATAAAAGGAAGATAGCGTAATGTGTCAATAAGTAGTTAACTTCTAACTCAAATTATTGATAGGAAGTGACAAGTCATGAAGAATAAGATAATACCTTCGGTGAAGGTGAAATGAAAGAACCTCAATGTTGTAGAAGCATCAGAGAATTTGAAATTAAAATGATGGAATTTTTTTTCCTCAATGGTGTATGTATTATTAGCGTGATTCGGGGACGAGAATCCTTATAAGGGGGGAAGAGTGTAACGCCTGTAAATTTTGGATTTTGAGAATTAAATTTTTTTTTTTATTATGTGGATTAAATGAATTTAATTAATTATTTATGGGAGTAAGCTAATTGAAGGTCGTTCTATGACCTAGAAATATCGGAATGCCGTAGTATTTTGGTTACGTGGTAGAATTAAAGTGTTTGAATTTCCAAGATAAAAATAAAAGTTTTCTGAGAAATTTTCCGAAAAACACTATTCACGCATTTCTGCTCGGGGATTATTTTTGAATTTCCGAGAAATACGTAATGATTGAATTTTAAGACGAGATGGAATATCCAATAATATTTCGGTTATGGCAAATGCAATTTTTCGCCTGCGGACTTAAAACCTAACGATTAGGGAAAGTTAGTTCCGAGAAGGAATTTAATAAATGCGTATAATGAATTAAAGCTATGATTGTATAATACGTAAGTATTGTACGAGGTAATGAATACAAGTATAATATGAGGTATTATACGAGTATATATGAATGATGGAATATCGTATATTAAATAAGTATACGAGTTGGAATACGAGAATTATACGTAGATTATACGTTATAAGACTTTAAGCCAAAGGTATTGAATTTGTTGAATTGTGTAGGAAATTGTAATGTCCAATTAGGATAACAATAAAGTCCAATGAGAATTGGTAAGGCCCAAATGTAAGAATGGATAAGTCCAATAAGAATTAATGTGTAAGCCCAAGTGGTTGATTAATGAGAAGCCCAAAGTAACTTAATGCAAGCCCAAAATGAATAAGCTAAGTT
The DNA here is from genome assembly GCA_020205605.1 of Panax ginseng. Classification (NCBI taxonomy): domain Eukaryota; kingdom Viridiplantae; phylum Streptophyta; class Magnoliopsida; order Apiales; family Araliaceae; genus Panax; species Panax ginseng. Next base: position 140,868,974 of record CM035128.1, read on the forward strand.
AATTAAACCTTAAGCCCAAAGTAAGAATCCATTGGGTTAGGAGGATCCATGGAGCAAACCATGTTAATGTGGGTAGACTTGATGGGCAAGAACTTTGTGTGGTGATCAAGTGTTGTGATGAGCAAGAAATGGAAGTGGCTAGCAAGTTAACTTAGAGCCAAGGTTATGAATAGTAAGGAGGTGAAGTTGAGGAGGTTAGTTAAGGAGGTGCGATGTCCTAATGTCCATAATACCCTCACTTTAGATTGCCTATAAATAGAGAGCTCTCAATTCATTTGATTGCTTGATTAAAATTTCTCCTAACTCCTCTCAAGTTAAGCAACTTATTGGTTAGTGAGAATAAGCACTTATAAGTCAAACTTCCATTATGAGATTTTCAAGAAGCGAGAAGGAGATTAAAGCTTAGTCAAGTGATATTCAAGGGTAAGAACTTAAACCATGAATCTCTTTCTCTTCCATTGGTAGGGAGATGGGTAGTGGTAGAACATGTATGCTAAGGAATGATAGGAATGAGTAATCAAAGAGCTTAAGTCGTAATAAGTCGTATAAGTCATGAATAAGTAGTTCGTAATCATATAAGTTATGAAACAAGGAAGAACTTGTAGGAAAGTATTTTATGTTGGAATAATAAGGTTGTATGATAATAAGAAGTCAATGATGAATCAACTTAAGATGAATAAGTTGAATAAGAAACTTGAACCTAAATAAGTTGATAAATTTGTGAAGAACTTGTCATATGTTTGTTATATGATGTTAGTATGTTCAATATGGTATGAGAACATTAATTGATGGACTTAGGTTCATAGTAAGTAATAAGCATGAGAATTATAGTTCATAAGTTTGATAAGCCATGAACTTATGAAGAATAAGTCAAAACCTAATTTGAAAATAAATTAATGTAATAAGTAGTTTGAAATGTTTATATGATGGTTAAAATCCATTTAGAACAATGATCAAATCGTTAGTAAAGAAGTTATGCCGAAATTCACACGATTGGACGTTAAGCGTCGAATTCGTGAAATTCTCGGAATGGAAGTCGTATTTTGTGTTTGAGCTTGAAAACATTGGTTTTCAATGGAGACAAGTCATATTTGGCATTATAGAGTTACAGACTCAAAAATGACTGGATTCCAACTTAGAACGAAGAAACGAGCGTTGAATGTTCACGAACGTTTATCGTTTTCGTTAAAATGAACTAATAGGTGAATTTTTAGCAAACGAAGTCAAATGGATAAAATTCTTGCATAAACGTGTAGAGTATGTAATTTGTGAACCGTAGGCTTTTGAACGAGCCAATTTGGACTTATAACGAAGAAGTTATGCGTTCGGGAGTTTCGTAAAAATTTTAAAATCTGCAAATTATCTAAGGAACAGAGTCCGCGCCGAGCTGTGACTCACAACCATAAAGCTCATGGCCAGTGAAGCGAGAGGTATGGAACCGAAAGCACATCGCTAACTCGCATCGCAAACACGACATGAAGGATAAGGACTCACGCCGCAGCACCAAGTCTGGTCTGAGCATACTGTTAACTAGTGCCGCAACGCGACTTACGGAGCTATGGGTGGCGCTGCAGCGCCAACCCTAGGAAGTTGAGTAGTAAGGAATGTTTATGAGTATAACTTGAATAGTAACTCAATAATAATAAATTGAGGAACTTAATAAGATATTATAAGGTACTTTTACACGTAATGTATGATGATTAAAGGTTAATAATCAATTGAAGATGAACGTAATGAGAACAACGTAATGTGCTAAGCCGACTGTAGAAATTTGTTGACCAAGTTGATTATGAATCCAATGGTTTGCAATACTAGTATGGATTATGTAAGTATCTTAATGAATAATGATAAGACCTTTCATCACTATTATAGTGATGACTTTAGGAATTTAATGTTGTTTAATGAGTAGTTAAACGACGAACGTAAAGTATAAGGAACGTGAACCGTATTCAATAATGATAAGGCCTATAACATTAAGAGTTACAACTAAAAGTTGTTAAGTAATACGTGAACGTAAACGATATGCAATAAAGTATACTTAACAAATGACGATCGAGTTTCGATTAATAATGTAAAGATGTTAGTAAGCCGTGAAGAAGGATGATTAACTCGAAACGATTTGGATTAATGAAGTAAATCTACGTAAGACATAGGAGAGAAAGAAGTTGGTAAGAATAATGTAAAATATAATGGCAAGCCGGAACCAATAAGTAACAAATCTAATATATGATTAGATTGAGATGAAGGGTAAGATTCATTAGGAACCATGTATGTTCATTCATGACCTAATATAGTATGTTATGTGGTTATGTATTGTAGAGACGTAAAGACCGAAAGGAAAAGTTATTTATACTGTAGCAGACGCTGAAGGCAAGTTTTTCTTAAACACTTGTCTAACCTTCGTGTTAGCCAAGTTTTCTGTGATTCATGTTATGAGAAGGATGAAGTGTTTTAATAAAGGGTCGATGCCAGTTTTATCTCGGCTAGACTAATCTTGAAGAAGTGATTGATTTATTTACAAGTCTTTCAATATAGAATTGTTAACGCTATCCTACGCCAAATTGTTTGGTACGGATTCAAGGTAAGCCTGATTATTAATAAACAAATGTATTTTCATCGATTATTCGATGGACATGCGAGGTTGCCAAAACTTAAACGTACACACGTTTAATGGATGTAGTGTTGATCAACATAGAGTACAATGGGCTGATCACCCAGAAGTGCTCGTAAGTTATGCCGGACTTACGGACTTAGTGTCGAGTTTTCCTTTTTAAAAGAAATTATGAACTGCTCACAGTCTTGAGCCTTATTTGATATTCTACTGAATATTGTTGTTGGAAAACGTTTTGATTGAAAAGAAGTGCTATTTTGAATTATCGGTAGTACTTCGTAACTATTGTTCAGTTACTGAAGATATACGATTCCTATGTTTCAAACATGTTATTTAAAAGAAATTGTTGTACTTGCTGAGCTTGTTATGCTCACTCTTGCTTGAACCATATGAATGCAGCTAGGATCGAACGAACCGAGGAATACGACAAGTTTAAAGGTAAGACGAAGATGAATGATTAGTTTACCTTGTAATAAACTAGTAAGTTGTATATATTATAGTATGATGAACAAAGAATGTATTGGTTTTAGAACCTGGGGATGGGATGTAATATTATTAATGTAATAAGAATGCCGTTGATTCACACAATTTGATGTCGTTTTAATAGAATGGATGTATAGTTATGAGTACCGTGTAGCACCATCTGTCGGTTTGGAAGAGACTCAGATTTGAGGGCATCATAGTGATGACTTAACCAGGGTCAGAGGACCCAGATTCGGGGGTGTCACATGCACAGTTATGGCCTTTTGACCCTTAGGTTAGTGGTTTTTGGTTTTGAAATACGGCTTGCATGTCCTTCCTTTCTATAAATTCTGATATAATATTATCTTCTCATCTAAATCCCCTCGAATGTAACTCGAGGTTTCTTTATGTCATATAATAATCTATTATCGATGAAGATAACAAGATGAAGATCACAATGGAAAGATGATGATGGAGAGGAGGCACATGGATGAGGAAGATTCAAGGAAGATACTATTTTGAGATCTTTTACCACCTTAGATTGACCTTCAATCTTTCATTAGCTTGAAAAGATTGACAGTGGATTAGGCCATAACCGTGACACATTTATTTTTATTTTGCACTTTATTTATGCTTGTATATGATATGATAAATAATGTGCATGCTTAATAAGATTAAAAATTGGTGAGATCTAAATTTATTAATAAAATCCCTCATTAAATTATTAAGTCTAAATCAGATGCCTTCCAATGAATAACACTCATCAAGACCTTGATCAATAGATGTAGGTTTGCCAAAGCAAAGTACCCTATTTATCTAGGTAAGATGCGATAGGATAATTGTGATATCCAAACTGTTAAAATCATTGGGCCCGACTTAACTAAGTTATCTCAATAGGATTATGACTTAGAGGCATATAGTTTGGTACGTACCATTAGATGGACTAGAAACAAATGTTGTTTACCAAACTATCCAAGAGTTATATATGATATAACTGGCAAAAGGGTTGTCTACCTAAATAATTATGTTTTAAGAGATTAGCCAAAGATAACTTAAGTTATAATGAAATATAGATCTTGGCTCACTAGAAAGATTTAATAGAAAATACTTTCTGAATTAATGGTGAGGGCTATTAATTTGAATAAAATAGTGGGAGGTATATTTTGAATGTACTGTAATCAATTACATAATATCAACTCTGCAATTTGACTTATTATTTTGGCATTTATAAATTGTAGATATCAATGGCAAACAACAACAACACAAGTAGTCTTTCACTACAATCAGTCCTTGAGAAGGACAAGCTGAGTGGAATTAATTTCCTTGACTGACATAGGAACTTGAGGATTGTCCTCAAACAAGAGCGCAAGCTTTATGTCATTGAAAAGCCTATTCCTGGAGCACCAGCTGATACTGCACGACGTGTAAAGTATGATGTTTACAAGAAGCATTAAGATGATGCTCTGGACGTGAGTTGTCTCATGCTAGCAACCATGAACGTTGAACTTCAAAAGCAACATGAGTTGATGGATGCTTATGAGATGATCGAGCATCTCAAGAAATTGTTCGAAGGCAATGCTCGACAGGAGAGGTATGATACAAGCAAGGCGTTTTATCACTGTAAGATGGGTGAACGTGATCCAGTTGGTCCACATGTGCTGAAAATGATTAGGTATATTGAGTACCTTAATAGGTACTCTTAATTTGTTATGAATTATCTTATAAATGAAGTTGAGAAACCCCTTACTAAGTTATTGAGCATGTTAAGAACTGATGAGAACAACATGAAAAAGGCAGGACCCGCTCCCATAATGATGGTGCAAAAGGGGAGTGCTAAGGGAAAATGGAAAGGCAAGAAAAAGATAGGATCTAAATCTGGTGCAAAACCTAATTCCAAAACTAAACAAGCTTTAAAACCTAAAGGTGGGGTGGCTAAAGAAGGTGATTGTCACTTCTGTGGAAAACCTGGACACTTGAAGAGGAATTGTCATGCTTATTTGGAAGAAGTGAAGAAGAAGAAAGGAAGTGTGACTTCTGATTCAGGTATATATGTTATAAAAGTTAACTTGTCTACTTCTACATCATGGATATTGGATACTGGATGTGGTTTTCACATTTGTGTTAATGTGCAGGAACTCCGAAGGAGTAGGACTTTTGTGAAAGGAGAAGTTGACCTACGTGTTGGGAATGGAGCAAAAGTTGCTGCACTAGCCATAGGAACTTATCATTTATCTTTGCCCATTGGGCTAGTATTAGAATTAGAAGATTGTTATTATGTGCCTGCTATAAGAAAAAACATTATTTATGTTTCTTGTTTGGATAAGAAAGATTTTTTATTTATAATAAAGAACAATCGTTGTTCGTTTTACTTAAATGATATTTTCTATGGTGTTGCACAATTGTTTAACGGTCTTTATATTCTTGATTTAGAAATGCCTATCTATAACATAAATACAAAATGATTTAAATCAAATGATTCAAATCTGACATATCTCTGGCACTGTCGTTTGGGCCATATAAATGAGAAACGCATATCAAAACTCCATAAAGATGAATTTTTGTATTCATTTGATTTTGAATCATATGAGAAATATGAGTCTTGTTTATTAGGCAAGATGACTAAAGCCCCTTTCACTGGACACAGTGAACGGGCTAGCGATATATTGGGACTTATACATAGTGATGTATATGGACCCATGAGTTCGTTAGCAAGAGTTAGGTTTTATTACTTCATTACATTTACTGACGACTTCAGTAGATATGGATATGTGTATCTTATGAGACATAAATCCGAATCCTTTGAAAAGTTTAAGGAATTCAAGAATGAAGTTCAAAACCAATTTGGCAAAAGCATAAAAGCCCTTCGATCTGATCAAGGAGGTGAATACTTAAGCCAAGACTTTGATGACCTTCTAAAGGAGTGTGGTATTATATCACAACTTACTCCACCTGGAACACCACAACGGAATGGTGTATCTGAGAGGAGAAATCGCACCGTGTTGGATATGGTACGATCAATGATGAGTCATGTAAATCTTCCAATAAGCTTTTGGGGTCACGCCCTAGAGACAGCTGCATTCACATTTAATCGTGTTCCTACAAAGACGGTTCAGAAGACACCATATGAGATGTGGACTGGGAAACGTCCTAGTATGTCGTTCACGAAGATCTGGGGTTGCGAGGCATTTATAAAACGTCTGGATTCTGACAAGCTTGGACCCAAATCTGGCAAATGTAATTTTGTGGGATACCCAAAAGAAATAAAAGGGTATTATTTCTACAAACATTCTAAGAATAAAGTGTTTATTGCTCGAACTTGTATTTTTCTAGAAAGAGAATTTGTCTCTAAAGGAAACAGTGGGAGGAAAGTAGAACTCGAAGAAATTCGAGAACCACAAAATATCATTGAACTCGAAGTTGAACGTGGAGCGAGGAACCACAAGATATTGTGGAAAGTGAACCTGCTCAAATTACATAAGGAATTCATAGATCTGGTAGGACACGCCAAGAGCCCAAGAGATATTATGGATATCTTATGACTCAAAACGGCGATGTGATGCTCATAGATCAGGATGAGCTTACTTCCTACCAAGAAGCTATGAATGGACTAGATTCTGAGAGATGGCTTGAAGCCATGAGATCTGAAATGGACTCCATGTATACTAACCAAGTATGGACTTTGGTTGATCCACCCGAAGGGGTAAAACCAATCGGGTGCAAGTGGGTTTTTAAGAAGAAAATCGACATGGATGGTAATGTACAAACCTATAAAGGTCGACTGGTAGCAAAAGGTTTCAAACAAATTAAAGGTGTTGACTATGATGAAACCTTCTCTCCAGTGGCAATGGTTAAATCCATCAGGATCTTACTTTCTATTGCAGCTTTTTATGATTACGAAATCTGGCAAATGGATGTCAAAACTGCTTTCCTTAACGGAAATCTCCTTGAGGATGTGTACATGACACAACCTAAGGGTTTTGTCAATCCAAAGGATGCTGGAAAAGTATGTAAGCTGCAGCGATCCATTTATAGATTGAAGCAAGCATCTCGGAGTTGGAATCTTCGATTTGATGAAGAAGTCAAAGAGTTTGGCTTTATTAAAAATGAAGATGAACCTTGTGAATATAAGAAGGTTAGTGGGAGTAACATTGTATTCCTAGTATTATATGTTGATGACATATTAATTATTGGGAATGACATTCCTTCATTACAAGCTGTAAAAACATGGTTAGGAAAATGTTTCTCCATGAAAGATTTAGGCGATGCAGTCTACATTTTAGGTATTAGGATCTATCGAGATAGATCGAGAAAAATGCTCGGCATAAGTTAGAGTACATATATTGATAAAGTGCTGAAATGGTTCTACATGCAAGAGGCAAAAAGAGGACACTTACCCATGACTCATGGTGTAAAGATCTCTAAGGCCCAATGTCCTAAATCACAAGATGATGAGGAGCGTATGAGAAAGATCCCTTATGTTTTGGTAATTGGATCTATCATGTATGCAATGATATGTACTCGTCCAGATGTCTCGTATGCTTTGAGCATGACGACCAGATACCAGTCCAATCCAGGTGAAGGTCACTGGACAGCAGTCAAGAATATCCTCAAGTACCTAAAAAGGACTAAGGATTCATTCTTGGTATATGGAGGTGAAGACGAACTGGTAATAAAGGGTTACACATATGCTAGTTTCTAGACTGATAATGATGACTATAAGTCTCAGTCAGTCAGGTTTTGTATTTTTCCTTAGTGGTGGTGCTGTTAGCTGGAAGAGTTTGAAGCAAGAGACAGTAGTCAATTCTACAATAGAAGCTGAGTGTATTGTTGCTTCTAGTGCGACCAATGAGGCTGTATGGATTAAAAAGTTCATCACTGAACTTGGTGTTGTTCTAACCATTGTTGATCCAGTTGCTTTATACTATGATAATAATGGAGCCATTGCACAGGCTAAGGAAGTCAAATCTCACCAACGATCCAAGCATATACTTAGGTAGTACCATCTCATCCGTGAAATCATTGATAGAGGAGATGTATGCGAGACCCCGAATTTTATGAAATGAATGTATTCAATTTCTTATAATTATTCTATTTAGTAAATGGTTAAATTGATAAACGGTTAAAGTTAAGGGTGATATGTGAAATTTTTTTAAAGTACGCAAGTTGTTATAAAATATTCTTTTTATCGGGGAATATCCGTAGGACGACACAATCATTGGTGGACTCCACAACGGAAGTATTATCGTAGTAAGGAAACGATAGAATTATCTTTTTATAAAAATAACAACGAAAGTGTTACCGTTAAAACTATTGAACTACTTGATAGTAAAAGTACAGTAATACACGTGGTTGCATAGTAGCACACGGTATTGATTATTGATGCTTACATGAGAAGTCACTCAGTTATACTCAATTATTGTTACAGTAATTGTTGCATCATATCTCTCATATTATTGATTCAATTATTGTCACAATATCATCTGCATAATATTTTATATATTATTAAATCAATAATTGAGACGATAAAGTTATTTATATTATTAAATTACAATATTTATAATGTCTAGAGGTTCTGTCAAGGAGAGGTTTGGTCATCTAATTGTGCACCAATAAGGAGAAATCCTTATCGGAAAGCCCCCTCTTTCCTGGGAACGACATGATTGTTAAATATTGTGAGTTATAATATTAATGATGAATGTTATTAAAAATCAAATTTGAGTTCGAAGTTGAATTTGGAGACGCGAACAAAATATTTGAGTCCGGAATGATGAAATTAGTAGAAATAGACTATAAACACAAAATTTTCCGGGATTGACTTTTTGGTCAAAAATGTCAATAGTTGACCTTTTTGGAAAAAGTCAAACTTTGAGATTTCAAAAATGAAATTGTTGAGAAAAATATTTTCATTGTGTTGGGATTATTAGTGTTAGTGGAAATCGACATTTATTTCGATAGTAATTGATGTCTGGAAGTTATATTGACCAACCGGGTAATTAATCGGGTAAATGAGCAATTAATTGCTATTAATTCACATGATTATAACTATTTATTCACATGTGTGTACTATTGATTCACATTCTTGTACTATTAGGGGAGTTGGTGCAAGATTGATAATACTTGCATGACTAAGTTAATAATGGAAGTATAGATGGAGGTACTATACTATAATTCGTATTTTCACATGATTATAACTATTGATTCACATGATTGAACTATTGATTCACATTATTTACTATTAGGGGATGTGGTGCAAGTTTGATAATACTTGCAGGACTAAATTAAAAATGAAGAAAAAGAGGAAGGTATTATACTGTAATATTTTGAGCCCCAAAACGTGCAATTATTGTAACAATATTTTTCTATAAATAGAAGCTCATTCTTCCTTCATTTCTCACCAATTCACTAAAGCTATAGATCAATTATTATAGAGAGATATTATAAAGAGAAAGAAGAAGAGAAGTCTGCTACTTTTCTATTCTAGTATCCAGTTTTTTTCTAAAGTAAGGGATATTGTTATTATAGTAAGGGGTATTATTCTTTCGTATTCATGAAGAGAGTTATTTTCTTTCAATACTCGTAAGGGTTGTTATTCCATTCTTTATTATTATGTTGGAATAACCTGTCTATGCGAAGTACCGCATACATGGTGAAATTCTTTTGTTATTCCATTTTTATTATTCTGTTGGAATATCCTGTCTATCCGAATTACGCATGACCTGTCTATGTGGATTACCACATGCATGATGAATGATCCTTCGTATTCATTTCTTATTAAATTATGGAAATGATCTGTCTACGTGGATTACCGCATGGTGGACGAAAATCCATTTGCAGTTTCGTAATTTTTCTGACCCTCAAAATTCTAGAAAAATTTGAAATGATAATTTGATAAGTTTTCTAGATTGTGTCCAAAAAATGGCAATTTTTGGATGTATAGATTAGGAGTTATGAATTTTATGGGAAAAGACTATTTTAAAAGTAAACCATTATAACTCCTTATGGTTAACTCCAAAATTGGTGAAATTTTTATTGGGAGTACATATATATAACAGGAGTATACCTTGTAAATTTCGGAATTTTTGGACAAAAGTACAATTTATGATAAATGTCTAAATATTCAACAGTTTTGGCCATATGAAAATTAGTAAATGAATTTTAAAAATTTCGAGAAAAATATATGTTCAATATGGGACTATATGCTACTAAATCCCAAAAAAGAAATATTTTTGGGACTGATTTGGTATTTTTTATGAAAATGAACTAGTTATGAGTAAATGAATTAAATATGTTATGTGTAGTAACAAAATTGAAAAATAGGATTTTATGGCTTGGGAATCCTATATAAGGTATGCAGATTTTTGATGAGGAATTTGATCATTGGTGATGAAATCTTATGAGTATGACATTTTTGAATGATTAAATGCATTATTTGGTAATGTGTAAATAATTAAAATAAATTGTTTATAAGTTTAAGAAGTGATTAAAATATTATTATAATATTAATAATATTAGATTATGAGTTTGTTAAGTGATTGACAATATTTGAATAAATTTAAAGTCTTTAATATTTATCCTTGTTTTCGTTTGATTAATGCTTATATCATTGTCATCATCCTCATGCTTATATTGTGATGAAAGTCATCTTTGGCTTACGTGTAAAGATGGACTGGTGATTATTGATTTTACAATTGTATATCTTTGGCTTACGTGTAAAGATTGACTGTTGATTATTGGTTTTATAGTTGTATATCTTTGGCTTACGTGCAAAGATGGACTGTTGATTATTGATTTTACAATTGTATATCTTTGGCTTACGTGCATTGATGGACAGTTGTTGGTATGATTATAACCAGGAATTATTCGGTATAATCATGACCATTGTTGAACACACGAATATCCTTGGCCCATAGTGCATAAATAATTCGTGGTCGTAATACTAGTGAATATCCTTGGCTGTAGTGCAGGGATGATTCAATGATGTGGATTATTTATTGTCGAGTCTCAAATGATAACATATTGATAATACACTTTTAATTCATAGAAGATAGTAGATATCATGCTCTACTTGACTCTTTTATAATACAGTTGTATGTCTTTGGCATGTAGTGCAAAGATGAATTGTTAATGAATATCTTCGTCAGTAGTAAAAGATGAATTTATTAGTATGATTATGAGCGGGAATTGTGATTTGGTATAACCATAATTTTTGATGTTTCGAGGTGAAGATAGGTGATGAAAATTATCTTCATCTCCGGTGCGAAGAGGAATTTAGAATCACAATTATGATTATGAGTTATTCATATGATTGTGGACAGGAATTATTGATTGATGTTATAGGGATAAAACATTATTGGTGGACTTTTAACATGGAGAAGATAATAGAACTGATGGTCTATTTGACTCTTCTAATGGATTGCTCGTTCCGCTGCAACTATGGTTGAAAAGTTTTATCATCTACCATATGTTCTAAATCTCTGATTTATTACTGATGAAGGCTATTGATAATTTAATTATCTTTAGTCAAGATATTCTTTAATGGGCTAGTTGTGCTCACCCTTTTTGCTTCACAATTTCTTTCAGGTAATAAGAGTGTAGCTAGGTCGAGCAGGGATAACAGGAGAATATAACGGTGGTCTATAGCTGTTGAGGTTCTCCTTAAATAGTATGGAAATAATTTTATTGAGAACTTTAGATAAGTGTGTCATATTGTATACGTCATTTGATATTTAATTTTGGTGAACTGAATAGGGTGAGGTGAACCCAACTTTGGAAGGGTGTTTTGCCACTATCATACAAGATGTCTAATGACATACAACTGTGTGTTATCATAAGACAGGGTTGTGCACATCCACTTGCTGAGTATATCTACGAGCACTACCTATATAATCTTGGAGTTTATTTGAAATATAATTCTCACTTGGAGACAACGGAGATAATTATATGTCAAGAGAAGACTCACCATTGGAAAGAATATGATAACAATCTTTTTATTTTTCTTTGGGGACTATTGGGTCAACCAAGGGTAATTCTGTGGACATATGATATCTATCATAACCTAGACGCATGGCCTCCTATGTACGAAGGTTTCCTTGATCACTTCCCAAAGATTTTAATTTCTAAAATAGTTATGGACTATACTTTTATGTAAGGTACCATTGTAAGGTTGTGGTTAAGGCTCCATGAGAGTTACATATATTTGTATTAAAACTCACAGTTTAACAATGGTCGTATTCTGCACGACAGTTCAACAGTTGTATAAATGAAGTTTGTATTTGAGTTTTATAGTATGATATCTGGCAACTTAGAATAGGCCATGTGGACCTATTTTGGGGGCGTCACAATGTACATAAAGGAAGAGTACCAACAGATGATAATGTTGCAGATCCACTGACTAAGGCTTTGTTGCAACAGAAGCATGAATGTCACACTAGTTCCATGGGTATTAGATACATGAGTGATTGGCTCTAGTGCAAGTGGGAGACTATTAGAGTTTATGCCCTAGAGGCCAATTATTTGATATAATTGCTTAACATTTTGATATTATATATGATTGAATAAATGAATGATTTTATTATGGTTTTATTTACTGCGTTATATAAATGTTAACATAATAAAATTCCTTAGAATAGTGATACAAATTATATAGTTTCAAGTATGTGACTTGAATATGAGATTATATAATTACAATTAGTATTATTGTTCTTAAATGTCCCTAGTCGAGTATAATTGTTGATGGGACAACAATGATGCATTGAGACTAGTATGTGGATTGACCGATGACCAAATCTCATTGGTCATAAATATATGAGATGTTAATTCAATGTATAGGTACATGTTAGAGAACGATGTACTGGACAGACCCACCATGAGAATTCTATGTGGAGCATTATGCGAAATGTCATTAGCGATTCTCATAGTGACAATGATGTAATGATCCTCCGACCTGAAATCACTATATTACTACACGGGAATTTATGTATTTTGATATCATCAAAGGTCATAAAGGTGATTATTGGGTAGATCATGAATCATGTGAGGAATATGAGTGATCTAGATGGAATTTAACCCTCCTATGTATTAGGGGTGATATCCATAGGCCTCTTGATTGAGTAGGACTATGAAATGCACTGCCATGCTCAAATAGTGATTTGTTTCATATAGTGTACTCATTGATCGAGAAAACACAGATTAAATTATGAAGAGTATGACACATTCCATAACTCGAGTTTAATCTAGGATATTAAGGTTAAAATGATTAAATTACATTGAAACATTAGTCACGAAATGGTTGCATCGAATCATCGATCTTATTATTACTCGGGTAACAGTGATGCATTACTAGATGTCGTTCACTATTTATAATTTTATAATAAGATTTTAAAATTATTGCCAACGTAATAATAACCTATAGGGTCACACACATAGAACTTAATTAAAAGGGAATTAATTTAAATTGTAAAGATTTAAATATGTCAATATGATTGATAGTATTTAAATTATGAATTTAAATTAATATGATAATTTATATATAGGTATATTAATTAAGTAAGACTTAATTAATATATATATATATATATATATATATATATATATATAAATTGGATTTTATTTTAGGGTTTTGATTGATTCCTTTTAATCGCTATATATATGATATGTAGCAGCCATATTAGAATTATCATCATAACCAAAACCTTAGCCGCTCTTAGAGAGAGACTAGAGAGAAACAATTTCGAAAAGGAAAAATCTTCATCCTTGTGGCTAGTACCGCAGTTCCTTTTACTGCAGATCGTACGACGATTCGCAGGGGCGTTCATATGGATACCGTAGAGGCACGATTCGTTTTGATTGCGTTGGAGATTCGAGCGCATCAATTCTATTTTCATAATCGGTATAATTTCTAACCACTGAGTTAATTTATTTTTCGCATGGATCCCGTTTTAGGGTTTCAGAATTTCCTTTAAATTGGTTAATTTCCGCTGCGTTTTATGTGCCGAAACCCTTCAAGGCCACGTATACTTGTGTGTGTTTAGTGATCGATTTTCTGACCAACACCTTGTAGGTGAAGGAACCAGATTATGTTTGTGAGGGTTCCTATGACTAGACCCAAAAGAGTAGCCTAATCCGACTGTCCCTCTCTGGCTGGGAACTTGAATTGGGCATTTAATTCCTTGATGATTCTTTCCTAACCCTTGTCCAGGTTGGAAACCCAAGGATATCATCTCTTGACTTGTCGACATTACCTCGGCAGAAACTCTTGGTGAGTGTTGTTCACCTCAAGGGCCTGGAAGCTGACAGGCTCAACTACTATATTGAAATTGATAAGGGGTATATCACTTTGAACCGAACATTCTGGTACGACATTGATATTGACCAGATTACTACTAATGATATACTTGAGCTACAGATGAAGAGTGGATGAGACGGCTCCCACCATAAGAATCCATGGTCTTCCCAGCAGTAAGTTGTATCCTGTAGTGATTTTGAGTACTTGGAAGGATACGTAAAATGTATGTGGACCGATTTCCATGTGCAACTCAATCTCTCCGATAGCATTTCACCGAGATCTATCAAAGGCTTTGATGATTATAGGGGCAGATGTTTAGGGATGATCCTCCATCTATTAGTACTCCTCAGACCACATATCTTGAAGACATAACCGCTATGTGCAACGACTTGCAATGACCCATCCCTTCGGGAGGTATGTCATCATCGGTGAAGGATATCACATTACTGTTGAAGATGTGATCAACCAGATGACAAAAATTTTCAACATCCACTATGTTTGGCAAGTGGGCTTCTTCTAATACTTTCAATAACACCTTCTGGTGATCTTCTAAAGAGAAAACCAAGTTCAGAATAGAAATCTGTTGTGGAGCTTCTTTCAAGCTTTGAACCACCTTTGTAAGACCCCAACTTTTATGAATAAATATTAATTTTTCTCAAAATATATTTTTGAATATTATGGTGTGGATTTAATATAATGTTCTAGTTATGGGTAATATTTATAAATTTTGCAAAGTAATCAAGTTGTTATAAAATATTCGATTGGTCGGGGAATATTCGTACGACGACACAATCATTGGTGGACCCCACAACAAATGTATTGTCGGAGTTAGAAAACGACAGAAATATCTTTTTATAAAAATAACGACAAAAGTTTTATCGTTAGAATGTTAAAATACCCGATGTTAAAAGTACAGTAATATGCGTGGTTGCGTAGTAGCACACAGTATTGTACAGTATCTTTGATTATTGATGCTTACATGAGAAGTCACTCAGTTTTATTCAATTATTGCCACAGTAATTGCTGCATAATATCTCTTATATTATTGCTACAGTCGTAATCTTTTATCAACTCCAGCTATCTCTTTTGTCTCATATTCAACTCCTTCTGTGTGAAGATATATTTTAGACTCTTATGGTCCGTGTATATCTCACATTTCTCTCCCTAAAGATAATGTCTCCATATTTTTAAGGCAAAAACTACTGTGGCCAGTTCCAGATCATGAGTAGGGTAAACTTTCTCATAATCCTTCAACTGTCATGATCCATACGTAATGACCTTGCTATGCTACTTGAGCACACAACCGAGTTCTTTATGCGAAGCATCGCTATAAACTATAAAATTTCCTGTGTCATCGGGTAATGACAAAACAGGCGCTTCACTTAACCTCTTCTTCAGTTCTTGAAAATTGTCTTCGTATTTCTTAGTCCACACGTATTTCACCATCTTCCTTGTCAAGTTAGTCAATGGAGTAGCTATCTTCGAAAAATCTTCGATGAATCTCTGATAGTATCCCGCTAACCCTAGGAAACTCTACACCTCAGTCGGCATTTTCGGTTGTTCCCAATTCATCACGGCTTCCACCTTCGCTGGATCTACTAAAATCCCCTTATGGCCAATGACATGACCTAAAAATTGTACCCTTTCTAGCCAAAATTCACACTTAGTGAACTTCGCATATAACTTCTCCTTCCTTAGTGTCTCCAACACTATTCTTTAGTGTTCAGCATGATCTTCTGGCATCTTAGAATAAACTAGAATATCATCGATAAACACCACGATGAACTTGTCCAAATATTGTTTGAACACTCTGTTCATCATATCCATAAATGGAGCTGGTGCATTAATCAACCCAAATGACATCACCAGAAACTCGTAATGACCATAACGAGTCCTAAATGCCGTCTTTGGTACATCCTCCTTCCTAACCTTCAACTGATGATACCCCGTCCTCAAATCTATTTTAGAAAAATACTTTTCCCCTTTTAACTGATCAAAGAGATCATCGATCCTGGGCCATGGGTATTTATTCTTTATCGTTAACTTGTTAAATTCTCGATAGTCGATACAAAGTCTTAATGATCTGTCCTTCTTCTTTACAAATAGTATCGGTGCTCCCCACGGCAAAACACTCGGTTGAATGTACTTTCTGTCCAACAGTTCTTGTCACTAAATCATTAGCTCCTTCATCTCCAATTGTGCCATACGATATGGTGCCCTAGAAACTGGTGTCGCTTCTAGTACAATGTCTATTACAAACTCGGTCTCCCTATCCGGTGGAAGACCCGATAATTCACTTGGAAATACATCCATGAATTCTTTAAATATAGGTATTTGTTCCATGCTCGCTCCCACTCTCTGGGTATGAACAACATGGCACATATAACCTACACTCCCTTCCTCAATAATTTCCTAGTTTGTGTTATGGTAAGATAAGACGAACGCCCTGGAGATCTATTACCATAAAATACTACCTGAGGTTGTCTCAACATTCTAATATTCACACATTTCATTTGACAATCTATAATTTCCCCATGGTTAAACAACCAATCCATTACAAGAATTACATCGAATTCTCCAAACTTTATCGGTATCAAATCTATCGATAATTTACAACCTCGTATATCTACACAATAACTCCTATGAATATCTTCAACAGGAATTATTTCTTCGTTTGCTACCTTAATATTCAAAGGTACAAGCAACTTTTCGGGAAGTAATCCTAATTGTCTAGCAAAATCACATGCTATAAACGAACAAGTAGCACCCGAATCAAACAACACGTAAGCATTTATATTGTTGATCGGGATAATACCTGCAACTACATCTCCAGATGCAACTACATCTTGCACCGTCATATTAAATGTGTGGGCCATCAGCCTACCCAGCTGCGCTGGACCACCAATAGCTAACTTACTGCTATTAGCATCCTTATTCTCGTTCGTCCCCTTCTTTGGGAAGTTCTTTGCTATGTGGTCAGTTGACCCACATACAAAGCATCCATGGTTTTTCTTCATACTTGGACAATTTGGCGAAATGTGCCCCTCCTATCCACAGTTATAGCATACCGCCTTCCCCTTGAGACAGAATCCTAAATAAGTCTTCCCATAGGTCTTGCATACCTCCATCCTTTTCTTCGGATCCCCTTGCTTCACTCCGGTATTTCCAGAGTTAAACCCTTTCCTCTTCTGACCATCGCCACTCCCGCTGGCTCCTTCGATCTTCACTCCCCCATCCACCTTACCCTTATTCTTCTTATCCTTGTGGTGCTGGCTTAAACCCTCATTCCCACCTTCAGCGATTATCGCCTTCTCTATTATAGTCCCAAAAGAAGTACTTTGGAACATAGATATTTGGCTCTAGAGCCAGGGTTTCAAGCCCTGCTCAAACCTCATAGCCTTTCTCACCTCAGTGTCCACCTGATGTGGAGCAAATCTTGCCAATTCATTGAACTTGGCAGCGTATTGGGGAACCATCATCTCCCCTTGTTTCAACTCTAGAAACCACATTTCCATCCTTCCCTACATACTCGTGGGAAAGTAGTTCTCGAAGAAAATCTCCTTGAACCTTACCCACGTTAGGTTCTCAATACCAGCCCTAGCCTGGTTAGCCTCCCACCAAAAGTTGGCCTCTCCCTTCATCATATAGGTTTTAAAGATACCTTTTTGGCCCTCGTCGACATTTGCAATGACAAATGCCCTCTTAATCTCTTTTACCCACGTTTGGGCTTCTATGGGGTCCGTAGTTCCTTTGAACTCCGGCGAAACATCACTCTTAAAATCCTTATGAGTAGTAGCTCGTATTACTTCAGGATATACGGGTATATTAGCCCCATTCCTATTAAACGCGACCATTAACAAGTTAACGAACTCTTGTATTGGGTTTACCGAACCTCCCTCTAGTTGATTAACATTATCATCTTGATTACGTTGTCTCCTTCTTGGTGGCATTTTGCTGTTAAGATAAACAACACAACATTATTACTCTTTTCTTATCACTTAGTTATTATTCATGATTAAACAATAACTTCAAATCTTATTACTCAATATTTTCCATAAAAAGGCTTATATTGATTTGCTTCTTGTAGTATAATACTACATCATTCACATTACACAGCCTGACCTGATTACATTACTATCCCGCAATTACTTTCCAAAAATTAAAATTTACAAAAGATTACCCTTTGTTATAGAAAATAGGATTTTACGTCATTACTAGATACATCATATTTACACATCTAACTCTACTCTAGCTAATACTAGATTACATCTGTTGTAAGGCATTATCAAAATCCGCATTGGTAAGACCGGCTATAACATCACGACTGATAGTATGCTGAGTCTGCCCTGCCTCTATTGGATACCCAGCTACTTGTTGCTGAAAATCCGCATGAGAACTCCTATGTATATAGGACATCCTCCTTATCATCTGTTTCTTGGTCTATATCTCCTACCTGAGCACAAAGACCTCCTGTTTCAGATCGTGGACCTTGGCCTTTTCCAAAACTCTCTCATCGCGTTCCTCCTCCCACAATCAACTCCATACTCGTCTTATCTTCGAAGATAGCATGCAACTCTACTTTTAGTTTTTTCACCTCCTGACAATAATGGAGGTTTCTATCTAACATTGTCATAAATAATGACATAACCGACCCCCCTGAGGCATCTCTTCTGCAAGTGATACTAGGTTAAAGGACACTACCTCCACCTCTTCTTCCGATATGCCATCGAACACAAACATAAGGTCTAGATTCTCTGAGTCTCCAGACTCAATAACCACCACTTAAGGCTCTTCTGCTAAAGGGTTTGGTATAATCTCTATTTGATTAACCGATTCTTCACTTTCTACTTGTATATCTCTACACAATTCATTTTCTCCTGACATCTACAACAAAACAATTTAGTTTGATTAGTACACTCATTAGAATAATAAAAACATATATCATTATATAATGCATTTTAAGGTTAATTTCATCTTTTACTTCTTTGACTTCTCTTAAGGTTTTAATTCCCCCTTAAGTTTTATAACCTAATGCTTTGATACCAACCTGTGACGCACCCAAATCTAGGTATCTTCCAACCCGACATATGGTGCTACACGGTGCTACAGTTCACACATACATTCAATTGAAAAGCCTCAAAAGAACGAATATGTCTTACATATATTCCAAATAATATTACCATTCACCAGGTTCTTAATAACCATTACATTCGTTCTTGTCATAATATCGAATAACATTAACATTCAACCTATATTATTACAAAAACAAGCTATAAGTTCGCCTTAGCCTTCCCTTTATCTTTTCCGGATCCTTCGGTCTGTTCGGTCTTAGTTGCATTCATATGGTTCAAGCAAGAGTGAGCATAACTTGTGACACCCCCAAATCCAGGTTCCCTAACCTCGAGTTTAGTGCTCACGATCCATCATATATATCACATCTAACTATTCATTCATTAATGAAAAACAACATTCATAATATTCCTTAATTCAACTTATAACAATATCCCAGGTTAACTAACCTTGACATAACTTACATACCCTTATATAACCAAAAGGTTTACATAAATAATTACATAATAAAACATAACCATTAGAAGTTGACAATAACTACTCCTGAGCCTTGCCTTTGCCTTTGTCCCTATTAGAACCTTTTGCTACATCGGCATTAGCTGAAATATTTTATTTATGCAAGGGTGAGCAACGAGTTTTCTCAGCAAGTTAAAATATACAATAAATGATATATATCATGAATAGAAGAATCTAGCTTCTATAGAACTTCAACAATAATCAAAAGATTTCGAAGTGGCGGAATAATTATTCAATCTCAATAATAAACTTTCTCCCATTTCATACTGAATAACATATCAGAGATGAAAGAGTAAAATTCTTTCAAAGATTCAATAATATTCAATTGAATAAGAAGAATTAACAAAACTGCAACATTATTCAATAAAGTGGGATATAGCCAGATTTCATGCTGAGTGATCAAAAAGGATCATGAACTAATAGAGGAATCATTTAGTTATTTAAACTAAATTACCACAAGAATATAAATTAGTTATAAAAACTAAACTATACTCTTCTGCAAGTACCTGGAGCGGCCAACCCCTTTGTACCCTATATTATGCATAATACTAAATAATAGCGCATAGGTCGATTTACGACATTAAAATTTGTTCATCTCAGTCTTATGTCACGAGTTCGTACCACAACAATATGGTTTGGATTACTTTCAAATAAATACTATGATTTTAATAATTAATAACAATACTAATCTAGCCGAAACAAATGGCATAGATCTTCCAATAACAATTTAGTTCATAATAAATAGAACATTTCATGCTTTAACAAATATTAGTCTCACCAAAATAATTAGTTGAGACATGATTTATAAATAGTTCAAATAATAGAACAAGAATCAATTGCACTACGTGCGAATTACAACAATCATTATAGATGTGAATAACTATCAATAATTATTCACTACCATGCTTGAAAAATAGTAACTCAAGTCGAGTTAGGAAACTTGCTCGATTAGATTTGACTCATTGCACGCAATTTAAGTTAACTTCTTTTATAAGACCTATCATTGATAAGATCGATCTCTTAATTAGCATCACATATCTTACTCATAGCAATTTAACATGAAATCACATAACCAATCATTATTGAGTACACTATACTATCTTAGACTTAACACTTACGCGTTCATTTATAAGTTCGTAAAATAACTTGAAAAACTATTTATGAACTCAGTCGACTTAATATATCATTTTAGTTTCTATTTTAGCAAGCTAAAACAAAACTGACTTCTCTTCCTGACATTTCAGTTTCCTTTTTCAGAAACCTGAAATGTTCATTTTAGGAAGCTGAAATACACTAATCACGAAAATATGAAATCATCTTATTATTTTTTTTAATCTTTTGGCCAATCATATATACATATATTCCATACACAAAAAGTATTTTTCTGGAATTTTTCAACTCCCTTAAGTATTTTTCAAAAATAAATTTATAGTTAATTCCTTAAGAAATTAGCTACCTCGTGCTTAACTCCAGAAATTCTCAACTCTTGAACGGATCTTACATGTGTTAACATGAGCTTACAATTAAAATTTCAAGGCCATCGGAGTTATACAACTACGGTTACAATGATTTTTGTCGGGAAAACGCAAAAATTGTAATAGTCGTAACTCGCTCATTTTAAGTCGGAGTGAACTCATTTTTGGACACAACCTACTTTATCCCATATATTTTCTTCCCCCAAAAGGCCGAATTTTATCTCATTAAATAAGTGGCTGAAACAACCCTTACAATTTCTGGGCAGAAGCTTTTTAAGCATTTTCAGATTTTTCATCCTTTACTAAAATCATTCCACACAAAAATCTGTAAATCTTTTTTAAGTGATTCCACTTGGATATATTAGAAGACTCATATATCTAACTCCAGAAATTGACCACACTCAAAAATTCAAAGAAGAATGAGAGATAAGGTCATTTCAATATCATACTTGGTTTTCTCGAAAATCAATTTTTCAACCTTTGGTGACTTTTAAAAAAACTTCTCTATTTTCACATAAAATCAACATAAATCATCATAATACTTACTAATACTTCATACACCCATGGATCTACCATGATGAATGATCTATTTCATTAAACAATAGTCAAACACAAGATAAAACAAAATCAAGGTAAGCAAAAATTAGGGCTTTCTACATTTGAGAAACCTAGTTTCCATTTCATACTTTAGATCTAACTTTTGATCCTCAAAAGGGTTAGATCTAAACATGAAACACTTATATACACATAGATCTAAGGTTTTAAACCTCAAGATCACAACTTCATATTATCAAAAATTAAATTAAACCAAAAAGAAAATAAACTAGATTAAGGTTAAAATTTTATACCTTTGCTTGATTTCCTTTCTTCTTCTTTCTAAGTTTTGATTATGGGGCTAGAGAGCTTGCAAAAACTCTCCCTCTATCTTCGTTAAGGTTGGCCAAAAATCCTTCTCTCTTTCTCTCTTGGTTTTGTTTTGTTCTTAGCTTTCTAGGAGATAAAAGTAAAGAAATTTTTTTTCTAGATAATTAAATGTGCGTATTTATAATGGGGAAAAATATGATATATATATATATATATATGTATATAATCTCCCAAGATCTCTCATTCTTCTCTCTCTTAGTCATTGGTGGTTGCTTGTAGCCTTAGCAAAACATTGCTTGCAAGATTGGTTATAAGTGGTGTTTAAATGAAATATTGACATGTGGGAAAGTTTGTTGTGACCAACTATAGATAATAAAAGAAGTTATCATGATTAAAGCACATTGTGACGCCCCCAAAATAGGTACACATCACCTATGTTCGGTCGTCAGATACAAGGTACTGAATACAAATACAAACTAATTATACAACAGTCGTGTAAAATACGACAAAACATAAATTGAGAGTTTTAATAAGAATATTGTCATTTAGACAATATCCACACTCAAAGGAGTCCTCAATACATTTATTGTCACACTATTTAACAGAATAGTGAGGACTACTAATACTATCATTTGGACCGTCACTCCTTTCCCCGACTAGTCCCGGCTACGTTCTCATTTCCTGAAGAGAATAGTGAAAGAAAGGGGTGAGCTCAACTAGCCCAGTAAGAAATATTATGACTAAGATAATGCCGAATAAATTATCATTAGTCTTTAACAATGTTAAACTGATAAAATACAATAGACATCAAGTTTAACTGCAGCGGAATAAGCAATCCATTAGAAGAGTCAAGTAGAGCATGATATCTTCTATCTTGTATGATTTAAAATGTTTTCATATATTTTTATCGTTGAGACTCAGCTTAATAAATACACCACATCATCGAGTCATCCCTGCTTTACGGGTCAAGGATATTCATTAAATTATCAATGGTCATGACTATACTGAATAATCCCTGGTCATAATCATACCAAAAACTGTCCGTCAATACACTACTGAGCCATTTGAGGACTTTTACCACATCATTTATAACATTACGTGTCATGATTATCTTGAATAATCACGGTCATAATCATATCAAGTCCATCTACATACGTAACAAAGATGACTTTCATCACAATATAAGCATGAGGATGATGACAATGACATAATAATTCAATAAAACAAGTTCAAGAATAAATTTTAAAGATTTATAAGTTAATTTATCCTGAACTCAATAATGTCCAAATTGTCAACATGATACTGCTTTGTGGAGTAAAATTCAAGAATGCTCAGAAGAATATTTTCATGAAAAGATACTAGATGAAGTGCAAATATCAAGGATATTCCACTAATTTCATGGAGTATAGAAGCCAAAATTTTAACCAAATGAGTATCATAGAATTTATGAAACTGCAATAGATTTTCACCCGCCATGCGGTAATCCACGTAGACAGATCATTTCCACAATTTAATAAGAAATGAATACGAAGGGTCATTCACCATGCATGTGGTAATCCACATAGACAAAGTTAATCAACGAGAATAATAAAGAATGGAATAATGAAGAATTCACCATGTATGCGATAGGCCTTGCAGACGAGTTATTCCAGCGAGAATAATAAATAATGGAACCAGGTCATGCGTAAATGCATAGATAGGATATTCCAACAGAATAATAAATAATGGAACCAGTTCATGCGTAAACGCACAGACATGATATTCCAAAAGAATAATAGAGAATGGAATAACAAAAGACTTCACCAGGCATGCGATAGACCGCACAGACAGGTTATTCCAACAGAATAATAAATAATGGAACCGGTAAATGCGTAATCATACAATGAGGATATTCCCGAATAATAAAGAATGGAATAATAGAAGAATTTCACCATGTATGCGGTACTTCTCATATACAGGTTATTCCAACAGAATAATAAGGAATGGAATAACCGAAGAATTTCACCATGTATGCGGTACTTCGCATATACAGGTTATTCTAACAGAATAATAAAGAATGGAACAACATAAGTTCTCTTCATGAATTTGAAAGAAATAATACCCCTTACGAGTACAACAAATAATATCCCTTACCTTATAAAGAAGAGTACTTCGACGGGTAGAGGCGGGGATATACTTGAAGAAAACACCAGACTATTACTCAAAGCTTCTTAAAACTCTAAAGAAATACGCTTAAGATTATAGAAAAGAATTCTCGAATTTCTGATGTGATTTCAATTCTAACTAAGCATCCTATTTATAGGAAAATAGAAAGGATCTTATGCGATAATATATATATATATATATATATATATATTTAAATATTTTATTTAAAATCTAATAAAACAATTAACTTTATAAAAGTATTTTATTTTATATAAAAAGATTTTACTATGCAAAAACACTATGCAAACACATAATAAAATATATTATATTCTAATTATTGTCTAATTAAACAAATAACTTTATAAAAATATTACATTTTTTTATATAAAAGCTTTTACATTTTATTACATTAATAATACTAATAAAGCAAAAATTTATATATATATATATATATATATATATATATATATATATATATATATATATAAACTTTCGTGACTTCATAAAAAGATACCTCAATATATTTAACAACATTTATCATCATTATTATAATTCAGAATATTAATCGACCAGGTCGTTCCCAGGAAAGAGGAGGCTTTCCAATAAGGATTTCTCCCTATTGGCGAGCAATTATGTGACCAAACCTCTTCTTGCCAGAACTTCTAGACATCATTAATATTGCAAATAATAATATTAATAACTTCATCGTCTCAATTATTGATTTAATAATATACAAAATATCGATAATAATTGAATCAAATAACGTGAGATACTATGCAGCAATTACTGTAGCAATAATTGAACAAAACTTAGTGAATTCTCACGTAAGCATCAATAATCAATACCGTGTGCTACTATGCAACCACGTGTATTACTGTACTTTTACTACCGAGTAGTTCAACAATTTTAACGGTAAAACTTCCGCCGTTATTTTCATAAAAATATTTTTGTCTTTTTCTCATTCTGACAATAATTCCGTTGTGGGGTCCATCAATGATTGTGTCGTCGTACAGATATTCCCCGATAAAAAGAATATTATATAACAACTTGCATTCTTTGCCAAATTTATAAATACTACCCACAACTATAACATGATCTCAAATCCACACCATAATATTCAAAAAAATATTTCAAGAAAATTAAATCTTTATTCGTAAAATTTGGGGTTTTACAATCTCACCTCCTTATGAAATTTCGCCCTCAAAATTTACATACGTACCTGGTATACTGAAGAGGTGAGGATACCTTGACTTCATTTCAAATTCTAACTCTTGAGGTATAACCTTTGAGTGTTGAATACGATCCTTCTTATCCAAGATTTTAACACGTATTTCCTCATACGTTAAATCTTCTGCTATCTTGTCTAGTTCTAATTCAATAATGTGGTTCGGGTCATCCACATATTTACGTAACATCGATACGTGAAAAATGTTATAAACACATGACATACTTGGCGGTAAAACGAGTCTATAGGCCACAGTTCCTACTCGATTTAGGAAATCAAATGGGCCAATTAAAATTGAGGGTTGAGATAACGCCTTCTTGAACATTCATCAGCTCCAGGTGTATAGTTTGAGCTACTTTAACTTTATCGATTAAAGTCGATTCTACTCGTATATTCGTTATCTTCACGTGGGTCTCTAGAGTCTTTAACTCTATCTTCATCATTTGTAAGTTATACGAAATGGGTTTTTATGTTAACAACGTCGCACTCGTAAACGTATATGATCTTCTACTCAACGCGTCAGCTACCACGTTCGCTCTTCCACAATGATATTGAATGGTCGTAACCTTCAACAACTCTAGCATCGTCTTTGGCGCATTATACATTCATTTTGGGAGAAGAAATATTTAAGGGCTGAAGAAATGGGTTTTGTACTAGGGTCAATACAAAATTCAATTTCACATTCTAGGGTAGGCTAAGAAGTCTTCAAGAATACGTCAGAAAATTTATTAACAATAGAAATATCATTCAAAACTGTGACTCTCATCCAAGACTTGAATAACACATGTAATGAAGGTTTCTCCTAACGGAGTTTCAACAGATAAGTCAAAGTCTAACTTCTCTAGAGTCAAATTTAAGCGTTGAGCGCAAGCAAGAGAGAGATAAAGAATGGGTAAAATAGGTATCTAATAAGGTATAGACTTATAAAAATTTATAATTAACTAACCCGTGCTAACCGTTCGGGTTACTCGCTTTTGAGAAGTCACTGAAAAACGCTCTTCACGAAACCACCGACTTTGTTTTTTTTCGTGATCGCCTTTGGTGCCACCGTCAACTAAACTTGACTTCACTATCGACAAAATTGAGCTAAATGACCTTCTCTTCTTGAAATATCCACTTCTATTATCTTGGCCATGATTACCCTTTGAAGTGGTTACCATTCTTGGCATGATAATTTCCCACGATGGTGGTCATTATTGTTAGATGGGTGTTGCCCTTTGATACGATTATTATCGTGTTGTTGGTCGTTACCTTTTGGTTGTGTTAACTCATTATCGCACTCCAATAACTGAGTCCTATTCACAACATCTGAATATAAACAAAGTTTATGAGAAATGAGGTATTGACGTATATCGGGTTTCAAACCTCTTAGAAACATTTGCGTCATTCGCTCCTAATTATCTACCAAATGGGATGCAAACCGGGATAACTCCGCAAACTTAGCCTCGTACTGCGATACGGTCATATTATTTTGCTCCATTGCTTATCTCAACATATTCAGATGTCATTTTCAAACACTGTCACAAAAATAAGGGTTTATAGACATATCACATATTATCCCTATACTCTGACCGACCAATTAAATACCAAATAAACTTAGGTAGGTCATACTAGTGAAGAATTTCCGTCTCTCCTCCTAGTTCTTGTCTCACATCTCGGCCAAAGGGATCATATCCCTAAGATTTGATATAACACGGTGGCCGCCCCAAAAATAGGTACACATCACCCATCTTGGGTAAATCCGGATACAAGTCTTGAATACAAATACAAACTAATTATACAATGATCGTGTAAAATACGACAAAACATAAATTGAGAGTTTTAATAAGAATATTGTCATCTAGACAATATCCACACTCAAAAGGAGTCCTCAATACATTTATTGTCACACTATTTACTTGAGAATAGTGAGGACTATTAATACTATCATCTCGACCGAGTCACTCCGTTCCCCGAGCTAGTCCCTACTCGTTTCTCATTTCTGAAGAGAAAAGTGAAAGAAATGGGTGAGCTCAACTAGCCCAAGAAGAAATATTATGACTAAGATAATGCGAATAAATTATCATTAGTCTTCAACAATGTTAAACCGATAAAATACAATAGACATCAAGTTTAAGCTGCGGTGAATAAGCAATCCATTAGAAGAGTTAAGTAGAGCATGATATCTACTATCTTCTATGATTTAAAATATTTTCATCAATTTTTATCGCTGAGACTCAGCTTAATAAATAAACCACATCATCGATTCATCCCTACTTTACGGGCCAAGGATATTCATTAAATTATCAATGGTCATGACTATACCGGATAATCCATGGTCATAATCATACCAAAAATTGTCCGTCAATACACTACAGGCCACTGAGGACTTTTACCACATCATTTTTATCATTATAGGTCATGATTATACCGAATAATCCCTGGTCATAATCATACCAAGTCCATATATACATGTAAGCGAAAGATGACTTTCATCACAATATAAACATGAGGATGATGACAATGACATAATAATTCTATAAAACAAGTTCAAGAATAAATTTTAAAGATTTATAAGTTGATTTATCCTGAACTCAATAATGTCCAAATTGTCAACATGATACTGCTTTATGGAGTAAAATTCAAGAATGCTCAGAAGAATATTTCCATGAAAAGATACTGGATGAAGCGCAAATATCAAGGATATTCTACTAATTTCATGGAGTATAGAAGACAAAATTTTAACCAAATGAGTATCATAGAATATATGAAACTGCAATGAATTTTCACCCGCCATGCGGTAATCCACGTAATCCACGTAGACAGATCATTTCCATAATTTAATAAGAAATGAATACGAAGGGTCATTCACCATGCATGTGGTAATCCACATATATAGGTTATTCCAACAGAATAATAAATAATGGAATAACAGAAGAATTCACCATGCATGCGATAGACCGCACAGACAGGTTATTCCAACAAAATAATAAATAATAAAACCAGGTCATGTGTAAATGCACAAACAAGATATTCCAACAGAATAATCAATAATGGAACCAGGTCATGCTTAAATGCACAGACAGGATATTCCAATAGAATAATAGAGAATGGAATAACAAAAAGACTTCACTAGGCATGCGATAGACCGCACATATAGGTTATTCCAATAGAATAATAAATAATGGAACCGGTAAATGCGTAATACATACGCAGACGAGGATATTCAAATGAATAATAAAGAATTGAATAATGAGAAATTTTCATCATGTATGCGGTACTTCATTATATCTGGGTTTTTCAATGAATAATAAGGAATGGAATAATAGAAGAATTTCACCATGTATGCGGTACTTCGCATATACAGGTTATTCCTACAGAATAATAAAGAATGGAATAACAGAAGTTCTCTTTATGAATATGAAAGAAATAATACCCTTACGAGTACAACAAATAATATCCTTTACCTTATAAAGAAGAGTACTCCGACGGGTAGGCGGGGATATACTTGAAGAAAACTTACACTACACTCAAAGCTTCAAAAAACTCTAAAGAAATACGCTCAAGATTATAGAAGAGAATTCTCTGAATTTCTGGTGTGATTTCAATTCTAACTAAGCATCCTATTTATAGGAAAATAGAAAGGATATTATGCAATAAATATATATATATATATATATATATATATATATATATATTATTTAAAATCTAATAAAACAATTAACTTTATAAAATATTCTATTTTATATAAAAAGATTTTACTATGCAAAATACTATGCATAATAAAATATATTATATTCTAATTATTGTCTAATAAAATAAATAACTTTATAAAAATATTCTATTTTATATAAAAGCTTTTTGTTTTATTACATTAATAATACTAATAAAACAAAATTTTATATATATATATATATATATATATATATATATATATATATAAACTTAGTGACTTCATAAAAAGATACCTCAATATATTTAACAACATTTATCATCAAGATTATAATTCACAATATTAATCGACGGTCGGTTTCCGAGAACGAGGGGCTTTTCAATAATGATTTCTCCTTATTGGCGTGCAATTAG
The DNA here is from genome assembly GCA_020205605.1 of Panax ginseng. Taxonomy (NCBI): domain Eukaryota; kingdom Viridiplantae; phylum Streptophyta; class Magnoliopsida; order Apiales; family Araliaceae; genus Panax; species Panax ginseng. The sequence continues at coordinate 140,898,691 of CM035128.1, forward strand.
GTGACCAAACCTCTCATTGGCAGAACTTCTAGACATCGTTAATATTGCAAATAATAATATTAATAACTTCGTCGTCTTAATTATTGATTTAATAATATACAAAATATTGACAATAATTGAATCAAATAACGTGAGATACTATACAACAATTACTGTAGCAATAATTGAACAAAACTGAGTGACTTCTCACGTAAGCATCAATAATTAATACCGTGTGCTACTATGCAACCAATCGTATTATTGTACTTTTACTACCGAGTAGTTCAACAGTTTTAACGGTAAAATTTCCACCGTTATTTTTATAAAAATATTTTTGTCATTTTCTCAATCCGACAATAATTTCGTTGTGGGGTCCACCAATGATTGTATCGTCGTAAGGATATTCCCCGACAAAATGAATATTATATAACAACTTGCATACTTTGCAAAATTTATAAATACTACCCACAACTATAACATTATCTCAAATCCACACCATAATATTCAAAAAAATATTTCGAGAAAATTAAATCTTTATTCGTAAAATTTGGGGTTTTACACACATGACCCTTTCCTTTTCTCCTTGTTGACCGAAATTTTCCTCTTTTTCCTATTTTTGATTTCATTTTTAATGCTCCATTTTGCTTTATTAAATGTCCAAAATATCCCTTAACAAGTGGCTCAAAATTGAACTTAAACAATTATTTTGGCCATGTAAATTAAATTAGGTCCAACACTTTTAATTTTATCATTTCCTAATTATTTAATTAGGGTTTCCATTCCCCTCCTTTGTAATTTAAATCCTTACTCATGTATCTTTAATTTCATAACCTAATTAGACTTGCTATTCATAGGTTATAAAATTAATTATTTGAGATATATATAAAATAAATCTCTTAGGGTTAGTATATATTTTTAAATACCATCATTCTCTTAAATTATAACCCATTAGGTTATGTATAATTTTATTCTTCATCTCTTTACTAAATAAATGTATACACATTATATAATACATATTTACTTAATCACGTACATAATTCGCATATGTCCTAACATATTTCCCCTAGTTTATTAACTTATTAACCCAAATTGACTTAATAAGTTATAAACACATATATACTCATATCAATAATTAATTACTTAAGGATTGTAAATCCTTTTAATTTAATAATCAAGGCTAATATTCAAGCTATGTTAATTTCTTACATAACTTTCATTACTCTTCCTTGAAAATGATTAAGTTTACTTCGTAGTTAATAAATTAACTATCTAGCTTAATTATCATCTACAATTATATGATTCAAGAACTTTCTTTTCTTTTCTTCTTTTTTTTTTTGAAAAAAATTTGAATTATGTGAAATTTTGGGTTCTCGCATTCTCCCCTCCTTATAAGGATTCTGTCCTCGGAATCACCGCTTTCTTACTCTCTAATATCTTTTAAAGTTGTATCATCAATTCATTTATATCAACACAATATTAATTTTTGTTTCATATACTAACTTGTGACTTGGGATCTATAAAAGAAAACCATTCACATCTATATCTACCCAATATTTCTCGCGTAATTCATTTACTCAACTAAATCATTACCTGTCACCACCTCCTGGGCATCTACTGCATCTTGCAACGTCATGTTGAACGTGCGCGTTGTGGGTCTTCCCGGCTGAGCAGGTCCTTTAATCGCATTCCACTGCTGTTTCCTCTATTGTTGCTTCTTCTTTTTGCTTTCTTCTTTGGACAGTTACAAATTTGATGTTCTAGCGATCCACATGAAAAACAACCTGGTATCTTCTTTGGACTTGGACAATTTGGAGAGATGTGTCCCTCTTGTCCACAGTTAAAACACACTCCTTTTCCCTTCAAACATACTCCCGGATGCTTTTTACCACAATATGCACATGCCTCACCTCTCTTCCTATTATCTCCTAACTTATCTCCAGATTCAGTATTGTCCTTCCACTTACGCTTATTCGAGTTACTTCCTCCACTGCTACCTCCTTAATTCGTCTTTTTCTTCTTCTCTTGATGATACCTTGACACAACTTCACTTCCTCCTTCGGTGATGATTGCTTTTTCCAACAGGGCTGAAAATGTCTTAATCTGCAACATAGCTACCTTGCTATATATCCCTGACTTCAGTCCATTCTCAAACCTTCGTGCCTTTCATACCTCAGTGTCCACCTGATGCGGAGCAAATCTCGCTAGTTCGTTGAATTTGGCGGCGTATTCTGGAACAGACATATTCTCCTGCTTTAACTCCAAAAAGTTTACTTCCATTATTGCTTGCATACTTTCTCAATAATAATTTTCAAAAAGTAATTCCTTAAACCTTGTCCAAGTTACTACTGATGTACCAGCTCTAGCTTTATTTGTCTCCCACCAGTAATTTGCCTCATCCTTCATCAAATAGGTAGCAAAATCTATCTTTTGCTCCTCCGCTACTCTAGCAATAACAAAAGCTTTCTCCATCTCCTTTACCCATGTCTGGGCTTCTATAGGGTCAGTGGTTCCCTTGAATTCTGGCGGTCCTACGGCCTTAAAGTCTTCAAAGTTAGCCAATCGATTAGCTGGTCGATTTCTTCCTGCTGAGGCTCTAGTTTGCATAGCTTGAGCTAGCATGTCTGCAAAGTTCTACATTGGATCAACTTGATCTCCTTCATTATTCATAGATCGCTCCTCCCTTTGATTACAATTTTGTTGTCTTGGCGGTATTATCTGATGAAATGTAGACTTACATTAATACCTTGTCTTTATGCTGTGACAACCCGGAAAATCGGATTGTCCAGAATTTAAGTTTAAAGAATTAGTTATTAATAAAATGAATTTTATTAATACTATTTTATGATATGTGTTTATTAATCGTTCTATAACCTAGAATGATTATTAATCGGGAGGATTCTGGCTAAGAGCTAGACTGAACGAGTAAGAATTTTCACGACGGAAATGAAAATTTTCCAGGAACAAAAATATTTCCGGAGAAAAAGACGAAATAGGCACTATTCACCCGATAAAACCTAAGGGTTAGGGTTTGAATAACCTAAGCCATTTCGAGAGTTCGGTATGTCCAAATGACATCCCGTCGAAAGATTTGACAATAATATATCCTGAAAAGTTAATTAAGACGATAAAAGTTTTTCTCAAAAAATGTGCAGAAATCGGACGAAATAAAGACGACGAAAAGTACTGTTATGTACTTTTCACTGGTTTAGCTTAATTAGGGGAAAACGTGAAGGAAAACACTTGACACCAAAAAGTGTTTTTTAGTTTTTCGGGAATTCGAAGAATGCGTAAAAGTTAATCGGTAAAGGAAAGATGAAATATCCAAAAATATTTGGATTAGAGAATCATGATTTTTTAAAACTTTTGGACGAAACCCGAAAAGCGGAAATACTGAAGCTTCCAAGGAAAGCTACGTAAGGAGAATTGGGCGACCACTTGGCCACCAAGTAAGGGTGGTGGCCAAGTAAACTTGGTGGCTAAGTCATGAATAGTAAGGAGGTGGGGGTGAAATGTCCAAAATGCCCCTAACCTTAAAAATATATAAATAGAAAGCTTATTTCATTGTTTAAGGATTTTGAAAATCCTACAACTTTGAGAGAGAGAGAGAGAGAGAGTTCGGATGGGAGAAGAGAAGGAAAAGGAAGAGGAAAAGCTTGCCCAAGTGCACGCTTTGTCCGACGGGAGGAGATTAAAGAAGAATGGTAATCCCTAGTTTCTTCTAATTTTCTTTAAGTGTAATATGTTCAAAAACATAACTTAATGAAGAGAAGAAGTAGATGAAGTTAAGAATGAATTCATATGGTTGAAATCATGAGAAAACGAAGAACTAAGAAATTAGGAATTTAGTTTATAAATTTCTTAAGGAAGTGTAAGATTTATAAGAATTTTGAGCGATCCGAATGAATCTTATGAATGAGTAGGTCAAATAAGTAAGGAATGATGTTCTATAACATCAAATTCCAAGAAAAAGTAAATTCGTAATCCAAAATATCGATTAAAAATGAAGAACACGCGAAGAACGTGAAGAACACGCGAAAAACGCGAAGAACGTTGTTAATGGACACATTTAAAACCATCGTAGGATAATTGTTGTTCATGGACAAGTTTAAAACCATCGCGTAAAAGTTAGTTGCTTATTGCTTGGTTAGGAATGTTAGAAACGTTCATGAAGAACGGATTAAAACTGAGCTATAACGATTTTATGGCGAAAAATTTCGTAAAAGAAGAACGAGAATTAGAAAGTTAGTAAATGAACCCAAACGTATAGGGTTTTATATGAATGTAAGAGAACATATAAAACATGAGACGTGGACTCAAGAACGAATGAGTTCCGAGTTCGGATGACCGAATTACGGACGAACGAACGAAGAACATTAATAACGTAAAATGAACGAAGAGCGTAGATTAAGCCAATTGAATGGTATGTTAACGGATTCAAAATGAGGTTTTGTCCAAGGGTAATTGAAGTACGTAAGATAAGGAAGAAAATTGCTTTGGAACAAACTCGTTCTGAGTAATAACGAATAAGATAGGAGATTTCAAAGTCAGCGTCTCAAGCTTGTAAAAGACTTAGAAATTTTTTCTAAGTTTCATGCTTGGTGCCGCAGTCATGAAAGTCGTGCCTTGGGGCGGTAATTGCAGCAACGCTGAAGCTCGGGCCATTAGCTACTACTAAGTGGCTCATGATGTGAAAGAAAGGAAGGGAGCAAAGACACATGGCGGCGGTGCGGTCACAATGCCCATAAATGAGATTTTTATTGCTCAATTACTGGGGGATGTGCAAGACAGAAATATGAACTTAAAATTCAACTAATGTAACACTTAATTAAGTGTATTAAACCTTTGATGAAGGTTGAATGAAAAGATTAAATGAGATTAAAAGATAAAGAATGTAGACGCGGGTTACGAAACCAATGTCCGGGAAACCGTAGTCACAATAAAATGAACATGAGGGATTGCTATAAGTGTGATTCCTTAAACGTTGATTGACTAGGGTAATGAATAACATTTCAATGTTATGTCATGGACATGAGAGATGAATGTAAAGAATTTAGACGCTATGAACATAACGTTGTTGCGATGACCAATCTGTCTTAGCATACAACAAACCGTATGGCTTTGACATTAGGAAAAAATAATGAACATGGGGTTCAGGTGACGAGTAATGAATGAAAGTAATTAAAACCTTGGATGAAGGTTGAATAGAATTAAGAGGCAAGTAACGTAAATGTTGAATACGTAAACGATCCTCGTGAATCGTATTCACGTTGAGCGAACGTTCTAAGTATACATTGGTTGTATGACTTAGACGTTGATGGGAGTAGTAAGTAAGATATGAATTATCAAGAAAGCCATAGCGAATGGTAAAAAGATTAATGAAAGCTGAATGTAAGTCGGATGAGAATGTTAGAATGAAATGCAAGCGTTGGACACTTGAACCGAGTTAAAGGTTAAGTGTACACGAATACTAAACGGGTAGAACCTACACCCCGTGTATGGTTTGACCGTAAGGTAATAAAGATCAATGATTAAACTTCTGAATGATGAAGAAGCTAAATTAAAGACAAGTATGTTTAACGTAAAGAAGCCAAGTTAATGTTTATAACTTGGATGACGTTCTGAGTCGAATGAATCGGACGTTGTAAGATAAGAATAAGATAACGTAAAATGCTTAACACTATAAATGCGTAGAATGAAGATTGATTGATCGTCTTGAGTATACAAAAGATTTATTGACTTAGATGATAAAGAATGAATCCTGAGGTATGTCATTTAGTTGCCAAAAAGCCATAAGGAATAAGAAATTGACTTAACGAACATTATAGTTTAATAGTTCGGGTAAGTTAAGATGAATCTAGGTTCTAGTACAATCGTAACCTTTGATGGTTGACATATGGGAGCTGGGCTAAACAATTCCTTCAGAGAGCGAAGGTATATACAAAACTGGCAATCGATCTAACTCACTGTTGTGGGCAGTGTTGATGAGACGGGAACTTGATTGTTGGTTGTTTTTGGGAAACCACTTAGAGTACCAAATGGACTACTAGCAGAGACACGATGTGTTCTGAGTCCTAGGAGAGTTATAAAAAGAAGACAAGAAGGAAATCATCAAATATGATGAACGTATTACGTAAGACATCTTCGTATGTCATGAAGCCGTTAACCGGTAAAGGAAGTTGGTCGCGTAAACTTAGTTTATAAGAACGTGAACCTTAAGAAGTGAAGTTAAGTAAACCAATGTGTAAGTCAAGTATATGACTAATTGGTACATGTGTTATTTCTTATGTCTTTACATAAGAATTGGAATGAAAGCGATTCGGTAGTAAACTATAAGTTGTAGGCGTGCGTAAAAGCAAGTTTCTAACTTCATTCATATTTTAAATGAATGTTAGTTTCTAAACTTCTCAGATGTTGAACTTGAGAAGTTCTGTCTATATGCAAATGTGTGATATTTGTACAAGGTGTTAGAATATATGAGGCCTTGTGCCACATTGTGAACACTTAAAGTGTTTCTATGATATGAACTGTTCTATGATTGAACTGTTCAATATAAGCATGTTCTGTTTATACATGAACCGTTATTGTTAAGTTTGTGCTATTGATTCTAGCCAGACAGAATGTGTATGAAAGAGAGTAGAGAATGAAAGTATTTCAAAAGGAATGTAACTAATATTTTAAAATGATAGGAATCGAGATTATTCCTATTATTCAAGCTGCTTCATAACCTTTGTTCGGTTATTGAAGTCTTAAAGGAATGTTTAAATTCTTGAAGTTGTTTGTTCAACTGCTATAACTTGCTGAGCAATTGAATGATCACACTTGCTTTAAATAAAAACATTTTCAGCGAATGATGTTAGAAAGAACTTAAGGATCCCGTAAAGATCAAGCTGATCGATATCCATAAGAAGTGACATTCATTTGATGAATGAGCATGAAGATCAAGCGAAGACTTGTAATATAGAATGAAAGAATTAAACTATAGAATAGTTTAATGAATGATTACGTATCCTTGGTGGCGGATAAAAGTCACTTGTAGAAGTTGTAAAGAATAATGTAATTATCATTATTTGGAATGAAAGAGGTTTTAAGGTTTTAGAACCTGGGATTTAAGGATGTATGTTGTTATATTTAGCTATATAATGATGTATGTTTGGAAGAAGATGGGACCGTGACGTACGGAATCCGGATGTGAAAATAGACCGAATTTTGGGGCGTTACATATGCCACATCTTATTAGTAGTATACAAAATTTTAAACTTATACCAATTTTAACTTTCTAGATTATCTAATTCTGCTTACTTAATTATCAAATTCATCAGATAATCATCTTAATAATTTACTTCTCATAATTTAATTACTTATCCAAACATATAATCATATCATTGCATTTATATTCTTGCAAATAGTACATAGCACATACTACTACAAACGGTTACTATCCCTTTGTGACAAAAGTCGGGATTCATTACTACAACTTTACACAAAAAGTTGAGACATACAAAATTTATCTTGATAGTCATACCAAAGCGAATATTATACTCCAAAAGATAATACTTCTCACACTTAATCGTTCTTTCGTCCACTTCCTCCATCTGTCTACTTTTTAGGACAATTCTTAACCCTATGACACATTCCACCACATGTAAAACATCCTCCTTTCTTTAGTTTATGATAATTTGGTGATAGATGTCCTTCCTGACCACAATTGTAACACACATTCTTACCCCACATACATTCCCCTAAATGGTTCTTTTTCACACTTGGCACATGCTTGTTTCTTCTTTGAATACGAATTCTCTGAGTTATTGTCACTGTCGTAGTTTTTTTTTCCTTTTATTGCCCTTCTTTTTCTTACTTACATCTTTAGATGATATACTACACGTAACCCTCATTTTATCGACTTGTACCTTCAGATTATTTCTTTCTTGTGTCATCTCGCGTAATGCTCTTTCTGTCTTCTATAATTCCTCCAGGAGAAGTACTTTAGTCCTTAAATCTTGAACTTCTGCAGATGCTTGACCTTCTTCGATTGCTACTTTGCCTTCTTCCCCATCTTTGATCTTTATTTCTGGCTCCACCTTAGTTTCTTTGGAATATACTTCTTCCTCTTCATCCGACTCCATCTCGGAGTACTAAATCATGATAAACTTGCTAGATTTACCATGAGTTTGTCTCTTAAAACTTCCTCAACTGACTAACTCTGAGCTGGAACCTCGGCTAATGGCATTGGTGCAACTGCTAACATTTTCGTAACCATCTTATAATCCTCTGACATCCTGTCTCCAGTTTTAAATAACTTCATTAGTACATCAGTTTCAATCATAATCCATAAACACTGAGTGTCCCCATATTTTACTATTTATAAATTTTCCTAATCCATCACTTAGAACTCTAAACGAGTTTTCTCTATCCCGTTTATGGTTATATTCCTAAGCCTCCCCCTAAGGTTTATAACATATAGCTTCATACTGTGACGCCCCCAAATCCGGGTACTTGAAACCCGAACTCGGTGCTTCACGATACCATTTCTATGAGCGGAATAATACTAATAATAATAACAATAATATAAAGATCAACTTAATTTACATATCATAAGAGTCTAATCCCCAGGTACGAGACCTTTAATACATTCATTACATAACATGATAGATATTATATATATATATATATATATATATCATTACCTTAATAATATTCAAACTATTACATAAATTACCACAAATCTTATTTGGTTAGCTTTCCTTTTCCTTTGTTTCTGCATGATCCTTCTAGTTCTTCAAACTTAACTAAAAAACATTTAAATTAAGCAAGGATGAGCATTTGAGTGCCCAAAAAGTATTAACAAATATATATATATAAGCTGAAAGAATTTAAATGTTTTCTTTATACTATCCTTCTACAACAAGTCAATAGTTGTGAAGTAATCTGAACCGATAATAATAACATAACAACCCTCTTTAAAATTTTTTGAAATTACATATTGACTATAGATAGGGTTAAATTGACATACTATGAACATTGTTTTCATTTTCGAAAAGGTTAAACAGAACTTCATACATGGAAATCATATAGCTTACGTGCTTGGGGTGATCGGCCAGTTGTACCTGTATTGATCAATACTACATTGCAAGAACGATGTTATCGTTCACTGGCCCACCTTGGGTGCATAAAAGTTTTTTCTGTGTAAGGGATGTTCATACTTATCGGGGTTCCAAATCAAAGGTTTTATCTTGTTCAACAATAATCTATAGTTATATATATATATATATATATATATATATATATATATATATATATATATATATATATGGGTAATTAACAAAGGTGTATCAACATGTGATTAAATATAATAATTATCCAAGTGGGGACACTTGTATAACCATTTATAAAAATTAACGAACATAATATATATTTCTGAATTACCATATACTAAGATGTTGATAACCAATGAGCGTATATAATATATGGTTAATAACATGTACAGTAATAATATAATTGTGAAACATTCTTACACATGTCCATTGCATAAAGAAAATGCAAATGTAGGATACTTGCACAGTTTTTTGCTTACTTTAAATGCAATTATTAATTTATTTAATGCATTTATTAAATAAATTAAATATCAATAATATTTAAATAATTACAATATTTAAGGAAAATATTCTAAATTATTAAAAGTTAATTTTGACAACTTAAAATAATTTTTAGAATTTTTAATAATTTATTTCTATTTTAAATAATTTTAAAAATTTAATTATTTAAAATTAATAAAATTGTCATTTATAGGCCTTTAGCGACAGAAAGCATAATCTATTGTGTTCTTGAGCCTTAAAGAACATTCATAGCCAGTTTCGACTTGCCTACTTTGACCAAGCACACAGATCAAATCATGATGTTTTTGGACCAACTAAGACATTGATCTTGTAGTACTAATGTAGTACTACAAATATCATGCAAGCTTTGGGTCAGATCACAAAATATCATTAGGATAAGATTGAATGAGTTTTAGGCATGTGCTATAAATCTAGAGTGGTGACTTGCAATCTAGCTTATTAAATAAATACCAAAAAGGCTATTTTAGTAAATTAACAAAGTAATTTAAGGGTATTCTTGTCCATGATGATTGAATCTAGGTTAAAATCAATAGATCTTAAACCTTAAGGTTTCCCAAATAATTTCTAGGGTTTAAAAATTTAAGTTTAAAGTTCAATAAAATTTTAATTAGAACTTACTAATTAAAATTTAGGGTTTTTAAATAATTAGGGTTCCTTAATATTATTAGGGTTTTCTAAATAACATTATAATTTACTAAAATAATAATTAAGATAACCATTTTAGCGATTAGGGTTTACAACTAGTAATTAGGTTTTATATTTACTAATTAGGGTTACCTAATATATAAATTAGGATTCTAAAATATTAATTTAGGGTTTTCACTAAAGAAATTAGGGTTTCTAATTTCACAATTAGGGTTTCCCTAATTAATGTTAATCTTAATAATAATTGTCATAAATCACAATTCACAGTTACCAAATAGCTTTGAACTCGTATTCGAGTTTAAAATTAGGGTTTCACAGTAAAACTAGGATTTGTCATATAACACCATAATTGACCAAACATTATCGGTCCACGTATACAGTACATATCTATAGTACTGAAAAATCAAAATATAATTAATATTATATTATTATTCTTATTCTTTGATCAAAATCCAAAATTAGGGTTTAGATTCCATTTCTGATTTATCTTGCATAAAAAATATTATTAATTATGTTAAAATACTTAACTTAATAATCTGAGCTAAAATCATAGAAATAGATAATAATTATAATAATTACAATCATCATTCCATATATAATATAATATCCTATTTTCTTTGAAAATAATTAATAAAATATTTCTATAATAAAATTAATTATTATAAAAATATAATTTATAATAATCAATAATTCTAAACTAAAACTATTTGTAATTATTCATGTAATAAATAAATTTTTATTTATCATAGATATACATATACACATTATCTTGGCACATATTCTCCATATTTATTTTAATAAATAAAAAAAAATTATACCCAAAATTTCTGATTTATTTATATAGAAAATATCGGGTTATTACATTCACCCTCCCTTATAAAGATTTTGTCCCCGGAATCACCATTTTAAATTACATTAATACCAGGGTACATAGCATACACAATCATCGCAAGTAGATCTCGATCAAATTTGATCGAACTAATCTTTAACTATTCACATAAAGCTTGTCTATCTGATTAAATGGAAATTTGATTTCTAAAAGAACTCAAATTCCTCCTTCAAAATTCCTTTATAAAATAGTTTATTATTTATAGGAAAATCAAGTATATATAAAAAATAAATAAAAGTTATACGAAAAATACCTGGAGTTCCATTGCTAGCTGCCACCGGATCCTGGACTGTCATATTGAAGACCCTTGCAGTAGATTTTATCAGTTTTCTAGATGATGTTGGTCCTGTGATCGCCAAAGTTCCGCCGCTTTTCCCCATGTTCACACTTTTTGCCTCTGTTCTCCTTTTCGGACAGTCCTTCAGCTTGTGCTCCTTTGATCCGCACAGAAAACACCCACTAATTGTTCTAGGATTGGGGCAGTTGGGAGAGATATGGCCCTCCTGCCTGCACTTAAAACATGCAAATATACCTTTCAGAGATTCCCCCAAATGGTTCTTCCCACAGTTCCCACATTGCACCACCTGCTTATTCTTTACACCTTCCTGCTTCACCTGCACACTCCCAAAGTTGTTCCCCTTCCTCTTTTCACCTCTATTCCCAATATTTGTTTCCAGCTTCCTAGGTCCCTCAACCTTACCCTTGTTCCTTCTTTCCTTGTTGTAGAGGCTCATGGCCTCACTTCCTTCCTCAGCAATAATAGCTTTCTCCATGAGTGCTACAAATGTAGGGATCTGTAACACTGCCACCTTGTTGTAGAGCCAAGGTTTTAATCTTAGCTCAAACCTTCTCGCTTTTCTAGCCTCCGTATCAACTTGATGCGCAGCGAACCTAGCCAACTCATTAAATTTTGTGGCATACTCCGCAATAGTCATATTCTCTTGTTTTAATTCCAGATATTTTACCTCCATCATAGCCTGCATATTAGATGAAAAATATTTTTCGAAAAATAAAGTTTTGAACCTATCCCAAGTAACTACACCTGCTCCTGTCCTCACCTGATTCGCTTCCCACCAAAAATTTGCCTCACCCTTCATCATGTAGGTGGCAAAAGCGGTTTTTTGCCCCTCAACTACCCTAGCTATTACAAACGCCTTTTCGATTTCCTTAACCCAAGTTTGCGCTTCTCTGAATTCATTGTCCTTTGAATTCAAAAGCGGTGCTTCTGACTTTGAAGTCCTTAAAGTTCGCCAAGCGGTTGTCCTGCTGGTTCCCTGCGGCTGGCATTCCTTGTTGCATTGCCTGAGCTATCATGTTTGCAAATTGCTGCATTGGATCTGGTTGTTGTCCCCCAGCGTTGTTGACAGATTCTTCTGCCCTTTGGTTTCGAGTTTGTCGGCTTGACGGCATTATCTGGTTAAATAAAACATAATTTAACTTACATTCTAAACCTTATCACATAAGTTTAATATATTAAACTTGTTTCATTTCTCAAACTTAGATTCATATTCATTTAACGAATATTTTACATAGCATAACACATATTGCTTTAAACATCAGGTATCCCTTTGTGACTACAAAAGTCTGGATTTACAACCTTGACCAACACAAAAGTTTTTGAATATTACATCACACAAACATACTAAGCACACATATTACATTAAACACGCTTACACAAAAGAACTTATACTACCTATTTACTAAGACTTTTTCTTGGACAACCCTTTACCTGATGATCTTCCATTCCACAAACAAAACATGCACCTGGTTTATAGTCGGGACAATACAGAGTGGTATGCCCCTCACAATCGCAAAGATAACATATTCTTTTCCCTTTCTTCTTATCAGGTTTTCCTAAGTCATGATCTTCTATCTATCTTTTTCACTTATTTTTCGGAGCTGCACACGATGTGTTGCTTGAGGCTCCCATCTGATCAATTTGGATTTTAAGCTTATCCTGTTCTTCCATTGTTTCTATCTCCCACAACCTTTCCAAAGAAGAAACCATGTTCCTCAGATTCTGCACTTCCGTTGATGCTTGATCAACTTCAACTTTAGTGTCCGAATCACTATCTGTCAGTTCCACCATTTCTGGATCTGGTACTACGTTTTCCACGATAACCACCTCGTCCGAGTTGGTTTCATTGTGAGCTTCTATTTTAGCTATTGGCTTTGAGATTAGCTTAGGTGAATGGATATGATCCTTCTTCAAGTTATAAGTATATAGCAAGCCTTTTCCACCAGACATCTACACACACAAATTATTAGCTTAAAGTATATACATATAACAAACAATAATTTTGTATAGGTTATCTTTTATTTTTGTTTGACGATGAATTATCCAATCCATCTCTTTTTAAACTCTATACGAGTTACTTGTATTTTCAACATTTTCCTCTGTTCTAAGGTTATATCCTAAGGTCTATCCCACCTAAGGTTTCTAACCCTAAGCTCTGATACCAACCTGTGAGGCCCCCAAATCCGGGTACTTGAAACCCGAACTCGGTGCTTCACGATACCATTTCTATGAGCGGAACAATACTAATAATAATAACAATAATATAAAGATCAACTTAATTTACATATCATCAGAGTCTAATCCCCAGGTACGAGACCTTTAATATATTCATTACATAACATGATAGATAATATATATATATATATATATATATATCATTGTCTTAATAATATTCAAACTATTACATAAACTACCATAAATCTTATTTGGTTAGCTTTCCTTTTCCTTTGTTTCTGCATGATCCTTCTAGTTCTTCACACTTAACTGAAAATATTTAAATTAAGCAATGATGATCATTTGAGTGCCCATCAAGTATTAAAAATTATATATATAAGCTGAAAGAATTTAAATGTTTTCTTTATACTATCCTTCTCCAACATGTCAATAGTTGTGAAGTAATCTAAACCAATAATAATAACATAACAACCCTCTTTCAAATTTTTTGAAACTACGTATTGACTATAGATAGGGTTAAAGTGAAATACTATGAACATTGTTTTCATTTTCGAAAAGGTTAAACTGAACTTCATCTATAAACCGTCATAACTTATGGGCACGGGGGTGATCAGCCCGTTGTACCCTGTATTGATCAATACTACATTGCAAGAACGATGTTATCGTTCACTCTGTTCACCTTGGGTGCATAAAAAGTTTTCCCGTGTAAGGGATGTTCATACTTGTCAGGTTTCCAAATCAAAGGTTTTATCTTGTTTAATAATAATCTATAGTTCAACATATATATATATACAAGTAATTAACAAAGGTGTATCAACATGTGATTAAATACAATGATTATCCAAGTGGGGACACTTGTAGAATCATTTATAGAAATTAATGAACAGAATATATATTTCTGAATTACCATATACTAATATGTTGATAATCAATGAGCGTATATAATATAGGGTTAATAATATGTACAGTAATAATATAATTCTGAAACATTCTTACACATGTCCATTGCATAAAGAAAATGCAAATGTAGGATACTTGCTTGGTTTGCTGCTTACAAAATGCAACTTAGTTTTATCTTTTATATCCCGACCTATCATTAATCAGATCATTCGTTCGATTAGAACAATATACCATAACACATAGTACTGCATTTCGCAGTCAGCACATAACCTAATCACACATGTTCAACAACTATTGAATCACAAATAAACACTTATCAAATCAACCTATCTAAGTCAAGATCAATTTCTGAAATATGTCAGTCTACCGACAGCTTTATCGGGTAATTATCGAGTCTAAGACTATATTCTGTAACTCAATATCTGTAAGTATCAATCATATTCTTTTTCACGACCTTATAATAATTTTTAAACATTTAATATAATTTATCATGAATTTTTAAACACCGGAATCATTATTAAATGATTTAAATATTAAAGAATTCCATTATCATTAATATTTAATTAATATTAAATTATTTATGTAACCATTTGCAAAAAAATATTAAGTTATTTAAAATAACTTAAAATATTTTTAAAGTTTTTATTTTACCTTTAAATGATTTTTAAAACCATTAAAATCATTTTAATTAATTATCATTAATATTAAAATATTAATGTACTATTTATCTAAATATTAAAAGTCATTCATTATAACTTCAAATATTTTTAATTCATTTCTATCCCTTTTAAATGATTTTTAAATTAATAAAACTATTTTTAAACTATTTATTTAATATAATTATTAAATAAATTTAATATCATTAATGTTAAATTAATATTAAATTTTTAATGAAATTATCCTTTAAATATTAAAAGTTATATTTTATAACTTAAAATATCTATAAATACCTTATTATCATTTAAAATAATTTTAATATAATAAAATCCTTATCAGTGGGGACACATGTATAACCATTTATAGAAATTAACGAAAAGAATATATATTTCTGAATTACCATATACTAACATGTTGATAATCAATGAGCGTATATAATATAGGGTTAATAACATGTACAGTAATAATATAATTGTGAAACATTCTTACACATGTCCATTGCATAAAGAAAATGCAAATGTAGGATACTTGCCTGGTTTGCTGCTTACAAAATGCAATTATTAATTTATTTAATGCATTTATTAAATAAATTAAATATCAATAATATTTAAATAATTACAATATTTATGGAAAATATTCTAAATTATTAAAAGTTAATTTTGACAACTTAAAATAATTTTTAGAATTTTTAATAATTTATTTCTATTTTTAAATAATTTTTGAAAATTTAATTATTTAAAATTAATAAAACTGTCACTATAGGCCTTTAGCGACAGAAAGCATAATATATTGTGTTCTTGAGCCTTCAAGAACATTCATAGCCAGTTTCGACTTGCCTACTTTGACCAAGCACACAAATCAGATCATGATGTTTTGGGACCAGCTAAGACACTGATCTTGTAGTACTAATGTAGTACTACAAATATCATACAAGCTTTAGGTCAGATCACAAAATATAAGCAAGATATGGAAGCTCAAACCATCTATCAGAACTGTTCTTCGTTTTCTGGGTTACCCAAAAAACAAGATCAGTTCAACTAATGATCACTTTTGGGCTTCCACAACTTGCAGGATATGCAATGTTTTAGTGATTTAAAAGTTGCAGTATGTAGAAGACATGTAAAAAAATAGATCTATAACAAAACATCACAGTAACAACAATAGATAAAGCAGATCCATCTCGGTCAAACCATGTCCGAGGACATGATCAAAGGTTTTCTGGGTTGCCCAGAAAACAGGATCCGTGATCATTCTACCTACTTTGACCAGCCACTAAATCCAGTGTATTTGATATTTAGATGTACTAAAAGCATAGATCGAAAGTGTACATAACATACTACAAAATAAGCACAACAAAATAACCAAAACATTAACAAACTGACAGATCTAGATGTTTGAATAAGTTATCAGACGCTGGTAATGACCTTCTAAGGTTGCCCAGAAATGGTCTGGTCATGGTCGGTCAACGACCTTTGACCAACAATATCATGCAATATAGAACAAATCTAAGTCTAATTTCAAGCCCAGATCCAAGAGCACATATCAGACTATAAGATCAAAACTTTAAACAACAAAAACACATAACAGAAATAGATTTACAAGGCCTGACATTTGGTTGTCAGACATTAAAAACAAGATTTCCAGATTTTGTAAAATAAAATATCTGAGCCTATAGATGTTATGGATCTAACATCTATCAACCCAGATCATCATTATACACCATATACAACATATTTTAACACTAAAAACTAACATCTAATAACAGATCAAAGATCAAATTTTTAGCTTAGGTTTTATACCTTTCTTGGATTAATCTTGATTCTGGCCTTCTGATTTGCTATGGTTGATAGTGGGGCTTTGATTTAGGACTGAAATACTTTAAGATTTTGTTGGTTCAAGAGAGAGAGAGAGAGAGAGAGTCTAGGTTGAGTGTTGTGCACAAAACGAGCTAGCAAGTGACATTTTCTCTCTCTGAATCTATTTATACTACATAGATACAATGTATCTAACCTGCAAGGTGTCAAAGAGGATAAGATTGAATGAGTTTTAGGCATGTGCTATAAATCTAGAGTGGTGACTTGGAATCTAGCTTATTAAATAAATACCAAAAAGGCTATTTTAGTAAACTAACAAAGTAATTTAAGGGTATTCTTGTCCATGATGCTTGAATCTAGGTTAAAATCAATAGATCTTAAACCTTAAGGTTTCCCAAATAATTTCTAGGGTTTAAAAATTTAAGTTTAAAGTTCAATAAAATTTTAAGTAGAACTTACTAATTAAAATTTAGGGTTTTTAAATAATTAGGGTTCCTTAATATTATTAGGGTTTTCTAATTAACATTATAATTTACTAAAATAATAATGAAGATAACCATTTTAGATATTAGGGTTTACAACTAGTAATTAGGTTTTATAATTACTAATTAGGGTTACCTAATATAGAAATTAGGATTCTAAAATATTAATTTAGGGTTTTCACTTAAGAAATTAGGGTTTCTAATTTCACAATTAGGGTTTCCCTAATTAATGTTAATCTTAATAATAATTGTCATAAATCACAATTCACAATTACCAAATAGCTTTGAACTCGTATTCGAGTTTAAAATTAGGGTTTCACAGTAAAACTAGGATTTGTCATATAACACCATAATTGACCAAACATTATCGGTCCACGTATACAGTACATATTTATAGCACTGAAAAATCAAAATATAATTAATATTATATTATTATTCTTATTCCTTGATCAAAATCCAAAATTAGGGTTTGAATTCCATATTTTATTTATCTTGCATAAAAAACATTATTAATTAAGTTAAAATACTTAACTTAATAATCTGAGCTAAAATCATAGAAATAGATAATAATTATAATAATTACAATCATCATTCCATATATAATATACTATCATATTTTCTTTGAAAAATAATTAATAAAACATTTCTATAATAAAATTAATTATTATTAAAATATAATTTATAATAATCAATAATTCTAAACTAAAACTATTTGTAATTATTCATGTAATAAATAAATTTTTATTTATCACGAGATATATATATACACATTATCTTGGCACATATTCTCCATATTTATTTTAATAAATAAAAAAAAAATTATACGTAAAATTTCTGATTTATTTATATAAAAAATATCGGGTTATTACAGATACCAACTTGTGACGCCCCAAAATCTGGGTTCCCTAACCTCGGGTTTAGTGCTCACGATCCATCATATATATCACATATAACTATTCATTCATTAATGAAAAACATCATTCATATTGTGATGCCCCCAAAACAGGTATACATCATCCATCTTGAGTCGCCAGATACATGGTACATAAATTCAAATACAACTTAATTATACAACAGTCATGTAAAATATGACAAAACATAGTTGAGAGTTTAAACAAGAATATTGTCATCTAGACAATATCCACACTCAATGGTGTCCTCATTATAATTATTATCACATTATTCCATAAAATATTGAGGACTACTAAAGCCATTTATCCTGGACCATCACTCCATTCCCCGACTCGTCCTAGCTATATTCTCATTTCCTGAAGAGAACAATGAAAGAAAGGGTGAGCTCAACTAGCCTAGTAAGAAATATGTTGACTAAGATAATGCAATATAAATTATCAATAGTCTTCAACAATGTTAAACTGTTAAAATACAATAGACATCAAGTTTAACTGCAGCGGAATAAGTAATCCATTAGAAGAGTCAAGTAGAGCATGATATCTACTATCCTCTATGATTTAAAATGTTTTCATCAATTTTTATCATTTGAGACTCGACAATAAATAAACCACATCATTGAGTCATCCACGCACTCACGGGCCAAGGATATTCATTAAATCATCAATGGTCATGACTATCTAAGAATAATCCTTGGTCATAATCATACCAAAAACTGTCCATCAATGCACTACTGGCCACTGAGGACTTTTACCACATCATTTATAACATTACAGGTCATGATTATACCGAATGATCCCTGGTCATAATCATACCAAGTCCATCTATGAACGTAAGTCAAAGATGACTTTCATCACAATATAAGCACGAGGATGATGACAATGACATAATAATTCCATAAAACAAGTTCAAGAATAAATTTTAAAGATTTATAAGTTAATTTATCTTGAAATCAATTACGTCCAAATTGTCAACATGATATTGCTTTGTAGAGTAAAATTCAAGAATGCTTAGAAGAATATTTCTATGAAAAGATACTGGATGAAACGTTGTATCCAGGATATTCTACTAATTTCATGGAGTATAGAAGTCAAAACTTTAACCAACTGAGTATAATATAATATATGAAACTGTAAATAAATTTTTGCCTGCCATGCGGTAATCCACGTAGACAGATCATTTCCACAATTTAATAAGGAATAAATACAAAGGATCATTCACCATGCTTATGGTAATCCACATAGACAGTTTATTCCAATAGAATAATAAAGAATGGAATAATAGAAGGATTCACCATGCATGCGATAGATCGCACAGACAGGTTACTCCCAATAGAATAATAAAGAATGGAACCAGGTCATACGTAATCCGCACAGACAGGATATTCCAACAGAATAATAAAGAATGGAACCAGGTCATGTGTAATCCGCACAGACAGGATATTCCAACAGAATAATTAAGAATAGAATAACAACCGAATTCACCAGGCATGCGATAGACCGCACAGACAGGTTATTCCAACAGAATAATAAATAATGGAACCAGGTCATGCGTAATACGCACAGACGATATGATATTTCAATGGAATAATAAAGAATGGAATAATGAGAAGAATTTCACCATGTATGCGGTGCCAGCATAGACATATTATTCAACATAATAATAAAGAATGGAATAATGAAGAATTTCACCATGTATGCGATATTTCGCATATACTGAGTTGTTCAATAGAATAATAAAGAATGGAATATGGAAGAATTTCACCATGTATGCGGTACTTGGCATAGATAGGTTATTCAACGAATAATAAGGAATGGAATAACAATAGCTCTCTTCATGAATCTGAAAGAAATAATACCCTTACCTCGAAAAAAAATTTGGATCTTTGAAATAGTGAGGTAGTGAGACTTCTCTTCTTCTTTTTCCTATAATTTTCTCTATAATAATTGCTCTAAAGATTTAGTGAATTGGTGAGAAATGAAGGAAGAATGATCTTCTATTTATAGGAAAATATAGTTTCGATAATTGCACGTTTTGGGGCTCAAAATATTACAGTACAATACCTCCAACTTTTTTTTCATTTTTAATTTAGTCCTGCAAGTATTATCAAACTTTCACCACCTCCCCTAATAGTAAATAATGTTAATCAATATTTATAATCATGTGAAAATACGAATTACAGTATAGTACCTCCATCTATACCTCCATTTTTAACTTAGTCATGCAGGTATTATCAATCTTGCACCAACTCCCCTAGTAGTACAAGAATGTGATTCAATAGTACACATATGTGAACAAATAGTTATAATCATGTGAATCAATAACAATTAATTGCTCATTTATCCGGTTAATTACCCGATTGGTCAATATAACCTCCAGACAACAATTATTATCGAAATAAATGTCGATTTTCACTAACAATAATAATTCCCACACAATGGAACTATAAATTTCATCTTTAATCAACACGAACTTATTCATCATTAATATTATAATTCACAATATTTAACAACCAGGTCATTCCCAGGAAAGAGGAGTTTTTCTGATAAGGATTTATCCTTATTGGCGTATGATTAGATGACAAACCTCTCCTGTGATGAACTTCTAGACATTATAAATATTGTAATTTAATAATATGAATAACTTTGTCGTCTCAATTATTGATTTAATAATATATAAAATATTATGCATATGATACTGTGACAATAATCGAATCAATAATATGAGAGATATGATGCATTAATTATTGTAGCAATAATTGAGTATAACTGAGTGACTTTTTACGTAAGCATCAATAATCAATACCGTGTGCTACTATAAAACCACGCGTATTACTGTACTTTTACTACCGGGTAGTTCAACAGTTTAACGGTAAAATTTTTATCGTTATTTTTATAAAAAGATAATTATGTCATTTTCTAAATACGACAATACTTCCATTGTGGGGTCCACCAATGATTGTACTGTCGTACGGATATTCCCCGACAAAAAGAATATTCCCTGACCAAACGAATATTTTATAACAACTTGCATACTTTGCAAATTTTATAAATATTACCCACAACTATAACATGATCTCAAATCCACACCATAATATTCAAAAAAATATTTCGAGAAATTTAAATCTTTATTCATAAAATTTGGGGTCTCACAATCTCCCCTCCTTATGAAATTTCGCCCTTAAAATTTACGTATGTACCTGGTATGCCGAAGAGGTGAGGATACCTTGACTTCATTTTAGATTCTAACTATTGAGGTATAACCTTTGAGTGTCGAATAGGATCCTTCTTATCCAAGATTTTAACATGTATCTCCTCATACATTAAATGTTCTGCTATCTCGTCTAGTTCCAATTCAATAATGTGGTTCGGGTCATCCACATATTTACGTAACATCGATACGTGAAAAATGTTATGAAAATGCGACATACTTGGTGGTAAAATGAGTCTATAGGCCACAGTTCCTACTCGATCGAGGATTTCAAATGGGCCAATTAAATCGAGGGTTGAGATAACGCCTTCTTGAACCTTATTCTTCATATTTAAGGGTTTTAGAAATGGGTTTTGTACTGAGGTCAATACAAAATTCGATTTCACGCTCTAGGGGTAGGCTAGGAAGTTCTTCAAGAATACGTCAGAAAATTTATTAACAATAGAAATATCATTCAAAACTGTGACTCTCATCCAAGACTTGGATAGTACGTCACATTGATACCTATTAACTTGCCATCGTCATTCACAACGTCCCCTACGGATAGTCTGGCTTCGGTGCCCTCCACATAAGGAAGTCACCAGTGAAAGGCTCGGGGCTCTTTACTTATGGCTTGATATGATAGTGATTGACTTTAGTGGTTTGGTTGCTTGAATTCGCATAACAGCTTGGTTAGGAATATGAAAGCTAACAACCTTACGAAAAGCATGATAAGTAGTTAACCAATCAATTCCTAAAATCGCATCAAAGGCAAGTATTTTCAAAGAGATAAGATCGACAAGTAACGTGAAAGTGTCGATTTGAATCAACAAGATTTATAAACAGTGGAGGTAATGAAGGTTTCTCCTAACAGATTTCAACTGATAAGTCAAAGTCTAATTTCTCCGGAGTTAAATTTAAACGTTGAGCGCAAGAAAGAGAGATAAAAGAATGGGTAAAACCGGTATCTAATAAGGTATAGACTTTGCAAGAATTTATAATTAACTAACCCGTGCTAACTTCATTTGGGTTACTCAATTTTTGAGAAGTCACGAAAAATGCTCTTCCAGAAACCACCGACATTGTTTTGTCCATATCCGCCTTTGGTGCCACCGTCCCAGCTGGACTTGATTTTGGTGCACGACAAAATTGGGCTAGGTGACCTTCTTTTCCACAATTATAACATGCTTTGGACTGCATCACGCAGTCTGAACTGATATGTCCCTCCCCTCCGCATTTGAAGCATATGATAGGTGGTCGTTCTCCTTCCTTAACAACGGGTGCTGATGTTGAAGTCTTTCCATCATTGTCGAATCTCCTCTTCTTGAAATGTCCATTCTTATTATTTTGGCCATGATTACCACCGAAGTGGTTACCATTTCTGGCATGTTGATTCCCTCCACGCTTATTATCACTGCTTCGATGACTGCTATCACTGGTATTATCATTTTGTCGGTTGCTCTCTTTTGGTTGGGTTGACTCATTATCGCTCCAATAAGCGAGCCCTATTAACAAACATCTGAATACAAAACACAGTTTATGAGAGATAAGATATTGGCGTATCTCGGGTTTCAAACCTCTAAGAAACATTCGCGTCATTCTCTCCTCATTATCAACCAAATGGGACGCAAACCGGGATAACTTGGCAAACTTAGCTTCGTACTGCAACACGGTCATGTTATTTTGCTCCAGTTTAATGAACTCTACCTCTTTTATGTGACGAATACTTTCGGGAAAGTACTTGTCGTTGAACAGTTCTTGGAACTTCTCCCAAGACATCTTGATGCGGCGGAGTTAAATCGCTTTCTGATTCCCACCGATGAATCGCCTCTGCGCATAACATGAAGGTGGCAAAGGGAACCTTTTGATCCTCGGAGCATCCCAAGACATCAAATAACTTGTTGATCTGCTTTATCCACGTCTCCACCTTAAGTGGTTTTGGCAATCCAAAAAACTCCGGTGGTCCCAGCTCCTTGAATTGTTTAGCAGTGACTGTCCGAGAGTTGCCAGTGTTTCCACCTGAATTTTGGATAGGAGCCACTCTCGCCTGATGTTGCATGAATTGCATAAAGCCTCTGAACATTCCATCGTTCATCATTTGGTCAGTGTTGTTGTTTGCATGAGGATTGTCGCCTTCCTGATGCACATTATCCTGATTATTGATCTGTGGAGACTCAACGGTCTCCTGTGCTCCATTGCTATTTTCAACATTCTTGGATGTCATTTTCAAATACTGCCACAAAACAAGGGTTAATTAACATATCACATATTATACCTATACTCTAACCGACCAATTAAATACCAAATAAACTTAGGTAGGTCATACTAGCGAAGGAATTCCGATCTCTCCCTCCTAGTTCTTGTCTCACATCTCACCGGGGATCATATCCCTAAGCTTTGATACCAACCGTGACGCCCAAAAATAGGTATACATCACCCATCTTGAGTCGCCAAATACATGGTACAAAATTCAAATACAACTTAATTATACAACAATCGTGTAAAATACGACAAAACATAATCTAAGACTTTTAATAAGAATATTGTCATCTAGACAATATCCACACTCAATGGAGTCCTTGTTACATTTATTGTCACACTATTTAACAGAATAGAGAGGACTACTAATGCTATCATCTGGACCGTCACTCCGTTCCCCGAGGGTGTATGCCTGTTGGGATCAGCGTGAGCTAGCTGCATTTTCTGTTAGCCATCCAGGCTATTCGATATAGTATTCCGCATGAATGGAGACAGAGACTACATCTGTTGTGGTAGTATCAACATCGCCGGGGAATGATTCTGATGATGGGGAGCCCATAGAGGACATTGATATTACCATTGAGGAAGAGCTATTCATTGGGTTGCCAACAGCTCTTGCAGATTCTCCCAGTACGAGTGTTACTATGATTCAACATTCAACACAGTATTTAGAGCAGAGTCTTCATCTGATGACCTTTGAGAAAGATCAGGCTAGGGCCTTGATGTTGACAGCTTTTGATGGGAGAGACACCGCTCTATTGGAGAGAGATGAGGTTATAGCCCATAGAGACACCGATATTGAGGAGTGGGATGAGGCCAGATTAGCCAGAGATGCATTAATTGTTGAGCGGGATACTGCCCTATGTGCCCAGGACGTAGCCATTATAGATAGTACTTAAGTTAGATCCCTTACTACTGGCATGCTTGCCGATATGAGTGCATATATTGATGAGCATCTACCACCATGCAGTTGGCCTCGGATCTGTTGGCACGTGTAGATATGTTGGTGAAGGAGACCACAAAGTTACCTCCTTCTTCGGAGAGAGATGCTATGTTAGATCTGATAGCCCGCATACACACCGATCTGTAGATAGACTTGTAGTTTCCTACATAGACTAGCTTAGCAATTTTTTCATGTACATCAAATATTGTATATATCAAACAAAATTATATATGGCAGGGAAATATATTTGATTCACTTCCCTTTTAGTTGTGCCCTGATACTTGCTTGATATTTGCTTGCTTCTTCAAGACTTGTGATCTTGATGTATTCTGAACTCATCTTTCATGGTTGGACATTGAGATGTCGCATGATCTTTCAGAATGGATCATTGATCTATGTGTATCCCTGCCTTCTTTGGTGTCTTGGGACTGGTTTCTGTATGTAGATGTGGAGAGGAGTGTGGCTTTCCTCTCGAGATTGACGCACTACGGATGGTGCTTGATACTCTATTTAAGAGGAGCCCAGTTAGTTCCATCTCTTATGGATTGGTGTTGCTCTTCGAGGAATCAACCACAATTTAGATGGTCGCCAACTCTCCCATTTATGGGGAGGCCAGGTAGTTCCATCCCTTTGGTCTGAAGTTGATGAAACTGTGGTGAATTGAAGTTTGTTCCCAGTATCGTTGACAAGTATTTGTGTTTTGGTAGGGGTAAGACCGAACCATAAATGGTTGCCTACGTACTCCTATTGAAGAGGAGATCAGGTCTACATAGTTCGAACCTGGTGTAAGAGGTTCAATGTTGTATGTGAAGGGGTAAAAAGGTGTAGAAATGTTTTTGTTGTTTTTATTTTTATAGAGAAGGGTGTAGAATTATTTTTGTTATTTTTGTTTGTATAGAAGGGTATAGAAATGTTATTGTATTTTTTTTGACTAGGCCATATAAAATGGTTGCCTACACACTCCCAGGTATCGGGGAGATCAGGTCGACGTAGTTCACCCCATGTTCAGGACAATTTGTAGCCGAAAAAGTTTGATTCTATGTTCAGGACAAACTGCAGGGGGAAAAGTTTGATCACATGTCAAGACGAACTACAAGTGTGAAAAGTTTGATCCCATGTTCAGGACAAAATGCAGGGGAAGGGTTCAATCCCTGGTGGGATAACCAAAATTGTATGAGGTGTGAAGTGAAAGATCTAATGATTTGAAAATGTGACAACCCGGAAAATCAAATTGTCCAGAATTTAAGTTTAAAGAATTAGTTATTAATAAAATGAATTTTATTAATACTATTTTGTGTTATGTGTTTATTAATCGTTCTATAACCTAGAATGATTATTAATCGGGAGGATTCTGGCTACGAGCTAGACTAAACAAGTAAGAATTTTCAAGACGAAAATGAAAATTTTCTGGGAATAAAAATATTTATGAGAAAAAAGATGAAATAGGCACTATTCACCCGACGAAACCTAAGGGTTAGGGTTTGAATAACATAAACCGTTCAGAGAGTTCGGTATGTCGAAATGTCATTCCATCGAAAGATTTGACGATAATATATCGTGAAAAGTTAATTAAGCTGATAAAAGTAACGTGCAGAAATTGGACGAAATAAAAACGACGAAAAGTACCAGTATGTACTTTTCACTCGTTTAGCTACATTAGGGGAAAACATGAAGGAAAACGCTTGACACCAAAAAGTGTTTTTTAGTTTTTCGGAAATTCGAAGAAAGCGTAAAAGTTAATCGGTAAAGGAAAGATGAAACATCCAAAAATATTTGGATTTTGAGAATCGTAGTTTTTTTAAAACTGTCGGACAAAACCCGAAAGACGGAAGCACGAAGCTTCCAAGGAAAGTTACATAAGGAGGTGGGGCGGCCACTTGGCCACCAAGTAAGGGTGGTGGCCAAGTAAACTTGGTGGATAAGCTTTGAATAGTAAGAAGGTTCGGGGCAAAATGACCAATTTACCCTAAGCCTTGGTTTTCTATAAATAGAAAGCTTAAGTTCATTATTTTGAGCTTTTAAAAATCCTACTCTATGAGAGATAGAGAGAGAGTTCGGATGGGAGAAGAAGAGGAAGAGAATGAGGAAAAGCTTGCCGAGTGCACGTTTTGTCCGACGGAAGAAGAATAAAGAAGAACGGTAATCCGAACCCTAGTTTCTTCTAATTTTCTTTAAGTTTAATTTGTTCAAAAACATAACTTAATGAAGATAAAAAGTAGATGAAGTTAAGAATGAATTCATATGGTTGAATCATGAGAAAATGAAGAAATAGGAAATTAGGAATTTAGTTTATAAATTTCTTAAGGAAGTGTAAGATTTGTAAGGATTTTGAGCGATCCGAATGAATCTTAAGAATGAGTAGGTCAAATAAGTAAGGAATGATGTTCTAAAACATCAAATTCCAAGAAAAAGTAAAATTATAATCCAAAATATTGATTAAAAATGAAGAACATGCGAAGAACGCGAAGAACGTTGTTGATGGACAAATTTAAAACCATCGTAGGATAATTGTTGTTGATGGACAAGTTTAAAACCATTGTTGATGGATAAGTTAGTTGCTTATTATTGCTTGGTTAGGAACATTAGAAATGTTCATGAAGAATGGATAAAAGCGAAAGCTATAACGAAGTTATGGTGAAAAATTTAAATAAAAGAAGAGCGAGAATTAGAAAGTTAGTAAATGAACCCAAACGTATAGGGTTTTATATGAATGTAAGAGAACATATAAAACATGTGTCGTGGACTCAAGAACGAACGAGTTCCGAATTTGGATGACCGAATTACGGACGAACGAATGAAGAACGTTAATAACGTAAAACGAACGAAGAACGAAGATTAAGCCAATTTAATGACATATTAATGGATTTAGAATGAAGTTCTATCTAAGGGTAATCGAAGTATTTAAGATAAGGAAGAAAATGGCTTCAGAACGACCTCGTTCCGAGTTATAACGAATGAAATATGAGATTTCGAAGCCAGCGTCTCAAGCTTGTAAAAGACTTAGAAATTTTTTTTAGGTTTCATGCTTGGCGCCGCAGCGCGAGTCGTGCCATGGGGGCCGGTGCCGTAAGGCGATCTCGGGCCATTAGCTACTGCTAAGTAGCGCCGCAGTGCAAAAGAAAGGGAAGGGCACGGTGCCACAACGCCGGTGCAATGCAATGCCCAGAAATGAGATTTTTATTGCTCAATTACTGGGGGATGTGCAAGAAAGAAATATGAACTTATAATTCAACTAATGTAACACTTAATTAAGTGTATTAAACATTTGATGAAGGTTGAACAAAAAGATTAATTAAGATTAACAGATAAAGAATGTAGACGCGGGTTACGAAATAAGTATCCAGGGATTGTAGTCGCGATAATCGAACGCGAGGGATTGCTTTGATGGGGATTCCTTAGACGTTGATTGACGAGCGTAATGAATAACATTTTGATGTTATGTCATGATCATGAGAGATTAATGTAAAGCGTTTAGACGCTATGAACGCAACGTTGTTGCGATGAATGATCGATCTTAGCATACAACGAACCGTATGGCTTTGACATTAGGAAAGAATAATGAACATGGGGTTCAGGTGATGAGTAATGAATGAAAGTAATTAAAACCTTGGACGAAGGTTGAATAGAATTAAGAGGGAAATAATGTAAATGTTGAATACGTAAACGATCCTTGAGAATCGTATTCACATTGAGCGAACGTTCTAAGTATACATTGGTTGTATGACTTAGACGTTGACGGGAGTAGTAAGTAAGATATGAATTATCAAAAAAGCCGTAGAAAATGGTAAGAAGATTAATGAATGCCGAATGTGAGTCGGATGAAAATGTTAGAATGAAATGTAAGCGTTGAACACTTTAACCGACGTGAAGGTTGAGTGTACGCAAATATTAAGCGGGTAAAACTTACACTCCGTGTATGGTTTGACAGTAGGATAATCAAGACCAATGATTAAACATGTGAATGGTGAAGAAGCTAAATTAAAGACAAATACGTATAACGTAAAGAAACCGAGTTAATGTTTATAACTTGGATAACATTTAAAAGTCGAATGAATCGGACATTGGTAAGATAAGAATAAGGTAACGTAAAATGCTTAACGCTATAAATGCGTAAAATGATTATTGAATGATCGTCTTGAGTATACAAAAGATTGTATGACTTAGACGATAAAGAATGAATCTTGAGGTATGGCATTTAGTTTCCTGAAAGCCATAAGGAATAAGAAATTGACTTAACGAACATTATAGTTTAATAGTTCGGGTAAGTTAAAGATGAATTTAGGTTCTAGTACAATCGTAACCTTTGATGGTTGACATATGGGAGCTGGGCTAAACAATTCCTTGAGAGAGTGAAGGTATATACAAAAGCGGCAACCAATCTAACTCCTTTATTATGGGCGGTATAGATGAGATGGGAACTTGTTTGTTGGTTGTTTGTGGGAAACCACTCAGTACCATATGGACTACTAGCGAGAGACACATGATGTGTCTTTGAGTCCTAGGAGAGTTATAAGAAGAAGATAAGAATGTAAATCATCAAAGATGATGAACGTATTAAGTAAGACATCTCCGTATGTCATGAAGCCATTAACCGGTAAAGGAAGTTGGTCGTGTAAACTTAGTTTGTAAGAACGTGAACAATAAGAAGTAAATTAAAGTAAACCAATGCGTAAGTCAAGTATATGACTAATTGGTATATGTGTTATTTCCTTATGTGCTACATAGGAATTGGAATGAGTAGATTCAACGTAAACTATAAAGTATGTAGGCATGCATGTAAGGCAAGTTTTCCTAACTTCATTCATATATTTAAAATGAATGCTAGTTTCTTAATCTTCTCAGATGTTGAACTTGAGAAGTTCTGTCTATGTGCAAATGTGTTATATTTGTACAAGGTGTTAGAATATATGAGGCCTTGTGCCACTATGTGAACACTTCGGTGTTTCTATGATATGAACTGTTCTGTGATTGAACTGTTCAATATGAGCATGTTCTATTTATACATGAACTGTTATTGCTAAGTCTGTGGTATTGATTCTAGCCAAACAGAATGTGTATGAAAGAGAGTAGAGAATGAAAGTATTTCAAAAGGAATGTAACTAATGTTTTAAAATGATAGGAATCGAGATTATTCCTATTATTTAAGCTGCTTCATAACCTTTGTTCGGTTATTGAAGTTTTAAAGGAATGTTTAAATTCTTGAAGTTGTTTTTTCAACTGCTTTGACTTGCTGAGCAATTGAATGCTCACACTTGCTTTAAATAAAAACATTTTCAGCGAATGATGTTAGAAAGAACTTAAGGGTCCCATAAAGATCAAGCTGATCGGTATCCAGAAGAAGTGCCATTCATTATATGAATGTGCGTGAAGATCAAGCAAAGACTTGTAATATAGAATGATAGAATTAAACTATAGAATAGTTTAATGAACGATTATGTATCCTTGGTGGCGGATAAAAGTCACTTGTACAAGATGTAAAGAATAATGTATTTATCATTATTTGGAATGAAAGACGTTTTAAGGTTTTAGAACTTGGGATTTGAGGATGTATGTTGTTATATTTAGCTATATAATGATGTATGTTTGGAAGAAGATGGGATCGTGACGTACGGAATCCAGATGTGAAAATAGACCGGATTTCGGGGCGTTACAAGTTGGTATCAGAGCTGATAGGTTATAAATCTTAGGTATGATTACCTAAGACTATAATCATAGAGAGAAGGATAAGAAGATCACCACGTGATCATAGTAAATCGTAATGTGGTGAATTTGTTAAGCGATGAATGATTTATAGCTAATGTTATGAATGAATGGTACTACTGAAGTAGTATGGAAAGAAGAACTTAGATTGAGTTGTAAAGGATAGTATACGAATTAAAGAAAATTCGTATTAAGTAAAGAGAAAGTTAGAAGTTGTAAGATTTCAATTGAGGACTTATGTGATAGCTGAGTTGTATGAATCTTTGTATGGGCAGAGGTTTATGATTTGGTGTAACAACCACTCAGTTTATTATAGTGATAATCATTGAAATTGGTCGCGCTATCAAGATGTATATGACGAGAAAGTGAATCTTTTCTCATGTATATACTTGATAGGTAGAGAATGAAAAGGTAGGTGCGTGTTCTTCAAACTCATATTTATGGTAAGTTCGTGACTCATAATTATATGGTATGTTTTTGAACTTCTCAGCGAATGGACGCCTATGGTCTATCTGGGATAGTTCTTAAACTCATATTATTGTGGAAAGTTTCTCAACTCATAATGTGTGGTAAGTTGATGGACTGTACTAAGGTATAGGAATGTTTAGACTGAAATGAGTTATTTTTAGTAAACTTAGCATTGAAGGTGCTAGAGAAGATTAAGTATTTTCACAAGTAAGATAATAAAGGAAGATGGAGGATAAAATCTTCCAAGTCATCTAGTTATGCTAGATTTCGAAGTTTCTTGAATTCGTGCTGAAGTGCACATTTTGGAAAATGAAAGAATTGGTTCAATTTTTAGAACCTAATGGATTTTAAAAGAACTATTCTTAATATGTCTATGCTAGTTGATTAAAGCTGAGGCGAAATTGATTTAAAATATCAAAATGAATTTTATATCATCGATTGCATTTAATGCAAAGATGGTAAAAGGATGGAGTTATTAATGCTACTGAACCTAGTGTTGGAAGTGATCTTAGGATCAACAACCCGTTATGGTATGATGTATAATGATAAAGTTATAAACTAATGAAGTCCTCAACGTACTGTGAAAAGTGCGGTATCATGACGTCATGAAACGTTTTGATGTATTGCAAAAGAATTTAAAGAATTGGTCGATGTCATGTGAGTTGACTAGACGAATGTTTCAATTTGATGTCCAATTTATTGGTATAGTCTAAGCTACTTAATTTTGCTGAGATGAATGATATGTCATGATTAAAAGAAAATTAAGCTTTCTTTGAAGAGCTATGCCGAACCAAATTGTTTTGGTGCGGAATCCAATGATTAAGTCTGAGGTGAACATACCCTGAAATGGGGTTATACGATATGTTGATCACCTACATATGGAAGAGGTAGTTTACCTTCTTTGTGATTGTAAACTTACCGTGTAAGAATGGTTTTACGGTGAAAGGTTGTTTAACCTAGTAAGAGATCTTGGTCGATTTGACCCCTCAAGCAAAAGAATGAAATATTTTAAAGGAATCTTTATATTCCTATTTATTCCTTTCACTTCATGATTCTTGATAAGTTATGAAGGGTAGGAAATGTTTGAAAGATAAGAACTTCTTGAAGAGAAGTTGAGGAGAAAAGGTTAGCTAAAATTTTGAGGACGAAATTCTTTGAAGAAGGGAGAATGTGAGGACCGGGTAAGGGTTTGGTTTTAAAAAATTTCGAGGACGGAATTTTTTAAGGAGGAAGAATGTGACAACCAAGAAAAATGGATTGTCCAAAATTTAAGTTTAAAGAATTAGTTATTAATAAAATGAATTTTATTAATACTATTATGTGCTATGTTTTTATTAATCGTTCTATAACCTAGAATGATTATTAATCAGGAGGATTCTAGCTACGAGCTAGACTGAACGAGTAAGATTTTTCAAGACAAAAATGAAAATATTCCGGGAAAAAAAATATTTCTTGGGAAAAAGACGAAATAGACACTATTCACTCGACGAAACCTAAGGGTTAGGGTTTGAATAACCTAAACCCTTGAGAGAGAGTTCGGTATGTTGAAATGACATTCCGTCGAAAGATTTGATGATAATATATCGTAAAAAGTTAATTAAGATAATAAAAGTTTTCTCTAAAAATGTGTAGAAATCGGACGAAATAAAATGACGAAAAGTATTGTTACGTACTTTTCACTCGTTTAGCTGCATTAGGGGAAAACGTGAAGGAAAACGCTTGACACCAAAAAGTGTTTTTTAGTTTTTCGGAAATCCAAAGAATGCGTAAAAGTTAATCGGTAAAGGAAAGATGAAATATCCAAAAATATTTGGATTCCGAGAATCATGAGTTTATTAAAAGCGTCGGAATGAAACCCTAACAGCGGAAGCACGAAGCTTCCAAGGAAGCTACATTAGGAGGTAAATGACCACTTGGCCACCAAGTAAGGGTGGTTGGTAAACTTGGTGGCTAAGCTTTAAATAGTAAGGAGGTTAGGGCAAAATGACCAATTTGCCCTAAGCCTTGATTTTCTATAAAAAGAAAGCTTAAGTTCATTATTTTGAGTTTGAAAAAATCCTACACTATGAGAGAGAGAGAGAGAGAGAGTTAGGATGGGAGAAGAACAGGAAGAGAATGAGGAAAAGCTTGCCGAGTGCACGTTTTGTCCGATGGAAGAAGATTAAAGAAGAATGGTAATCTGAACCCTAGTTTCTTCTAATTTTCTTTAAGTTTAATATGTTCAAAAACATAACTTAATGAAGATAAGAAGTAGATGAAGTTAAGAATGAATTCATATGGTTGAAATCATGAGAAAATGAAGAAATAGGAAATTAGGAATTTAGTTTATAAATTTCTTAAGGAAGTGTAAGATTCGTAAGGATTTTGAGCGATCCGGATGAATCTTATGAATGAGTAGGTCAAATAAGTAAATAATGATGTCCTATAACATCAAATTCCAAGAAAAAGTAAAATCGTAATCCAAAATATCGATTAAAAATGAAGAACACGAAAGCGAAGAACACCAAGAACGCTAAGTGGAAAAAGCGTGAAAGAAAGGGAAGAGCACGGGCAATTCGGTGTGAAAGCAATACCGAAATGAGATTTTTATTGCTCAATTACTAGGGGATGTGCAAGAAAGAAATTTGAACTTATAATTCAACAAATGTAACACTTAATTAAGTGTATTAAACCTTTGATGAAGGTTGAACAAAATGATTAATTGAGATTAACAGATAAAGAATGTAGACGCGGGTTACGAAATAAGTATCCAGGGATTGTAGTCGCGATAAAACCAACGTGAGGATTGCTTATAATTGGTGATTCCTTAAGCGTTGATTGACTAGCAGTAATGAATAACACATTTGATGTTATGTCATGATCATGAGAGATTAATGTAAAGCGTTTAGGCGCTATGAACGCAACGTTGTTGCGATGAGCGATCGATCTTAGCATACAATGAACCGTATGGCTTTGACATTAGGAAAGAATAATGAACATGGGGTTCAGGTGATGAGTAATGAATGAAAGTAATTAAAACCTTGGACGAAGGTTGAATAGAATTAAGAGGGAAATAATGTAAATGTTGAATACGTAAACGATCCTTGAGAATCGTATTCACATTTAGCTTAACGTTCTAAGTATACATTGGTTATATGACTTAGAGCGTTGGTGGGGAGTAGTAAGTAAGATATGAATTATCAAAAAAAAAGTAGTAGAAAATGGTAAGAAGATTAATGAATGCGAGAATGTGAGTCGGATGAAAATGTTATAATGAAATGTAAGCGTTGAACACTTGAACCGAGCGTGAAGGTTGAGTGTACGAGAAATATTAAATGGGTAAAACTTACACCCGTGTATGGTTTGTGATAGAGGATAATGAAGACCAATGATTAAACATGTGAATGGTGAAGAAGCTAAATTAAAGACAAATACGTATAACGTAAAGAAACCGAGTTAATGTTTATAACTTGGATGACGTTCCGAGTCGAATGAATCGGACATTGTAAGATAAGAATAAGGTAACGTAAAATGCTTAACGCTATAAATGCGTAAAATGATTATTGAATGATCGTCTTGAGTATACAAAAGATTGTATGACTTAGATGATAAAGAATGAATCTTGAGGTATGGCATTTAGTTTCCTGAAAGCCATAAGGAATAAGAAATTGACTTAACGAACATTATAGTTTAATAGTTCAGGTAAGTTAAGATGAATTTAGGTTCTAGTACAATCGTAACCTTTGATGGTTGACATATGGGAGCTGGGCTAAACAATTACTCAGAGAGCGAAGGTATATACAAAACTGGCAACCGATCTAACTCACTGTTGTGGGAAGTGTAGATGAGACGGGAACTTGTTTGTTGGTTGTTTGTGGGAAACCACTCAGAGTACCATATGGACTATTAGTAGAGACACGATGTGTGCTGAGTCCTAGGAGAGTTATAAGAAGAAGATAAGAATGTAAATCATCAAAGATGATGAACGTATTAAGTAAGACATCTCAGTATGTCATGAAGCCGTTAATCGGTAAAGGAAGTTGGTCGTGTAAACTTAGTTTGTAATAACGTGAACCCTAAGAAGTAAAGTAAAGTAAACCAATGCGTAAGTCAAGTATATGACTAATTATTATATGTGTTATTTCCGTATGTGCTACATAGGAATTGGAATGAGAAGTTCAGCGTAAACTATAAGCTATAGCTGTGCGTAAGGCAAGTTTCCTAACTTCATTCATATTTCAAATGAATGCTAGTTTCTTAAACTTCTCAGATGTTGAACTTGAGAAGTTCTGTCTGTGTGCAAATGTGTGATATTTTTACAAGGTGTTAAAATATATGAGGCATTGTGCCACAATGTGAACACTTCGGTGTTTCTATGATATGAATTATTCTATGATTGAACTGTTCAATATGAGCATGTTCTATTTATACATGAACCGTTATCGCTAAGTCTGTGCTATTGATTCTAGCCAGACAGAATGTGTATGAAAGAGAGTAGAGAATGAATGTATTTCAAAAGGAATGTAACTAGTGTTTTAAAATGATAGGAATCGAGATTATTACTATTATTCAAGCTGCTTCATAACCTTTGTTCGGTTATTGAAGTCTTAAAGGAATGTTTAAATTCTTGAAGTTGTTTGTTCAACTGTTTTGACTTGCTGGGCAATTGAATGCTCACACTTGCTTTAAATAAAAACATTTTTAGCGAACGATGTTAGAAAGAACTTAAGGGTCTCGTAAAGATCAAGCTGATTAGTATCCAGAAGAAGTATCATTCATTATATGAATGTGCGTAAAGATCAAGCGAAGACTTGTAATATAAAATGATAGAATTAAATTATAGAATAGTTTAATGAATGATTATGTATCCTTGGTGGCGGATAAAAGTCACTTGTACAAGATGTAAAGAATAATGTAATTATCATTATTTAGAATGAAAGAGGTTTTAAGGTTTTAGAACCTGGGATTTGAGGATGTATGTTGTTATATTTAGCTATTTAATGATGTATGTTTGGAAGAAGATGGAATTGTGACGTACAGAATCCGGATGTGAAAATAGACTGGATTTTTGGGCGTTATAGAAAACCTGTCTGTTGGCTTGAAGAGTGTGTTTCCCTAATGGGGCAAATGGGTATGAAGAAATGGTTGTGTGTAATAAGGATTAGAAAACCTGAAATGACTGGTGATCTGGTGATCCAAAACCAGGATGTTTGCTTGATTGTAACTTCAGACATAGTACAATTTCACGGTGTCTGAGTTTATGAGTTATGGGATTTCATCGCCATCCATTTCCTGTAATCTGAGAGCACCTCCTATCAATACCTCCTTGACAATATATAGGCCTTCCCAGTTTGGACCGAATTTTCCCTTTGCCTGATATTGGTTGTCAATGATCTTTTTCAAAACAAAGTCATGTTTCTTAAACTGTCGTAGCAAGACTTTTCTGTTGTGGGATCTGGCAATCCTTTGTTGGTATAACTGACCATGGAAGATAGCATCGCTTCGTTGTTCGTCTATTAGAGACAATTGGTGATACATGTCTTGTAACCATTGGTCTTCATCCAGCTGAGCGTCAATCAACACTCTAAGGGATTCCATTTCCACTCTATGGGGAGCCCTGCTTCCATCCCATAGGTCAATGAGTAGGGGGTTTCCCCAGTGGAAGTACTCATTAAAGTTCTGTAGGCTAATAGAGTCAAAGGCAAGAGGTCAGGTCGTCCTTTGTGATTGGCAGACATCTTTTGTATGATCTTCTTGATGTTCTTATTAGCCGCTTCAACAACACCATTCATCATTAAATGGTAGATAACGGAGTTAAGGTGTTTGAGGTGGAAATTACTGCATAACTCCTCCATCATTTTGTTGTTGAGGTTTTTAGCATTGCCTGACACAATCACCTCTGGTTGTCTATATCGACAAATGACATTGTTTCTGATGAAAGCAATGATGACTACTTTTGAAATCCTGGGGAAAAAGGCTTCTTCTACCCATTTGGGGAAGTAGTCGATCATGGTGAAGATAAACTGATGCCCATTACTGGCCTTGGGCTCGATGGGCCCGATCATGTCCATTCCCCATATTGAGAAGGGCCAAGGTGAACTCATATTTTGAAGTTCCCTCGGAGGGGCGTGGATAGCATTCCTATGAATTTGGCATTGATAGCACCTCTTGACGTGATCATCACAGTCAGCTTTAAGCGACAGCCAGTAGTGTCCTGTTCTGAGGATCTTTTGAACAAGTAGAGGGCCGCTCATGTGTAGGCCACATACTCCACTATAGATTTCATCCATGAGCCTTTAAGCTTGGTCCTTGTCCAGACATCTGAGAAGACCTAGTTCTGCATCTTTTTTGTAGAGTGCATCACCGCTCAGGTAGAACTTCATAGCCAGTCGATGGATCTGCCTTCTTTCAGTCGGGTTCACCTCAGCGGGTGTAGATCCATCTCACAAGTACTCCTTGATATGCTGATACCAAGGGTGTTGGATTGGAGGTAGCTCATCCGATACTTCTCCAATGTAATTCCCATAGGCTGGAGCCTTTTATAGGGAAAATGGGATGTTTGGCATGTTTTCCTTGTCATGTATGTTGATTAAGGAGGCCAAAGTTGCTAGCGCATCCGCAAAATCATTCCTATTCCGAGGAATGTGGAGGAATTTTATTTCTTCGAACTCCGTAACCATCTGTAAAACTTATCGATGGTAAGACAGTAAATGTAGCTCTTTGGTGTGATAGATTCCTGTGGTTTATCTGATTACCAATTCTGAATCCCCAAAGACAGTTAACCGCCTAATACCCATTGATTGGGAAAGTTTAAGTCCCATGATATAGCCTTCATACTCAGCTGTGTTGTTAGTGCTGACAAACTACAATTTGACGGCGACGAGATACTTCTCCCTCGTACCGTATACTAGAACTTCTCATGCCCCAGAACCTTCCATGTTAACGGCTCCATCAAAATACATTTTCCATGATTGGTGTGTATCGCATTGATGGTGTTGCTGCACTGTCATTACCCCTTCATTGGGGAAGTGTGTTTCTAAAGGTTTGAAATCCCCTGCAGGTACAGCGGCCAAATGATCTGCAATTCCTTGACCTTTAATGGACTTTTGTGTTAAGTAGACGATGTCAAATTATTATAGGATCAACTTCCATCGAGACAGCTGACAATTCAATATGGGTTTACTAAACACGTACTTGAGAAGATCCACGTGGGATATGAGATGGGTTGTGTGACCATGGAGGTAATGATGTAACCTCATGGAAGCCCATGCTAAATCACAACAAGCCTTCTCAATCAGGGTGTACTTATATTCACTGCTGCTAAATCTTTTGCTGAAGTAGTAGATAGCTCACTCTTGGCCTCTATCGTCTTTCTGTCCCAGCATGCAGCCCATGGAATTGTCATTAATAGACAGGTACTTAAACATGGGAACATCATCCGTGAGTGCTACCAAGACATGAGTGTTAACCAGCTACTCTTTGATTGTAAGGAAGGCGTTTTAACACTCATCGGTACATTTCATGGAGGAGTTCTTCCTTAACAACTTGAAGATAGGCTCACAGGTTGCTATGAGTTGAGAAATGAACCTGCTAATGAAGTTGATTCTTCCCAAAAATCCCCGTATTTCCTTCTCTGTTTGACGAATGGGAATTTCCTTGATGGCTTGGATTTTGGTGGGATCCAGCTCAATCTCTTTTTTGCTTACTAGGAAACCTAGCCATTTGCTTGATTTAACGCGAAAATGCGCACTTGGCTGGATTCAACTTCAAGTTGTACTTACGCAACCTATTGAAGAGCTTTCTGAGATGGTCTAAGTGGCCATCTTCCCTTCGAGATTTGATGATGATGTCATCCACATAGATCTCTATCTCTTTGTACATTAAATCGTGGAAAAGAGCCATCATGGCCCGCTGATATGTTGCTCCGGCATTAATGAGGCCGAATGACAACTGTCTATAACAAAAGGTTCCCCAAGCTGTGATGAAAGCAGTTTTTTCACGATCCTCCTCAGTAACCATGATTTGATGGTACCCCACAAAACAATTAGCAAAGGAGTACATGTCGTATTTAGCAATATTGTCAATGAGTTTGTGGATAAATGGCACGAAAAAGCTATCTTTAAGGCAAGCTTTATTCAGATCCCGGTAATCCACGCAAATTCGCACCTTTCCTTCTAGTTTAGGCACGGGGACTATGTTGGATAGCCATTCAAGATATGTGGACACCATGATGATGCCAGCTTGAAATTGTTTCCCAATTTCTTCTTTAACTTTTAAACTCCGCTCAGGTTTTAAACGCTTGAGTTTCTGCCTAACTGGCTTAAATCCCTCTTTAATGGGAAGGCAATGGATGACGATGTCCATGGACAAACCCGCCATATCTTCGTGAGACCATGCAAACACATACTGAAATTGGGTTAATAACACAACCATGTCATTCATTTGGTTTGGAGTGAGGTATGTACCAATCTGGATCAACCTAAGGCTTTCTAAGGTTCCAAGATTGAATGAGGTGGTTTGATCAAGATTTGGTTTGGGTCTGTCTTCGACCCATTCCTTGATCTTCTGAGGTATCTCCACGTCCTCTTGTATTTCCATTAAGTCTGAGTCCAACTTTTCATCAAAGTTATAGTCCTTGTGGAGAAAAGGCACCTCATCAGCAAGTACAGGCTCATCTAAATTCAGAGTCTTGAAACAAAATAGGCTTTCACTTAATATATGAAACTGTTTAATCATATAAAGTGTTAGCATGTACTGACAAAATAACTGCTAATACTGTACAGTAAAGTAAGCAGTTAAAGCTATCTACACGGCAGATGGGATTTCTGCCCGTTTTACCCTTGTCGACCAATGCAAGGAGTGCTACTCCAATTGTCAAGGGTGAAGTCTTGGTGGATGGTAATAATTAAGTGGATATCATCGTCTTTCTTCTCCCGAATGATGACCATAATGTCGGGACAATCATCGCCTGGAATGTATCTATTTGTGTGCTCATCATATAAAAGAATGCATAGATGAGACAAATTCTTGGCGATGTCTTATTTACGTCTTTGTTCCCTCTCTTCCACTATGCGATCAGGAATCAGGACCACTTTTGCTCTAACCGGTATCGATTTGGGAAATACCATAGCCATAACATGGGCTGGAACCTTTACCGGAGACTGTACAGGCTCAGGATCTATAAGTTGAGATAATCGTCGTATGGCTGAATATGAAGGAATCTATTTGTGCTTGTGAGGATTCCTGTGACTGAAGCTAGCAGAATAGCCTAATCCAGTTGTCCCTGTTTGACTGGGAACTTAAATTGGGTGCTTAATACCCTGATGATCTTTGACCAACCCTTGTCCAGGTTGATGACCCAATGACATCATCTCTTGAGTGGCCGACATTACCTCGGCAAAAATCTTGGGTGTGAGATGTGAAGCCCCAATGAGATGGTAGTGGGTGTTGCTCACCTCCAGGGCATTAAAACTGAATGGCTCAACTTCTGAATTAAAGCTGATGAGTGGTATGTCACCTAGTTCAGGACATTATGGCTCAACTTTAACAGTAATTAAGCTATTGTTGATAATGTACTTAAGTTGCTGATAAAGGGTGGAAGGGACGACACCAGCCATATAAATCCACGATATTCCCAATAGCAGGTTGTATAATGTGGCGATTTTGAGCACATGAAAGGATACACTGAATGTATGTGGACCAATCTCCACTGGCAATTCAATCTCTCCAACGGCGTTTCGTCGGGACCCATCAAAAGCTTTGATAATCGTATGGCTGCTTTTGATCCTTTTGAGGTTGATATTCATCTTTTCCAAGGTAGCATAAGGACAGATATTCAGAGATAAACCCCTCCATCTATAAAGACTCCTCCCACCATGTATCCGGAGGACATCACTGCTACGTGCAACGGCTTGCAATGACCAGTCCCTTCAGCGGGTATATCGTCATCAGTGAAAGATATCACATTGTTGTTAAAAATGTCATCAACCAGATGTTGGAATTTTTCCACATCCACTGATTTCGGTAAATGGGCTTCTTCTAAGACCCTTAGCAAGATCTTCATATGATCTTCAGAAGAGAAAACCAAATCCATTATGGAAATTTGTTGTGGAGCTTCTGTCAAGCTTAAAACCACCTTGGCTTCGTTATGGCCCATGGTGATAAGTGGGTTTTATAGCCACGAATAGGTTACTAAGTTAAGCTTAATCGATGTTAATTTTTTTTGTTTATGTTTGTTTTTATCTGTTTAGTGTTATTTTATTTTGTAGGTATGGTGGTGTTGGAAATGATCAATAAACATGGATTTAAGGTGCATTGTGGCGAAAAACTTAGCAAGTATTGGAGCTTAAGGAAATCAGAAGAGAGTGTGCATGCCCGCCGGGGAGGGCCTATTTAAGACTTACAGCCCTGCCGGGGTAAGGGGTCTTCAATTACAACTAACAAGAGCCTAGCTCATGGGCAAGGCTTCAAGCCAAAGACTCAAGGTGAGGAGGGGGTGTCCCAAACATGGTCATTCTAGTTTAATTCCAACACTGCTGGGACATGAGCTTTAGTACTTGCATGGATTTGGGACTCTAAATGAGGGAGGATTGCACTCAGGTTGTGGGTGTAAAAATATAACTACATAAAAAAAGATAACAAGACGAGGACGACGAAAAGGCAATTAAGATAGAATACATACATATTTTAAAAGCAAGCATTGGAGAGAAGATTTTGAAGGATTTTTCATATCAACTGCAGATTAAGGAAAAAGTGAGGGGTTTTCTTAATTATTCTTGACTAGTGTTAAATTCTTAATTGAAAGGATGATATCATTAATTTATTCAGTGTTTATTTCATTTAAGATGAACTAAAGTACTTTTTAGGCTTATGATGGATCTTTAAGTGGAACGATGGTTATGTAACTTTGATTTCAGTTTAATAAGGTATTATCCAGTTTATCTATATTAATTTATGCTTGAATTTATGTATTGCCTGATCAACAATTCTTTGTGGACTTGTATGGATTCGAGAGAAGAAATACGAATCTAGACTTAGTTAATATAGCATGTGTTCTTGAATTTTGTGAATGAACAGAATCTTGATGAATGTTAGGGTAGAGAATATGCTTGACATCGCATGTAATCAGATAAAGGACTTAAACTTAAACCTTCTTTAATTATAATTCACATAGAGATATAACGAGTTAGTTGATTAAGGTGTTTAACTTGTTTCTATCTAAATTGTGGATTTGAGTTAATACGGTATTAGTACATCGAGAGGTGGCTAGTGCTACATACGTGTTCTTGATTAATAAACTGGGATAGTGAATTGAACTGGAATAAAGGTGTAAAAATCAGAGTGAAGATTAGGGTGAAGTCGTAAGCCTAATTCCCCAATGATTGTTTGAAATTTCAATTTTTAAGATTTGTGATTGTTTTGTGATCATAGTATTTTAATAATTTAGTTTTTACAATTTTAATCATTAATTTGGATAGTTTAATAAAATTAGGAGTATTAGGAAACTGATAATTGTGAGGTTAAAATTCTTATTGATTTCTCTATGGGAACGATACTCTACTTACTATTATATTACTTGTTGACCACGTATACTTGCATGTTGTGTGTAACTAGATTTTACCCAACAAGTTTTTGGCGCCGTTGTCGGGGATATTTTTTATAGATTTTAATATTTTACGATATCAGTTTAATTAGTCCAGTTTTACTTAAAAAGTTTTATTTTTGTTTTGTTCCTCTTATTTCAGGGTTTTGAAGTTGGTTTATGCAAACTCGGTCCAAAAATCCAGACTTGCTTCCTTTTGAGGACGATATTGAGAGACAATTTCAAAGGTTAAGTAAGTGAATCAAGGAAACAAGGGAAGACTTTGAAAATTCTAAAAAAGAAGAAGCAATGGCTGCCGAAGACCAGAAAGTGTTGAGGGACTTTGCTACACCCAAGGTGACTGAGCTGCAGTCGAGTATCACCAGGTCTACTATAGCTACGAACACATTTGAAATAAATCCTAGGACTATTCAGATGATCCAAAATTCGATTCAGTTTGGGGGTTTGGAAAATGATGATCCAAACTAATATTTGGTCAGCTTTCTGGAGATTTGTGACACTTTCAGGTATAATGGGGTGTCGGATGACGCGGTAAGGCTTCGCTTGTTCCCATTCACCTTACGGGATAAGGCAAAAAGGTTATTACACTCTCTACCGTCGGGATCAATAACTACATGGGAAGACCTCGCTTAAAAATTTCTTGCAAAATTCTTCCCACCAGCGAAAATTACAAAAATGAGGAATGAGATAACTATGTTTGAATAGAAACATGGGGAATCACTGTATGAGGCATGGGAAAGATACAAGGAATTTCTTAGAAAGTGCCCGCATCACGGATTGCCTAAGTGGTTGCAAATGAATACTTTCTACAATGGATTACATGGAAATCTCAGGACCAGTATTGATGCAGCTTCAGGTGGAGTGTTTATGGCTAAGAGTTATGAGGAGGCCTACGAATTGATAGAGACAATGGCAGCTAACAACTAGCTACTGTGACGCCCCCAATACATGTATACATCACCCATCTTGAGTCGCTAGATATCACACTACATAAATCAAATACAACTTAATTAATGCAACTGTCGTGCAAAATACGACAAAACATAGCTGAGAGTTTAAACACGAATATTGCCTTCTGGACAATATCCACTCTCAATGGAGTCCTCATTATAATTATTATCACACTATTTTATAAAAATAGTGAGGACTACTATAGCCACCATCTCGCACCGTAAATCCATTCCCCGACTCGTCCCACCTATATTCTCATTTCCTGAAGAGAACAGTGAAAGAAAAGGG
The DNA here is from genome assembly GCA_020205605.1 of Panax ginseng. NCBI lineage: Eukaryota > Viridiplantae > Streptophyta > Magnoliopsida > Apiales > Araliaceae > Panax > Panax ginseng. The sequence goes on from CM035128.1 coordinate 140,942,432, forward strand.
TGAGCTCAACTAGCCCAGTAAGAAATATTATGACTAAGATAATGCAGAATAAATTATCCTTAGCCTTCAACGATGTTAAACTAATAAAATACAATAAACATCAAGTTTAAGCGCAAAGCGGAATAAGCAATCCATTAGAAGAGTCAAGTAGAACATAATGTCTCATTGCCTCCTCTAGATTAAAAGTCCATCGTTAATATTTTATTCTTGTAATACTCATCAACAGGTTCTTTGTTATCTAGAAGACAAAAGAACTCTCATCACCTGTCTTCACCAGAACCACCAAATATTATAGTTAAATCCACAATTCATATTTATAATCATATAACTCAACAGTTTCTCCTTGCCACAAAGGCTTATTAGAACGTTTACTCAATATCCTTACCCCAAAGGCTAAAGATATTCAAATGTAATAACAATGATCATACCAATCGATTTGTCTACCTTTTGCACTGGGCCAAAGATATTCAACTATAAAACCAATGGTCATGATCATACCAATCAATTAATCTGTCGGTCTGCACTACTACCAAAGACATTCAACTGTTAACTAATGGTCATGATCCTGCCAATCACATCATCAAATTATCCATGCACTACGGCCCAAGGATATTCGTTATTATCACCAGTGGTTATGATAATGTCATACACCTGTCCATCTTTGCACGTAAGCCAAAGATATACAACTACAAAACCAATAATTAACAGTCCATCTATGCATGTAAGCCAAAGATATACAACTATAAAACCAATAATCAATAGTCCATCTATGCACGTAAGCCAAAGATGAATTTAATCACAATATAAGCATGAGGATGATGACAATGATATAAACATTAATCAAACAAAATCAAGGATAAATATTAAAGACTTTAAATTTATCCAGATTTTAAAAATATCCAAATTGTCAACATGATACTGCTTTGTGGGGTAAAATTATAGAATAATATTCATGTACCAAAAATAATTTGGACAAAAAAGAAATATATTTTTTGGGTGAATAGTACTTCAGGAATAGTACCCCGTGAATAGTACCCCGACACAAAAAGTGTCCTGAATACCCGAGTGAATGATACAACACTAAATAGTAATAGGGTGAATAGTAACTCGTGAATAGTACTCCGGCACGAAAAGTGCCCCGAAACTGCAAATGGATTTTCACCTGCCATGCGGTAATCCACGTAGACAGATCATTTCCACAATTTAATAAGGAATGAATACAAAGGATCATTCACCATACATGCGGTAATCCACATAGACAGGTTATTCCAACAGAATAATAAAGAATAGAATAACAGAAGAATTCACCATGCATACGATAGACCACACATATAGGTTATTTCCAACAGAATAATAAAGAATGGAACTAGGTCATGCGTAATCCGCAGACAGGATATTCCAACAGAATAATAAAGAATGGAACTAGGTCATACGTAATCCGCACAGAAATGATATTCCAACAGAATAATAAAGAATGGAACCAGGTCATACGTAATCCGCACAGACAGGATATTCCAATAGAATAACAAAGAATGGAATAACAATGAAATTCACCGTGCATGCGATTGGATCGCAGCACGAGTTATTCCAATGTAATAATAGAGAATGGAATAATGAAGAATTTCACCATGTATGTGGTACTTCAGATGTACAAAGTTATTCCAACAAAATAATAAAGAATTGAATAACAGAAGAATTTCACCATGTATGCGGTACTTTGCATAGACAGGTTATTCCAACATAATAATAAAGAATGGAATAACAACCCTTACGAGTATTGAAAGAAAATAACTCTCTTCATGAATACGAAAGAATAATACCCCTTACGGGTATTGAAAGAAAATAATTCTCTTCATAAATACGAAAGAATAATACCCCTTACGAGTATTGAAAGAAAACAATTCTCTTTATGAATACGAAAGAAATAATACCCCTTACCTCAAAAGAAGACTGGATACTGGAATAGTGAGGTGGCAGACTTTTCTTCTTCTTTCTCTTTATAATTTCTCTCTATAATAATTGCTTTATAGCTTTAGTGAATTGGTGAGAATTGAAGGAAGAATGAGTTTATATTTATAGGAAAATATAGTTTTGATAATTGCACGTTTTGGGGCTCAAAATATTACAGTATAATACCTTCCTCTTTTTTTTGATTTTTAATTTAGTCCTGTAAGTATTATCAAACTTGCACCACCTCCTCTAATAGTAAATCATGTGAATCAATAGTAAATCATGTGAATCAATAGTTCTAAACATATGAAAAAATTAATTATAGTATAGTACCTTCAACTATACCTCTATTTTTAATTTAGTCTTGCAAGTATTATCAATCTTGCACCAACTCCCCTAATAGTAAATCATGTGAATCAATAGTACACACATGTGAACATATAGTTATAAGCATGTGAATTAATAACAATTAATTACTCATTTATCTGATTAATTACCCGATTGATCAATATAACTTCCAGACATCAATTATTATCGAAATAAATATCGATTTCCACTAACACTAATAATCCCAACACAATGGAACTATCAATTTCATCTTTAATCAACACGAACTTATTCATCATTAATATTATAACTTATAATATTTAACAACCAGGTCGTTCCCAGGAAAGAGGAAGCTTTCCAATAAGGATTTCTCCTTATTGGCGCTCAATTAGGTGACCAAACCTGCGACGCCCCCAAAATAGGTATACATCACCCATTTTCGAAGTGGCGGATATCACACTATAAAAATCATTTACAAACTTCATTTATACAACTGTTGAACTGTCATGCAGAATACAACCACAGTTAAACTGCGAGTTTTAATACAAATGTATGTAACTCTCATGGTGCCTCGACCACAACCTTACAAAGGTACTTTACATAAAAGTACAGTTAAAAACTATTTTAGAAATTAAAATCTTTGGGAAGTGCTCGAGGAAACCTTCGTACGTGGGAGGCAATGCGTCTAGGTTATGATAGATATCATATGTCCACAGAATTATCCTTGGTTGACCCAATAGACCCCAAAGAAAAATGAGAAGATTACCATCATGTTCTTTCAAATGGTGAGTCTTCTCTTGACATATAACTATCTCCACTATCTGCAATTGAAAATTATATTTCAACCAAACTCCAAGATCATATAGGTAGTGCTCGTAGATATACTCAGCAAGTGGATGTGCACAAACCTGTCTTATGATAACACGAGGTTGTATGTCATTAGACATCTTGTATGATAGTGGCAAAACACCCTTCCAAAGTTGGGTTCACCTCACCCTATTCGGTTCACCAAAATTAAATATCAAATGACGTATACAATATGACACACTTATCTAACGTTCTAAATAAAATTATTTCCATACTATTTAGGGAGAACCTCAACAGCTATAGACCACCATTATATTCTCCTGTTACCCTCGCTTGACCCAGCTACACTCTTATTACCTAAAAGGAATTGTGAAGCAAAAAGGGTGAGCACAACTAGCCCAGTAAAGAATATCATGACTAAAGATAATTTACATCATCAATAGCCTTCATCAGTAATAAATCAGAGATTTAGAACATATGGTAGATGATAAAACTTTTCAACCATAGTTGCAGCAGAACGAGCAATCCATTAGAAGAATCAAATAGACCATCAGATCTATTATCTTCTCCATGTTAAAAGTCCACCAATAATGTTTTATCCCTGTAACATCAATCAACAATTCCTGTCCACAATCATATGAATAACTCATAATCATAATTGTGATTCTAAATTCCTCTTTGCACTCGGGACGAAGATAATTTTCATCACCTATCTTCACCTGAAACATCAAAAATCATGGTTACACCAAATCATAATTTCTGCTCATAATCATACTAATAAATTCATCTTTGCACTACGGCCAAAGATATTCATTAACAATTCATCTTTGCACTACAGGCCAAAGACATACAACTATTTTTTAGAAGAGTTAAGTAGAGCATGATATCTACTATCTTTTACGAATTAAAATAAGCATCGGCTAACTCTGTGCCAGCAGCCGCGGTAATACAGAGGATGCAAGCGTTATCCGGAATGATTGGGCGTAAAGCTTGAAAAAGGCCTTCTTGTGATGGTTACGACAAGGGGCATATCCGAGACTATTGAAGTTGAGTACGGGTCCATCTTTGCTAACAATTGGGGGACACAGGGATACCCCCTTCTCTATTCATTAGAAAATAAAGATTTTTTTTATAATATAAGCTTGCCGTTTGCTCTAAAATAGAAAATGGATTCGATACAATTAAAAAATAAAAAGTTTTATTCCACAATGTAATGATTCAAAAAGTGGCTATCTCCATAAACAGACAAACCTTCAATGGCTATAATAAACCTCAACACTCGTCTTAAGCAAGCCCGGCGAACTCTAGGTTAGATCCGTCACGCCAATTTGGCCATTATTAGTAGATAAAATGATTTCGTTCACTTTTGAATCCCAAGCAATAATATCTATGCGATCCATCCAAATAAAATACGCCTTTAAAGGCACAGTAGTTCTATGTCAGCATCTGTGAGTCACCTAGTGAGCCTAGTCGAATCGAATCATCATAGAGAAAGAATACTTTTGAAAGATTCTAAAATTACATAAGAGAAGAAAAGAAAAGCAAGCTCGACAAACATAAGATCGCAGAAGTGGGAGAAGGGGAATTTTGAAGAAACGATACAATCAATACATTTCTCTCCCTCCTCTCTATATTCTCCGAGATTTCATTGGGTTACGAAGGAGCTGAGACTGGAAGGGATGCCGTGTGCTATGGAACAGGATCCGCGCCTGTCCAGGTCGAGATCAAAAATCACCTATAGGGGGCCCGCATTGATCGTCTCTACTCGTGTCCTAGCTCGTCGGAGAGCTAAATTTGCCTCAATTCTTTGGAAACGGGGAAGGAAGACGTCAGTAAACCGAACTGGCAACTCGAGTTCACCGATGCCTTTTATCGCTGAGACTCAGCTTAATAAATAATACACATCATCGAATCATCGCTGCACTATGGCTAAGGATATTCATGTAATCATCAATGGTCATGATTATACCGAATAATCCCTGGTTATAATCATACCAATAACTGTCTATCAATGCACTACGGGCCAATGAAGACTTTTACCACATCATCTATAACATTACGGGTCATGATTATACCGAATGATCCCTGGTCATAATCATACCAATAAACAGTTCATCTATGCACAGAAGCCAAAGATACTAATCAATCAATAGTTCATCTTTGCACATAAGCCAAAGATATACAACTGTAAAACCAATAATCAACAGTCCATCTTTGCACGTAAGCCAAAGATATACAACTATAAAACCAATAATCAGCAATCCATCTTTTCACGTAAGGAAAAGATGACTTTCATCATAATATAAGCATGAGGATGATGACAACGATATAAGCATTAATCAAACGAAATCAAAGATAAGTATTAAAGACTTTAAATTTATCCAGAGTTTAAAAATATCCAAATTGTCAACATTATACTGCTTTGTGGAGTAAAATTCAAGAATAATATTCATGTACCAAAAATAATTTGGACAGAAAAGAAATATATTTTTTGGGTAAATAGTACCTCGCAATAGTACCCTATGAATAGTACTTCGGGAATAGTACCTCGTGAATAGTACCCTGGCATGAAAAGTACCCCAAATACCCGAGTGGATAATATTTGGGTGAATAGTAACCTGTGAATAGTAACTCGTGAATAGTACTCAGACACAAAAAGTACCCCGAATACATGAGTGAATAATACTACAGTGAATAGTAACCGGGTGAATAGTAACTCGTGAATAGTAACTCGTAAAAAAAACCAAAGAAAATGATATTCCATGACGAGTACAAAAGAAATGATATCTCATACGAGTATAATAGAATATACGAAACTACAAATGGATTTTCACCCGTCATACGGTAATCCACGTAGGCAGATCATTTCCATAATTTAATAAAGAATGAATACGAAGGATCATTCACCATGCATCTGATAGTCCACCACAGCATGAGTTATTCTAACAGAATAATAAAGAATGGAATAACAAAAGAATTCACCAGGCATGAGATAGACCGCACAGACAGGTTATTCCAACAGAATAATAAATAATGGAACCAGGTCATGCGTAATCCGCATAGACAAGATATTCCAACAGAATAATAAAGAATGGAACCAGGTCATGCGTAATCCGTACAAACAGGATATTCGAACAGAATAATAAAGAATGGAACCAGGTAATGCGTAATCCGTACAGACAGGATATTCCAACAGAATAATAAAGAATGGAGTAACAAAATAATTTCACCATGTATGCGGTTGTTCGCATAGACAAGTTATTCCAACATAATAATAAAGAATGGAATAACAACCCTTACGAGTATTGAAAGAAAATAACTCTCTTCATGAATACGAAAGAATAATACCCCTTACACAATAATGATATCCGTTACCTTAGAAGAAAACTGGATACTAGAATAGTGAGGTAGCAGACTTTTCTTCTTCTTTCTCTCTATAATTTCTCTCTATAATAATTGCTCTATAGCATTAGTGAATTGGTGAAAAATAATGAAGGAATGAGCTTCTATTTATAGGAAAATATAGTTTCAATAATTGCACATTTTGGGGCTCGAAATATTACAGTATAATACCTTCCTCTTTTCCTTCATTTTTAATTTAGTCCTGCAAGTATTATCAAACTTGCACCACCTCCCCTAATAGTAAATCCTATAAATCAATAGTAAATCATGTGACTCAATAGTTCTAATCACGTGGAAAAAAAATTAAAGTATAATGCCTTCAACTATACCTCCATTTCTAATTTAGTCATACAAGTATTATCAATCTTGCACCAACTCCCCTAATAGTAAATGAATGTGAATCAATAGTACACACATGTGAACAAATAGTTATAATCATGTGAATCAATAGCAATTAATTGCTCATTTATCCGGTTAATTACCCGATTGGTCAATATAACCTCCAGACATCAATTATTATCGAAATAAATGGCGATTTCCACTAACACTAATAATCCCAACATAATGGAACTATCAATTTCATCTTTAATCAACACGAACTTATTCATCATTTATATTATAACTCATAATATTTAACAACCAGGTTGTTCCCAGGAAACAGGGAGCTTTACGATAAGGATTTCTCCTTATTAGCGTGCAATTAAGTGACCAAACCTCTCCTTGACAGAACTTCTAGACATTGTCAATATTGCAAATAATAATATGAATAACTTTGTCCTATCAATTATTGATTTAATAATATAACATATTATGTAGATGATACTGTGACAACAATTGAATCAATAATATGAGAGATATGATGCAGCAATTACTGTAGCAATAATTTAGTATAACTGATTGACTTCTTACGTAAGCATCAATAATTTATATTGTGTGCTACTATGCAACCACTCGTATTACTGTACTTTTACTACCGGGTAGTTCAACAGTTTTAACGATAACACTATTACCGTTATTTCTATAAAAAGATAATTATGTCGTTTTCTAACTACGACAATACTTCCGTTGTGGGGTCCACCAATGATTGTGCCGTCGTAAGGATATTTCCCGACAAAAAGAAAATTCCCCGACCAATCGAATATTTTATAATAACTTACTACTTTGCAAAATTTTCACATATCACCCCTAACTTTAACGTTTTATCAGTTTAACCATTTACGAAATAAAATATTAATTATAAGAAAATTGGAAACATTCATTTCATAAAATTCGGGGTTTTACAATCTCCTCTCCATATGAAATTTCGTCCTTGAAATTTACGTACATGGTAGTTTAAAGAGATGAGAATACCTTGCTTCCTTTTTGGATTGTAGCTTCTTGGTTATTTCCTCTATATCATGATTTTCCCATTGCTCATCTCCTGTATTTCAGATATCATTTTAGAATATATCTTCAAAACAAAGGTTAATTGACATATCACAATTTGTCAACTTATCAAGTAAACAATTTCAGCTTAGGTAAGTCACACACTAGCGAAGTATATTACTCGTCTCTCCCCTCCTAGTTCTAGACTCATATCTCCACCGGCGACCATATCCCTAAGCTCTGATACCATTTTTGACGCCCCTAAAATAGGTATACATCACCCATTCTGAGTCGCCAGATATCACACTATAAAAATCATTTACAAACTTCATTTATACAACTGTTGAACTGTCATGCAGAATACAACCACAGTTAAACTGCGAGTTTTAATACAAATGTATGTAACTCTCATGGTGCCTCGACCACAACCTTACAAAGGTACTTTACATAAAAGTACAGTTAAAAACTATTTTAGAAATTAAAATCTTTGGGAAGTGCTCGAGGAAACCTTTGTACGTGGGAGGCAATGCGTCTAGGTTATGATAGATATCATATGTCCACAGAATTATCCTTGGTTGACCCAATAGACCCCAAAGAAAAATGAGAATATTACCATCATGTTCTTTCAAATGGTGAGTCTTCTCTTGACATATAACTATCTCCACTATCTGCAATTGAAAATTATATTTCAACCAAACTTCAAGATCATATAGGTAATGCTCGTAGATATACTCAGCAAGTGGATGTGCACAAACCTGTCTTATGATAGCACGAGGTTGTATGTCATTAGACATCTTGTATGATAGTGGCAAAACACCCTTCCAAAGTTGGGTTCACCTCACCCTATTCGGTTCACCAAAATTTAATATCAAATGACGTATACAATATGACACATTTATCTAACGTTCTAAATAAAATTATTTCCATACTATTTAGGGAGAACCTCAACAGCTATAGACCACCATTATATTCTCCTGTTATTCCCCTTGACTTGAATTTACACTCTTATTACCTAAAAGGAATTGTGAAGCAAAAAGGGTGAGCACAACTAGCCCAGTAAAGAATATCATGACTAAAGATATTTTACATCATCAATAGCCTTCATCAGTAATAAATCAGAGATTTAGAACATATGGTAGATGATAAAACTTTTCAACCATAATTGCAGCGGAACGAGCAAACCATTAGAAGAGTCAAATAGACCATCAGATCTACTATCTTCTCCATGTTAAAAGTCCACCAATAATGTTTTATCCCTGTAACATCAATCAACAATTCCTGTCCACAATCATAATTGTGATTCTAAATTCCTGTTCGCACCCAGGACGAAGATAATTTTCTTCACCTATCTTCACCTGAAACATCAAAAATTATGGTTATACCAAATCACAATTCCTGCTTATAATCATACTAATAAATTCATCTTTGCACTACGGCCAAAGATATTCATTAACAATTCATCTTTGCACTACAGGCCAAAGACATACAACTATTTTTTAAAAGAGTCAAGTAGAGCATGATATCTACTATCTTTTACGAATTAAAAGGGTATAATCAATATTTTATCGCTGAGACTCAGCTTAATAAATAATCCACATCATCGAGTCATCGCTGCACTATGGCCAAGGATATTCATGTAATCATCAATGGTCATGATTATACGGAATAATCCCTGGTTATAATCTTACCAATAACTGTCCATCAATGCACTACGGGCCAATGAGGACTTTTACCACATCATTTGTAACATTACGGGTCATAATTATACCAAATGATCCTTGGTAATAATCATACCAATAAACAGTTCATCTATGCATATAAGCCAAAGATACTCATCAATCAATAGTTCATCTTTGCACGTAAACCAAAGATATACAACTGTAAAACCAATAATCAATAGTCCATCTTTGCACGTAAGCCAAAGATATACAACTGTAAAACAAATAATCAACAGTCCATCTTTGCACGTAAGCCAAATATGACTTTCATCATAATATAAGCATGAGGATGATGACAATGATATAAGCATTAATCAAACGAAATCAAAGATAAGTATTAAAGACTTTAAATTTATCCAGAGTTTAAAAATATCCAAATTTTCAACATGATACTGCTTTATGGAGTAAAATTCGATAATAATATTCATGTACCAAAAATAATTTGGACAGAAAAGAAATATATTTTTCGGGTAAATAGTACCCCGCAATAGTACCCTATGAATAGTACCCCGGCATGAAAAGTACCCCAAATACCCGAGTGGATAATATTCGGGTGAATAGTAATTTGGGTGAATAGTAACCCATGAATAGTAACTCATGAATAGTACTCCGACACGAAAAGTGCCCCGAATACCTGAGTGAATAATACTAGAGTGAATAGTAACCCATGAATAATAACTTGTAAAATAGAATATACGAAACTGCAAATGGATTTTCACCCGCCGTGCGGTAATCCACGTAGACAGATCATTTCTAGAATTTAATAAAGAATGAATACGAAGTATCATTCACCATGCATGCGGTAGTCCACACAGACAGGTTATTCCAACAGAATAATAAATAATGGAACCACGTCATGCGTAATCTGCACAGATAGGATATTCCAACAGAATAATAAAGAATGGAACCAGGTCATGCGTAATCCACATAGACATGATATTCCAACAGAATAATAAAGAACGGAACCAGGTCATGCGTAATTCGGATACACAGAATATTCCAACAGAATAATAAAAATGGAATAACAGAATAATTTCACCATGTATGCGGTAGTTCGCATAGACAGGTTATTCCAACATAATAATAAAGAATGGAATAACAAACCTTACGAGTATTGAAAGAAAATAACTCTCTTCATGAATACAAAAGAATAATACCCGTTACACAATAATGATATCCCTTACCTCAAAAGAAGACTGGATACTGAAATAGTGAGGTAGAAGACTTCTCTTCTTCTTTCTCTCTATAATTTCTATCTATAATAATTGCTCTATAGCTTTAGTGAATTGGTGAGAAATGAAGGAAGAATGAGCTTCTATTTATAGAAAAATATAGTTTCGATAATTGCACGTTTTGGGGCTCAAAATATTACAGTATAAAACCTTCCTCTTTTTCTTCATTTTTAATTTAGTCATGCAAGTATTATCAAACTTGCACCACCTCCCCTAATAGTAAATCATGTGACTCAATAGTTCTAAACATGTGAAAAAATTAATTATAGTATAGTACCTTCAACTATACCTCCATTTTTAATTTAGTCATGCAAGTATTATCAATCTTGCACCAACTCCCCTAATAGTAAATCATGTGAATCAAATAGTACACACATGTGAACACATAGTTATAAGCATGTGAATTAATAGCAATTAATTGCTCATTTATCCGATTAATTACCTTATTGGTCAATATAACTTCCAGACATAAATTATTATCGAAATAAATGTCAATTTTCACTAACACTAATAATCCCAAACACAATGGAACTATCAATTTCATCTTTAATCAACACGAACTTATTCATCATTAATATTATAACTAACAATATTTAACAACAAGATCGTTCCTAGGAAAGAGGGGGCTTTCCGATAAGAATTTCTCTTTATTGGCGCGCAATTAGGTGACCAAACCTCTCCTTGACAGAACTTCTAGACATTGTCAATATTGAAAATAATAATATGAATAACTTTGTCGTCTCAATTATTGATTTAATAATATAACATATTATGCAGATGATACTGTGACAACAATTGAATCAATAATATGAGAGATATGATGCAGCAATTACTGTAGCAATAATTTAGTATAACTGAGTGACTTCTTATGTAAGCATCAATAATCAATACCATGTGCTACTATGCAACCACACGTATTACTATACTTTTATCACCGATTATTTTATGACAACTTGCTTACTTCGAAAAAATTTCACATATCACCCTTAACTATAACCTTTATCAATTTAACCATTTACTAAATAACATAATAATTATAAGAAAATTGAATACTTTCATTTCATAAAATTCGGGATCTCACAACTACCAGTGGCCCACTGCAAGAACGACAAAACCAAAGGCAGCTGTCGTGTTAGAGATAGATGGGGTGACGTCAATACAAGCGTAGATTTCAGTACTATCTCAGAAGGTGGATGCTATGTCAGGGGTACAGACACAACAGGTTGCAGTTATTTGTGAATTGTGGGCGGGTGAACATCCTACATATCAATGTGTAATCAACCCAGCGTCAGTACAATTTGTGAGTAGCTGCAACAGGATTCCACAAAACAGGTACCAGAATACATATAATTAGGGGAATAGGAATCACCCAAATTTTTCATGGAGTAATAATCAGCAACAGCAAGCTCCACGACCGTCATATCCCCAAGGATTCCAGAATCATCAACAATCAGCTCAACATCAAGAGAGGAAATCAAATTTAGAGGATTTATTGACAAAGTATAACAAGCAATGAGGCAGCTATAAAAAATCAAGAAATGGCCATCAAAAATCTAGAGAATCAGATGGGACAAATTTCATTAGCATTGAACAATAGACCACAAGGGACTCTACCAAGTGACACCGAAAAAAATCCAAAAGGAAATCATGAACAATGTCAGGCAATCACTTTGAGAAGTGAAAAACAGCTAAATAGGAAAAGTGCAAAAAATTCAGTTAGAACGGATGACAAAGTTAATGAGAACAAAGTGGTTGAAGAAAAATAGGGTGAAGAAAAGAAAATTGAGAGAACAAAGTTAGATGACAATCCAGTTGTGTATCCTCCACCGCCATTTCAGCAGAGAGTCCAAAAGCAGAAATTAGACAAGCAGTTCGCGAAATTTTTTGAGGTTTTTAAGAAACTTCATATTAACATCCCGTTCGCAAAAGCCCTATAGCAAATGCCAAGTTATGCAAAATTCATGAAAGAGATTTTTTCCAGGAAAAAGATGTTTGAAGATTTAAAAATAGTGGCATTAACAGAGGAGTGTAGTGCGGTTTTACATGAAAGTTTCCACCAAAGTTGAAAGATCCAGGAGTTTCACCATTTCGTGCATGATTGGGAACATGGCATTCAACAAGTGTTTATGTGATTTGGGGGCGAGTGTGAACCTTATGTCGTTATCAGTTTATACAGAATTGGGTTTGCCAGCTCCAAAGCCTACGAACATCTCATTGTAGTTGGCCGATAGGTCAGTCACGTACCCGAGAGGCATTGTGGAGGAAATTTTGGTCAAGGTTGACAAATTTATATTCCCTGCAGATTTTATAATTTTGGATTTTGAGGAAGACAAGAACATCCCAATTATCCTAGGGAGACCTTTCTTGGCTACGGGTAGGACGCTCATCGACGTACAAAAAGGTGAACTAACTATGAGGGTCCAAGATCAAGAAGTAAAGTTTAATGTTTTCAAGGCCATGAAATTCCCTGCGGATGAAGAAGAGTGTTTCAGGATGGATATCATTAATCAGATAATGAGCGAAGACATGGGTAAAAGTTTGGCTAATGATCCATTGGAAACAACATTATTGGGAAATGAAGATTTAGATGATCTGGAATTTGTGGATTACTTGCAGATGTTAGACTCCCTGCCATGAGTTAGCAGATTTAAAGAACCATTTGAACCATTGCACACGGAGGAAAGATCCACAACTAGAATAAAACCATCATTGGAGGAGCCACCTTCTCTAGAGCTAAAGCCACTACCTAAACACTTCAGGTATGCGTATTTAGGAAATTCTAATTCTTTACATGTTATTATTTCTGCTGCACTTAACGAATTATAGGAAGAAAAGTTGCTGAGAGTGCTAAGAGAACATAAATCGGCTATAGGATGGACAATCGTGGATATTAATGGAATCAGCTCATCCTTTTGCATGCACAAAATTTTGATGGAAGACAATGCAAAACCGACAGTGGAGCAATAGAGATGGCTCAACCCAATCATGAATGAAGTAGTGAAGAAAGAAATCTTGAAATGGTTGGATGCGGGTATCATCTACCCAATTTTTGACAGTAAGTGGGTCACTCCGGTTCAATGTGTACCAAAAAAGGGAGGAATAATCGTGGACCAAAATGATGACAATGAGCTAATTTCGACAAGGACAGTGACTGATTGGAGGGTTTACATGGATTACAGGAAGTTGAATAAGGCGACCTGCAAAGATCACTTTCCTTTTCCCTTTATCGATCAAATGTTGGACAGATTAGCGGGACACGAGTACTACTACTTATTGGATGGGTATTCGGGATATAATCAGATAGTCATTGCTCCTGAAGATCAAGAGAAGACAACTTTCACATGCCCATACGGCACATTCGCTCTCAGGAGAATGTCCTTTGGCTTGTTTAATGCACCCGCTACCTTCCAACGGTGTATAATGGCCATCTTCTCAAATATGGTAGAGAATAATGTGGAAGTCTTCATGGATGACTTTTTTGTCTATGGAGACAACTTTGATGCATGTTTGGAGAACATGGTAATGGTATTAAAGAGATGCGCAGAAACAAATCTGGTACTTAACTGGGAAAAGTGCCACTTCATGGTTGAGGAAGGCATAATTTTGGGTCACAAGGTTTCAGCAAAAGGACTAGAGGTTGATAAGGCAAAGCTGGAAACGATTGAAAAACTTCCTCCACTAAGTTCAGTTAAGGGAATTCAAAGTTTCTTAGGACATGTCGGGTTCTATAGATGATTTATAAAAGACTTCTCTAAAATAACAAAATCGTTGTGCAGTCTTTTAGAGAAGGATTTATTGTTTAAGTTTGATGAGGATTATAAGTTGGTATTCGAGATATTAAAAAAGAAATTGACTATAGCTCTAGTTATCGTCGCACCGGATTGGAATTTGCCTTTCGAGTTAATGTCTGATGCGAGCGAATATGCGGTTGCGGCTGTTTTGGGCCAACGCTGAGAGAAGGTATTTCATGCCATATACTATACGAGTAAGACACTTACGAAGACCCAAACGAATTACACCACTACAAAAAAAGAATTACTTGGAGTAGTATATGCATTCGATAAAATTCGGACATATTTGATCGGTACAAAGGTTGTAGTTTATACTGATCACTCGACCATTCGATACTTAATATCGAAAAAAGATGTTAAGCCACGCCTTATCAGGTGGATTCTCCTTTTCCAAGAATTTGATTTGGAAATAAAAGATAGAAAGGGGACGGAGAATCAAGTTGCAGATCATTTGCCAAGGCTGGAAAATCAGGGTAAAAAGGAAGAGGACAGATGTTCAATTAATGAATTATTTCCGGATGAGCAGCTGTTTGGGATCAATACGGAATTCTCATGGTATGCGGACTTCGTCAACTATCTACTGAGAATTATACTTCCTCTTGATTTTACACATCAGTAGAAAAGAAATTCCTACATGACGTCAAGTGGTACATGTGGGATGAGCCATACCTATTCAAACAGTGCACCGACAAGATGAGTAGAAGGTGTGTGCCATATAGCTAGGTGAATAGTATATTGCATGAATGTCATTCATCTAGGTACAGGGGACATTATGGTAGTGAGAGAACAGCGACAAAAGTGCTTCAAGCTGGGTTTTATTGGCCTACATTATTTAAGGACGCCCACCAGTTTGTTAAAAGTTGTGATAGATGTCAAAGGGTGGGCAACATATCGAAAAGGAATGAGATGCCACTACAAAAAATCTTGGAAGTTAAAATTTTTGACGTTCGGGGCATTGATTTTTTGGGGCCATTTCCATCATCATTCGGTAATCAGTATATATTGCTTGCAGTTGACTATGTATCAAAATGGGTTGAAGCCGTAGCACTTCCAACTAACGATGCCAAAGTGGTTCTCAAATTCTTGTAGAAGAATATTTTTACGAGATTTGGCATGCCAAGAGCTATTATAAGTGATGAAGGTAGTCACTTCTGCAACAGATCATTTACAGCTCTCTTGGTAAAGTATGGGGTCAACCATAAGGTAGATATAGCATATCATCCCCAAAGTGGTAAAGCTGAAGTTTCGAACAGGGAGGTGAAGAGAATCTTGGAAAAGGTGGTAAACCCGAATAAAAAGGATTGGTCTCTAAGGTTGGACGATGCACTATGGGCCTACAAAACGGCTTACAAGACACTAATTGGTATGTCACCATATCAATTACTCTATAGGAAAGCATGTCACCTGCCTGTGGAGTTACATTACAAAGCTTGCTGGGCTATTCAGAAATTGAACTTCGATCAAGCAGCTGTGGGTGAAAAGAGACTACTTCAGTTAAATGAGCTCGACGAATTCCGACTGCAAGCTTACGAGAACTCGAAATTATACAAAGAAAACGTCAAGAAATGGCAGGACCAGAAAATTATACAAAGAACATTCAAGCTGGGGCAATCAGTCTTGTTGTTCAACTCACAGTCGGGTCCATTCACCATCAAAAGAGTTTTCTCACATGGCGCCATTGAACTCTATATTAGAAACCCATTGGAGACTTTCAAGGTCAACGGTCAATGGTTGAAGCATTATTGGGGTGGCGAATCCAACACGGATGTCATCGCAATTAAATTATCCGACGTACCATAAACAGGGAATAGTCAGGCTGAACAACCTAAAATCAATCGCTAATTGGGAGGCAACCTAATAGTACTTTTATTTTTCATATTTTTATTCATAACCGTAAAATTATAGTTTAGAATAATTCGTAATATAGAATAAATCAATTATTAAATAGTTAAGTTACATGTTCTTGATAATCTCTCCATCATGTTTAAAATCGCTAACAATCTACTCAGATTTATGTTTCATAGTCTTGAAGGATCTTAAAATGTTCATGGTTTGGAGTTGAAGGGAAGAAATAAGCACAAGAGACCAAGTTAACAGAACACACCCCGGGCTGCCCTTACATCGCCTAATACCCATTTGGGGTGGGGGTCTCAAATTGATTTCATAGTATGCATGCCAGTGAGGTGGCTTAATAGGCTTACTACCCCATGCCGGGGCGGGGGTCCTAAAATTCGAACAGGCTTGTTTTGGCAGTTACATGTTGTGCCCACTCCTACTTATTCTTCATCAATTACAACTCCCATCCATTATACCCACTCTCTACCCAGGATTTTGGCAACTTACACTCCATCTTTCCACTTCATTAACACAATTACCCACTAACCCATTACTTCACACCACCACCTTACACCATCCTATCATATCTATATATTCACACCCTCATAACTCAAGTTCACCACATATATTCAACTCAAACTCAGAAAGCAACGAATTATGTTTCTTAGTGAGGGAATTCATATTGCACTTTAGAGTGAGTCACTTATCTTCGATTTCTTCACCTTCTATCACCATAATTACCATAAAATCATCAAGTTTGGGGATAAACCACTGTGCACACTAAGTGTTCAACAGTTTGTGGGAGTGAAGTTTGGGGGGGAATTAGTGTTGTTAAGGCTTCCTGAATTCAATGGCATGTAAACCCACATCAAAGAGGAAATGGGGAGAGAGTTCCGTAACAACACCACCATCACGAACCTTCGACCGACATAAATTCATAAGTGCCACCACCACCGACCGTTACGACTACATGGCAACAAAAACACTCACACCGGAGCGGGGGTTGGTACCGGACCATGTCGATGGTGAGATGATGCAACAGATATATCAGAAAAGGCTGGAACAAGTTCACGGAGGAACCCGAGGCCGCCGTTGTAAGTGTGGTTAAGGAGTTTTATGCTAACGCCGAGGACAAGGCCCATTTCAACACTTTTGTGCGGGGAAGATTAGTCCCTTTCAGTGCTGATGCCATCAACACATATTATCAGTTATGGGTGCCTCGACATTGTAATTATGCTCACTTAAATGACAATGATCCTGATTATGAGGCCATTCTAAAGGAAATGACTAAACCGGGCACAAAATGGATTAAGGGTCAAAAAGGGGGCACGGTTTTTCACAGCAAGGATCTTAGCAGATATGTAAGATATGGTATGCTTTCTTGTGTGCCAAATTGTTTCCATCTACACATACGTCCGATGTGACCAAGGAGAAGGCAAATCTCTTTTATGCCATTGTACAAGATTTCATGATCGACATCGGGGAAATAATAAGTTTTTCAATCTGATGGTGCTTACACGGACATTTCTCTGGCGGCTTGCCACACCCGTCACTCCTTTGTGGGTTATGTAGGCAAGTGGGAGTTCGATGGTCCAATGATGAACCTACCCTGATGCTACTTCAAACACTAGATTTGAGAATAATTGTGCGGTACTCGGTGTGGGTAGGCGGCGAATCACATCCAAGAGGATTAGGCTTTATATTTCCCTCAGCTTTGGAGGATGAGGTTGAAGCTGAAGATACTTCGGATGATGACGAGTTTCAGGAGGATACACCGATGGGAGAATAAGGAGCGGAGGAGGTACCACAGTCCAAGGCAATATATATCTCTCAGTTCCTCAACTTTCAGCGACAAGTGGTTGAGCAAAATAAACAAACAAAATGAGAGATGAGGCGACTCGCAGCTAGACATGACCACATGTTCGAGGCTGTGAACCTATCATTCGCATTATTGATAAGTGGATTTTATATACGCGAATCAGTGTCCATTTCATGCTTATTTATTGCTAATTTTTTGTGTTCATGTTCATTTTTACTTGTTTTATGTTATTTCATGTGTAAGATGGTTGTTGTGGCATTTAAAGTGTATTTGGAGTCAAGTGGGATGATTTGGAGTCAATTTCGTGCACTTTTGGAAGGATTCATGAAGCAAGAGAAGTCATTTAGCAGAATAGAGGCCCGCCGGGGCCGGCTTATGTGGCCAATAAACCCCCGCCAGGGCGGGGGGTCTTCATATGCTTTTGACAGAAAGGATGACCGCCGAGCCGGACTCATATAAGGCATGCACCCCCGCCGAGGCGGGGGGTCTCGGTTGGAGAAGACTCGTGTTGCTTGATGAACTTTGATGGGAGTTGGTTTCTAGCATTTGAATAGCTTATGGACTCTATTTAGCAGAGAATTAGATTGGGACTTTTTGTGTTGGACATCTACTACTCAATTAACAATGAATTCAATAAGAGAGAGGGGCACATTACAAAGATTAATCTCAGGTTTTCTAAGCAAGCTTTGGAGGAGTATTTCGAGTAGATTTTCAAGACGATTGCAATTCTAGGCTACGTGAAGGGTGTTTTTCAATAGTCTTCATCTTAGGCTATTATTTGTAATTGAAAGAATGTTTTCTATGATTTATTCAATGTTTATTTCGTTTATGATCAACTAATTCACTTTTTAGGCTTATGATGGATCTTTGAGTGAATCGATTATTTTGTAAACTTTGATTTCCAGTTTAATAATCTATTTCCAGTTTATCTATATTGATTTAAGCTTGAATTTATGAATTGCCTGATCAACAATTCTATGTGGATTTGTATGGAATTGAGAGAGGATATTAAAATCTTGACCTAGTTAATAAAGCATGTGTTCATGAATTTTATCAGTAGTAGAATCTTGATGAATGTTAAGGTAGAGATATGCTTGACATCGCATGTAATCGGATAGAGAACTTAATCTTAATCCTTCTTTAATTATAATTCACATAGAGATTTAGTGAATTAGTTGATTAAGGTGTTTAACTTGTTTCTATCTTAATTATGAATTTAAGTTAATACGGTATTAGTGCATCGAGAGATAGTTAATACTACGTCCGTGTTCTTGATTAATAAATTGACATAGCGATTTGAATTGGAATAAAGGTATTAAAATCAGAGCGAAGCTTAAAGTGAAATCATAAGTCTAAATCTCTATTAATGGTTTGAAATTCTAGATTTTGAGATTTGTGATTGTTTTGTGGTAGTTCAATTATTCTTTAATTTAGAATTTTTAATTATAATCATTGAGTTGAATAGTTTAATAAAATTAGGATTAATAGAAAATTGATAATTATAAGTTAAGATTATTGCTAGTTGATCTCTGTGGGAACGATACTCTACTCATCACTTTATTACTTGTTGACCACGTATACTTGCGTGTATTGCGTATATAGATTTTACCCAACAATTATTGAACGCGATGCTCCAAAGCTTCAATCCAAATGCTCAATTCCAATACTAGCAGCCAGTCCCAATGCCACGATTTCCACCAAGTGACTCTAATGAAGAAGTACAACAACCACCACCACAGACTTAGGCGATTATAGGGAAGTCCTCACATTTTAATTGCTATATCTACACAATGAGGGCATTGTAATTTTCAAGTTTGGGGGGATTTACTTTCATGTTTTCATTTCATGTTTGCATATTAAAGTCATTAGTTAGGTTTGTATAGTAGTTTATTGTTTAGTTTAGGTTTATCAAATGTTGCATTCATGTAATCATGTAGTTGCATAGTAGCTTAGGAGCATAAGTAGTTTTTAATTATTGTTACATTCATGTTATGTTTACCCTATCTAAAAAAAAATTAAACATTGTGTTAGTTTTGCACATGTCCAACAGTTGTTGTAGTTCAATGTTATTTTGGCTAGTGATGAGATTGGGATTAAGTAGAAAAATATAATACCCAGTATTAGAACTATGATGTAATTTAGAGTTATGAATTGAAACTTTTGCATATTTGACACTGGTATAAAAAGGTTTGTACGTCAATAACACTTAAGTGGATTGATTACTTCAAATTGATACATAAGGATGTTCTAAAAGATAATGCTAGTTTGAATGAAAGAATAACAGGAACAAGTAGTGATGGCTAAAGTTAGACAAGAACCTAAGTTTGGGGGAATATTTTGGGTATATAAGCATAAAAAAAACACCGTGGCGTGTATGTCTAGTTTTGTGGCCTTTGTTACTTGAGTAAGTAAGCCCAAGGGGATTGTCTTTACACCTAGTGCCCTAAGATCTTAATGGTTTGGGAGTCATTGGTCGAAAGCTCGTTAAGGTAGCATTGAAAAGCCTAAGGGAATAAGACATTGCATAGCTATGTGTGTATATTATCTATAAAAAAATGAATAAAATGGGAAATAAAGAGCAAAAAGCTCCTGTAAATGAAGAATGAAGCATAAGTATCCTTTGTTGACCCTAAATATTGGCAATTATTTGATCTAGATTATTTATTTGGATTTCTTGAGTTTACACTGTATGATGCCTTCTAAGAGAGTTGTTATGTATTAAATTTGTAATTGCATCAATTAGCATGAATGTTGAGCACACACACACACTATACCATTAATAATGGTTTAAGATTCGAGGATTGATAAGAAGTTATTGATTGGTTTTGATAGGAAGTGTTGTAGTGTTTGCTTGATTTCTCTGAGGCCGAAGGAATAATTTTGATTCTATGATACGGTTGGATTCATAGTCATATAGATTGGATACATCACATATCATTGCATTGCATTGCATAGAATGTTAGTTTGTTTTGTGCTCGAGGACTAGCATGTTTTAAATTTAGGGGATTTTGATAAGTGAGTTTTATACCCACGAATCGGTTCCTAAGTTAAGCTTAATCGATGTTAATTCTTTGTGTTTATGGTTGTTTTTATCCGTTTAGTGTTATTTTATTGTGTAGGTGTGAGGATCCATAATTTTATGAATAAATTTTTTATTATTATTTTATTTAATATTTATATTGATTATCAATATTGTGTTAAGTATCTGTGAAATAAGTCTAGAGAAGTGGTCAATTTGTGTATTGACTAAGATATATGAGTAGAGTTATGACTAACAGGAAATAGAAACCCTGACCCAAAGTTCGGATAGGGATTCGGTAGAAAATATAATCACAACAATTGTATAGATGAGTTGTGCTGGTATGATATAAAATTGTTGATAGAGTAAAAAATTAGTACAAAATTAGTAAACCCTAATAAGGGATTTGAAATCCTAATCCGTGATTGATAAACCCTAACGTACAGTTAGAAACCCTAATCGGTAAACCCTAATTTTAATTTTGGAACTCTAAAATTTAATTAGGAAACCCTAATACTGGTTATCAAAACCTAAGGATTAAAAATATTAGGGAAGTATGTGAAATGACTAAAATAACCCTATGAATAATATAAAAATTACCAAAATACCCTTAGTAAGGGTAAAAAGACCAAAATACCCTTGATCTTATCTTTTCACAAAAGATAAACATAAATCTTGTTGACTCATCAATAAGATTTGCCATGTGTCTAAATCTATAACATAAATGACGAAACTAACCTCAAGGTTGAATGGGAAATCACAAAATTATCCTTAATACATAAGAAATGACCAAAATGCCCTTTCTCTTCCATTTTAGGTGATAAATCCAAATCTTTGAGTCATCACTTGGAAGATTTGCCCAAGTGTATATATATATGAATCAAATTTAAGATGGATTAGAATCTATTTAACCCTTACTTTAAATGCCCAAGTGTAGTTATCTTTCTCCTCTCTAGACTCACGAATTATAGACTTAAAATACTTCATATTACAACCCCCAATCATCCCATAGCTAGCCAAGGTCAGAATCGGAAAGCTCAAGTCAATAATTTGTCTAAAAAGGTAAGAGCATAAACCCTAACATTAGATCTATAAAGCTATATCAAAACTTGTGATTTTAGTGTTTATATATATGATATAACATGTTAATAAGTGATCTGGGTTACTAAAACACCAATCCATAGCATTTAAAAGCTTCAAAATGAAGATTTGAGAAAACAGTCTAGAACCCTAAAAAGTGTGTCTGACAACCGAATGTTAGGCCCTTTAAATCCAAATCTGTTAGATGTTTGAGTTGTTTGATGTATTATATTTGTAGTATGTTATGAGCTTAGTAATCTAGAAGTGAAAACAGGATCATAGGGTGTGTATACTACAAGATATTAGTGGTCAAAACTCGTTGACACCCAGAACTCAAGAACATGGTCTGATAAGATCTTTATAGGCTCTGATCTTCACTCTGACAAGTGTATGGATCGTATAAGTGTTATACTTTTGAACCCTGTCATGTGGACTATAAACTCATAACAATAGATCATTTATTGCGTTAATAGGATGGGAGATATGGTGGATCAAACGTAGTTCCTCGAACTGGAAACTCAGTTGTCTGAGTAACCCAGAAAATGGTAAAACCAAGCTCTGACAGCCATTTTTCTGGCTTGAATCTTTCAACTGATAAGTAGATAAGGTGTTACGTTATATCTAGATTATACTATGTTATGAGTACTACAATCATAAATCACTCTAATGCATTTAACAGGTTTAGATTGAAAATTATTAGATGTCAAAATAGGTTGACCGATCACAAATTAATTATGGGAAACCCAAAAAATATAAACCGAGACCTGACAAGTTCTTTAAACGCTCAGATCTTTCTATTATGATGTTGTTAAACCTTATAAGTTCTACCATGTTGTACCTTGACATATAGTCTACCAAATAATGGCCCTAAATCACTTAAAGCTTTAGTAGGATGCAAGTTATGTAGGTCTCAATACCGTTGACTGAGCATGATTATTCCTTTCTGGGAAACCCAAAAAGGCAAGAACAGCCTTAGGTGCTTGATTAGATCCTCAATATCTTTTGATCGTGATATAGTTTGACACCAAAATGATTATAGGCTTATATAACTACATCGAAGCTACGAATTGATTACATTAACCAACCTAGAAGCCTAATAGATTGAAAATTAACCTTGGTCAAAGTAGGGGGGTAAGGGTTGTTCTTCAGAACTCAAGAGCACCAACAGCGACAGTCATGTCACTAAAAGTGACCTTTAGCGACAGTTTGGTTTAAAATTAATAAAAATAATATTATAAATAGAAATAAATACCAAATAATTATTATAAATTAATAATTAATTCCTAAAATACATTTTAAATTATGATAAATAAGTTTTAATATTTTAACATGAAATATCATTACTATTAAATTTATTTAAATATTAATGATAATAAAATTAATTAATGATGTTATTTATTAAATTAATAAAAATAATAATAAATTATTTTAAATAATAATAATGAAAACTAATGATTTAAAAATCATTATGAGTGATAATAAATTATTTAAAGATAATATTGATGATTTAATGATTATTATAAATAATTAATAATAATATTAATGATTTCTAAAATCATTTTTAATTGGTAATAAATTAGATAATAATAATAATAAATCATTTTAAATAATATTAAATTATTTAAAAATGAAAATAATGATATAAAAGTTATTATCAATAATAGCAAAATTATTTGAAATTAATAGTGATGATTTAAAAATCATTACAAATGATTATTAATTAAAATAATATTAATGACTCTAAAGTTATTTTGATTATTAATAAATTAGTTAAAATTTATATTAATCATTGAGGCATGGTTCTAAGCTTCTAGAAATTATTATAAATAATATTTAAATTAATATGTAAACTCTTAGACAAAGTTTACTCGAAAGACAATACAATAACTATCCGATAAAGTTATAAAACACCGAATAGATATCGAATACAACCCAGACACTATTAAATTGATTAAATATCAATTGTTATTGGTTCTAATTACTACAATAAACATATTTAGGTTGCGTAGACAGTTTTGAGTATTATAAATTAGTTGATCGTCGGGCAAGCAAGTTTTTTTGCACTTTGTGCAAACCTCATATTTCAAACGCTAGTTTCATTTAAATTACTTTATTAAATGAAAGTTTGATATTTATCAGTTATGATCTGATGATACATAGTGTTTATGAATTCTGATATTCAAAGGTTATGATTTCTTGTTCAAACATAACCAGGTCATATAAGTTATTATTATGGAAAAATGTGTTTGATTTGATATCAAAGCATAGTTTGTGAGAAACTAATTTTGCTTGGTATGAATGTATAAAAGCATAGTTTGTGAAAAACCAATTTTGTTTGGTATTAATGTATAAAAGAATAGTTTGTGAAAAAGAAATTTTGTTTGGTGCCAATATATATACTGACACTATTTAAGCCCTAAGAAGTGAGGAGTCGCTTGCAAGCAATTATGGTTGTCCATGGCAGTGAGGAGCTGTCTCTGACATTTATAGCAATGATCGATAGTAAACTATTTTCGACATTTATATCAATGATCGGACAGTACATAGAGGATGATATGCATACTCATAGTTTTGTTTGGTTGAGCGAATTAACCCGGGTTGCTAAGTCTATAAAGCTGACAGTATATATTTATGGCATTACTCTGAACATTATGTTCATTTATTTCAAAATTGATATATGTATAACATTCTTTTATTGTTCAAAACTTGCTGAGCTTTCTGTAGCTCATCCCTGTAAATATTTTTTTCACTTACAGATAGAAAGAATATATTCCAGAAATTTCAGTATTGGGGATAAAAGGCTTAAGTTATGGATATTTGTTGAAAACTAACATGGAATAGTAACGGTATATTATTTGTTTAATGTAATATTAGTTTGCAGTATTTAGTTGTCATTCTAATGGAATTAGAAAAGTGTACAATATCTATATGAAATATATATATCTGAATGATAGTGTTAACAGGCATTGGCTCTCTGATGCACTGAGGTAGCGCTTCACTCAGTTCCAAGAACTCTAACATTAATATTGTGGAAGTCAGATATATATAAGAATTATAGATATGGAAGAAATATTTATATGATTACTGAACCTGTACATCCAAGTGAGGGTACTCAGTTATAATGATTGTTCTGACGAGAACTAATATTTACTATGAGTAATGTGAATCTTGGATTTATAGGAATTATTATCTTATAGAATATTTACATGAGCACAAAATTGGCTACAGTGAATGTATAGAATTTTGGGGCGTCACAATAGGTATGGTGGTGTTGGAAATGATCAATAAAGATGGATTTAAGGTGCATTGTGGCAAAAAACTTAGCAAGTATTGGAGCTTAAGGAAATCAGAAGACAGTGTGCATACCATGCCGTATGCCTATTTAAGTTTTTACACCCCGCCCGTGGGGTCTTCAATTACAACTAACAGGAGCCTAGCCCGCCGGGGCGGGCATTTTCCAAGGCAAGACCCCCGTCGGGGTGGGTGGGTCCCGAAATATGACTGTCCTAGTTTGATTCCAACACTGCTGGGACATGAGCTTTAGTACTTGTATGGCATAGGGACTCTAAATGAGGGAGGATTGCACTTAGATTATTGGTGTAAACATATAACTACATAAAAAAAAGATAACAAGACGAGGATAGCGAAAAGGCAATTAACAGAGAATACATACAGATTTTCAAAGCAAGCATTAGAGAGAAGATTTTGAAGAATTTTTCGTATCAATTGCAGATTAAGGCAGAAGTGAAGGGGTTTCTGAATTATTCTTCTCTAGTGTTAAATTCGTAATTGAAAGGATGATATCTTTAATTTATTCAGTGTTTATTTCATTTAAGATGAACTAAATTACTTTTTAGGCTTATGATGGATCTTTAAGTGGAACGATGGTTATGTAAATTTGATGTTCAGTTTAATAAGCTATTATCCAGTTTATCTATATTAATTTATGTTTGAATTTATGAATTGCCTAATCAATAATTCTTTGTGGACTTGTATGGATTCGAGAGAGGAAATACAAATCTAGACTTAGTTAATATAGCATGTGTTCTTGAATTTTGTGAATGAACAGAATCTTGATGAATGTTAGGGTAGAGATATGCTTGACATCGCATGTAATCAGATAAAGGACTTAAACTTAAACCTTATTTAATTATAATTCACATAGAGATATAGTGAGTTAGTTGATTAAGGTGTTTAACGTGTTTCTATCTAAATTGTGGATTTAAGTTAATACGGTATTAGTACATTGAGAGGTGGCTAGTGCTACATATGTGTTCTTGATTAATAAACTGTGATAGTGAATTGAACTGGAATAAAGGTGTAAAAATCAGAGTGATTATTAGGGTGAAGTCGTAAGCCTAATTCTCCAATAATTATTTGAAATTTTAGTTTTTAAGATTTGTGATTGTTTTGTGATCATAGTATTTTAATAATTTAGTTTTGGGGATAGTAGACTTTTTGATCACTGTACTAGGGTCCGATTTTCATTGTGGTTACCGAATTTTTTTTTTGTTACAATCACATAACTATACTCTAAAATAATTATCAAATGGTCATTACTTATGTTTTCTGTCCAAAAAATGGACGGAAATGCTGAGTGTGCATATTGACCTGTTTTCTTTGCTGATGTGGACGTAAGTTTTGCCATGTGTATCATTTGTATAATTTTTAAATAATAATAATAATTTCAAAATAATAAAAATAATAATAATAATAATAATAATTTTTAAATCTAAACATTAGATATTGAATCTGTGCTTACTGTTAAATCTCAAAATTTGTGCTCTCTAGTATTAACCATAAATCGGTGCTTAATTTTAAACCTAAATATGTGCTCTTAACCATATTTAATATGTGTTTATTGTTAAATCTAAACATTAGATATTGATGGGCTTCTTTATTTTTAAGATGATCTGATTCTGTAGAGATATGGATATGATTCTCTCTGGAACTCCACCGATGCTCCACCCATGTTGGCTTTTTATCCTCTGTCGAGCACCAAATCGACCCACCCACTCTCTTAGATCTTTTTCCTTCCATTCAGTAGGGGAGATTGGAGTGGTTTATGATCTGTGACATTTGGATCTGGTATTGGTGCTTATTTTTGGTTTGATGTGGTGTTTGTGTCAGTTTGTGGTGTGGATCTGCTCTGTTCCTCTTCAGCTTGTTTTGGGATTGTCTTTTCATATGTATCTAGCTGATTTGGTATTTATTTTACCCATGATTTTGAGAAAATCTGGGTCTTTTCCATTCGGACCAGATCTGAGTTCTTATTCATTTTATGTTTTTTGATCTGTTCGAATTTGGATGTTTGTGATGTCGCCAGAATCTGGATTTAGATTTTGGGCTTTTGTTTATAGCTTAATTTCTTTGGGTTCTAATTTATATGCTTAGTTGATGGTTTTGTTCGTAACATTCTTTGGTTTTTTTTTCGGGTTTGATTTATGTTGACCATGGTGTTATTTTTGAAATTATTATTATTATTATTTAAAAATTATTATAATTATTTTGTAATTATTATTATTATTTAAAAATTATTATTTTGAAATTATTATTATTATTTAAAAATTATTAGTATTATTATTCTTATTAATACACATGGCAAAGCATATATGTACACATCAGCATTTTAAAATCACGTGATATGCACACTCAGCATTTTTGTCCGTTTTTGGACGGAAATCGTAAGTAATTACCATTTGGTAATTATTTTAGAGTATAGTTATGCGATTGTAACAAAAAACGTTTTGGTAACCACAATGAAAATCGGACCCTAGTACATTGATCAAAAAGTCTATTATCCCTTTAGTTTTTACAATTTTAATCATTAATTTGGATAGTTTAATAAAATTAGGATTATTAGGAAACTGATAATTGTGAGGTTAAAATTCTTACTGATTTCTCTATGGGAACAATACTCTACTTACTATTATATTACTTGTTAACCACGTATACTAATTGTGTGTTGTACGTAACTAAATTTTACCCAACAACAACCCCGAGATACTCAGTCCTGAAGACAACCTCGGGAGTTCCAGTTCCAACCTCGGAGACAACCCCGAGGAGTGCAGTTATAATTCCAGAGATAACCTCAAAAATTCTCATTTCCACCATTTGCAGTCAGCTTCAACCTCGGAGATAACCTCGAAGCACTCAGTTCCAACTCCGAAGATAGCCCCGGGAGGTCAGGCACACCTCAGAGACAACCCTGAAGACCTTCAGCACTTACAGCAGCCTAATCTCAGAGATAACCTTAAGCAACGACTCCTACATCAGCCCAAACCGAAGATAACCCTAGTGAGGGGTAAAATCATCATTTTGCCACCTCGATCCCACATTGCGTCGTCTCAACAATAGTTCAACATACATTGTACATAGAAGTTTCCTACAAGAACCAGAGCACCAATCTCGAGTGACTATTACACAAGATGGCACACTAGATAGAATTTGAAGCCTGAAGACCTGGGCATGGTCCCATCTTCCTGACTTCGTACAACCTCTAATCCCATGTCATTCGTGTAACTCTCGACAACAATATTTCAAAAAAGGTCTTATACACCTCAATCGGATGCCCGGATTGAAGTTCTGAAAGTTCGAGAAAACATTACGTTGCATGCATGCACGTACTTCGTGATGGTGGGACCCGCGGAGCCCGGGGCACCCCAGGCAGCCACAGGTGCATTTACGGCTGTCGTAGGTACATATGTGGCTCCCCCCTTAATAAGTAAAGGGCTTGGGGTGGCCATTTTGAATAGAAAAAAGGCGAGGAAGCCCTATCTAATTTGCCCTGTACACATTATAAACTGAGTGCATTCTCATTTTAAACACTTGTGAGCTTATATTTTGCTATATTTTTTTGGTGGGAAATGAGTGTTCATCCATTTAAAGCTATTGAAGTCTTCTTTGGCAGTCCACTGTAAGCCTTCATACATTTCTTAAAGCCTTTCTCCACTACTGTGCACACAAAGTTATTCACGTTGAGAGTCGTGTTGTGTGCGTATGCCCGAACTTTTGTCCGTGGCTTTTTATTTCTTTTGTGTGTGTGTGTGCGTATATATATATTTGTACTAACATTATCGAGTTATGCCTCGATTGAGTCTGGACTCACGTTCGGAGCGTTTATTGCTTTTATATATATATTTATATATAAACTGTTATCGAACTCTGTTCGGCGAGCCTGGATTTATGTCCGGAGCGTTTATTGCTTATATATATATATATATATATATATATATATATATATATATATATATATATATAAAGCTGTTGTCGAACTTTGTTCGATGAGCCTGAATTTATATCCAGAGCGTTTACTGCATTTGTATATATAAATACTTATATATATATATATATATTATAATCAAACTCTATTTTATTGAGCCTGGATATAATATCATTTCTCAATTAAAAAGAACTAAAAGTTTGTAACACGTTTCTGAAACAAGATCATTTATATTCATATGCCAAATTGTTACAATTACATGTTTGTCTCTAGCATATTGCTATAAATGACAACATCATATCCCCTCTTAACACAAAAGACGGGGACAACACTCACATATTAGCCCTCTAATATTTTTCAAAGGCTTTGGGTTTACAACTATCTCACATCTTACACAAAGACTGAGATTTAACAACAACACATAAATAAAATACTATAACTACAAGACTTCTTTCTCTAGACTCAATCTAACATCCCACGCTCCACGGCGCTCTGGTATTCCTTCTTAGTAATGTGCCCCACCATGTCTCGGCTTGCGGTATATCGAGTCTGTCCTTGCTCAGCTGGGTAGTGATTTACCCCATCAATTAATCTTTCCATGGTCATGCGTAGAGCATAGCCCATTTTGTTCATCTTCCTTCTCTTGCATCGCATCTCATCCTCCAGATCATTCGCCCTATCATTTGCTTCCTCCCACTACTCCTCGAAGTAAATCTTATCCATCACCTCCATCTTTAACTGAGTACAGAGAGCCTCCTTATCTGTCCTCTCGCTCAACACCCTCTAATCCATTTCCTCCAATTTTCCTGCTAACTCTACATTTCTAGCCACCGATCGGTGAAATAAAGCCCCCATCTGGATCCCTGCTTCCTTACGGTGAGCAATCTCAACCTCCATCTCCTGCATCACTAATTTTCTCTTATGGTCCTTGTCCCTCAATTTCTGGAACTCAGACTCCCTCTCCCTAACCTCAGCCTCTAGCTCCTCCACTTTACTTCCTAATTCCAAAATCTGCTCCTCATACTCCCCCAACATCCGATCCTCAAAAGTAGCCTCGTCAGAGTCCTCCATAGGCTCATGCTCCTCCTCCAGATTAGACTCCTCGGGTAATGGCTCCATCTCCTCCTCCTCGTCATCCTCATCATCGATAGGGGCCACTACTGATATAGGCTCTGCTATCAATGTTTCCTCAAATACCACGTGGATGTCACGTGGCTCCTCCTTTACCTCTCGACTAGGTCCTCCCATGTTAGTCATCCTACAATCACCAACATAAGACAACAAAAATTAACAACCTGTCAGAATGTTAAATAAACATAAGTTCATTGTAAATAATGAAATTATATTTCATAACACACTAGGTCTCTCTATAGGAAAACTCTACATGAGTCTCCTCTATCTTCTTAGTTCTCCTAAGTTATAATTTAAGGACTCTCGCTCCTAAGGTTTATAACTTCAGCTCTGATACCAACCTGTGACACCCCCAAATTCATACCACACTTGTCTCAAATTTGGTTGCCACGTACTAATTCTTATAATAACTCAGTATCTCACATAACGGAATAATAGAATAAATTACATTGATATAACATAATTATTCTTATCCCAAGGGTTCATAACTTAAACATCTCTTACATAAGTTAACCATAATTAAACATCGTTTAGACATACATAATACAATATAACTTAAGTTAAACATAGTTAAATAAGTTCTTCCACCATCAAATCATAGCACATTCCTAGCAACCTAGAAATAACTACTTCGAATCCATTTCTTTACCCTTGTCCTTGCCAGAGGGTTCATCACGTTCTGCCTTCACTGAAAGTTTTAGGGAAAGCAAGAATGTAGTAACAGTTTTGCCCAGCAAGTAAAATAACAAAAAGGGTATTCAATATAGTTTTCAATTTATCAAGGGTATATTAATAATGATAGTTCAAGATATCAAGAAGTATCAATGATTATCAACAACAGTCGCTATGGATAGAAATATCAACAATATTCAAAGGTTTATCAATTCAAGATTTCAAAGTAAGGAATATTGAGCAGTCACTAAGGACTATGAACTTCTCCTAGAATTAACAGTGATACTACTGATAATTCTACAAAATGAGTATAACAGGTGATCAGCCTATAGTACCCTATGTCATGCATAACATTTAGCCTTTCTCATGTGCACACGTCGGTTCCCGACAATATATAATTCCCTTACTAAAAGGGTTGTTCTTCTTAGTTATAAGAGTTCACACCAAGTTAAGTTGGTTTGAATAGCTTTCGATCAATTATTAATAGTCTAGCCGAATCAATGGCTTAGACAACTCTTGAAATATATATATAGACAGTTATCGTTCGAATCAAAGTTTGAAATTTCATTACGAAATATGTTTTCTTCAAAATTCTACTTGTACGATCCATAATTTCACAAGTTCAATAATACTAAATAATGAGTAAGGTTCGAGTACTTGCCTCAAGCGTAGTTTACCAAAGTAAAGCTTAATACCCTCT
Source organism: Panax ginseng (assembly GCA_020205605.1). Taxonomy (NCBI): domain Eukaryota; kingdom Viridiplantae; phylum Streptophyta; class Magnoliopsida; order Apiales; family Araliaceae; genus Panax; species Panax ginseng. The sequence continues at coordinate 140,974,503 of CM035128.1, forward strand.
TTCGAATCCTATCATAATATATTTACACGTACAGGATAATCATTAGTTATATAAACTCATATATGTAAGTTCAAACATACACATAAACGTCTAACTTAGTTATAACTTTAAACATACTATATCACATATCCTACATCTTCATAGCAAAAATCAGATTACATGATACCACAAGGTCAAAAAACGTATTACCTTATATCTTGTAAACCTTATTTTAGACTTAACATTTGAAAGTCATAATTTCTCATTAACATTTATCTCTATCACCTAGCAAGCTTCCTAACACATTATATATCATATTGGTCATATAATACAAGTTAAAGTAATCATATAAGCATGCTTTGAACTTCAAATCAAAAACAAAAACTATTCATGACTACAGGATGGCGCAGCTGCGGTGTCCCATAGCCAGACCAGAGTTGAGATTTGCACTTCCTGTCTCTGTCTAACTCTAACAAAATTATGCACTTATACTTTAACATACATACATGTTAGAGGTTCTCATATAAGAATATGACAATTCCTGAATTTATTTTTTACAAGTTTTAACTTACAACTTATATGGTATTAAAGCATACGGAGTTACCATATTTTATAACTTGGCCATATGTCCACATAGAGTGATTACACAATCTGTTAATACACATGCTTATAGTATTCATATTACTTGTTCACAACTACCATTGTTTAACACTTTGAATCATGCTTTGAACTCATGTTTGGTTGAGTTATCATCATGTTCAACACATATGAATCATGTCTAGGGATATTATAGACATAACATGACATCTTAACCCTTTAGAATCTACATATTCATGTGATGCAACTAGATTTTGAAAATATATTCAAGGTTGCCTTTGAAATCACTTTACTATGAATGATGTAATATGGCACATATAAGACAATTTTAAAAATCTTATCATAAGTAACTAAGTCATGATGATCAGAATGTATATCATGTAGCATTCATGCATATTTACTTTAACATATCAAGCTTTTCCTTTAAAACATTTTCTAACACAAAGCTAACAAGTTTGATCATGACAAGGACACTATAACACCATATCATGCTTATTCATGTGTGAAATCAGTCATATGTATAGATATTAAGCTCAAAATTGCATAACATGAATTTCAACAAAGTTTGTTTTTAAAACTTAAAGTCCTTGTTAAAGATCTTCTACTAAATCATGTTGGACACTTCATAACTCATAAGGAAGCTTTATAACACATGTTATACCTCTTTTTCATGCATACATAAGTCATAATACCATATTAGCAACAACATAGTGTATGAGAATCCGGCCGGATTAAGGTGACGGCAAAGTATTTACTGCCGCTACTAGTATAAATAAGGCACAATGCTGCGCCATGCTCGGACGAGAATGTAAAATGACTCTATTTTATAGAGCCTTATTCTACTTTGATTCTTTTCAGTTTACTCATGTTCCAATCCATCATTTAAGAGTTCATTCATGTAAACATACTTCATAAACACATTATGGCATGCTAATTCACATTGATTAACAGAGAATTTAAAGTATTTCCTAAGAATTTGACAAACCCAACTAAGAACAAAAGTTTAGGATTTTATACCTCTTGAATCTTAATAAACATAGTTTCCTCCTTCTGAATTTGCTAACCTCTTCTTTGGAGCACCAATCACTCACTGTCAAGTTATCAGAGTTACAAGAACTAAAACGAAGCAACGTAAATTAAAATTTTGGTCTGCCATTTATAGAAGAAACTTGGACTTGGCAAGTATATTGCACTGAGGTTGAATTCATTGTGTAATAGAAGAAAAAATTGGTTATTTGAAAGTTGTTTAACAACCCACCACCAGCCATCTCCATAGCCAATGATTTCTTGCTTGGAAGTTACGTATTTTAGCCTTAGGTCACTGTTCATTGTACTGTGGTGTAACTGATGAAGTTTATATTACAGCAACGTGCTCCAATTTGGGTCAGTTAGTTACTTTAACTCCTAAATATAATTTTAATGTACAATTGTTATTTATGTACTCACATCATATAATCCATGTACATTAAATACATGTAATAAAATAACACAGTTAGGTATTATTGTCTGGGTATCTCCATAATTATTTTTGCTACTCACATAACCACATTATAACATTATTTAATATTATTTGTTCTGGTTACACACGTAATTCCTTTCCCAATTTCTGGAACACACAGATATTTAATTATTTCTGTATTAAAATCGCTTATGATTTTATTGTACTACTTGATAATTTATATCATTAGAATGTATTCTTACCATATGATTTTATTCATGTCACACCTTACATTAATATTCCATTTGATTTCTATAGTAGAAACTAACTTTCCCAGATTAACTGATTGGCGCCACGCACAATTTTGTCTTCTTTGGGAGGCTTGATAAGCGCTTGATCCTGGCAAGCGATTGCAAAATGGTTTAGCTTCAAGCCAGTTCCAATTTCAATCATCACACAAGTTTTACATGATATGAATTAACTTTTATAGTGGTGATATTACTAGTTCAAGTGTATTTATCACATAATTATACACAATTAATCATTCTCATAATAAATATTTCTCTTTTAATTCACTTAATGAATTTCCTCATTCCACAATATGCCACACAAGGCCTTTCACAATCCTTATTGTCAGTTCCACACTTCTCAATTCTCATTTAAATTCACTTTGCACTAATCAAATTACTCATCATACGCACATCAATATTTATATTTAAATAAATATTTATATTCTTATTATATTAAATAATTAATTATTCCTGAAATTCTCGGTTCTTACATTCTCCCTCCCCCCCCTATAAACATTTTGTCCTCGAAATTATACAAGGTTACACAAACAAATGGGGATAATCCCTTCGCATCTTATCTTCTAATTCCCATGTGGCCTCTTCAGCGTCGTGGTTTCGCCAAAGGACTTTTACTGAAGAGATAATTATATTCCTTAATGTTTGCTCTTTCCTATCTAATATTTGGACAGGAATTTCTTCATATGCTAGATTCTTTTCCACTTTGATGGGCTCGTAAGAAATTACTTATTTGTAGTCAGGCTTGTACGGACGATGTGAAACACATTGTGTATGTGCTCCAGCTCAGGTGGTAATGAAACTTTGTACGCTACTTTGCCCACTCGTTTTAGTATCACAAATGGTCCTATGAACCTCAGACTCAATTTTCCCTTCTTGTTGAATCGTATTTTTCTTTTCTAGGGAGATACTTTTAAGAAAACGTGACTTCTGACTTTAAAGTCGCGGTCCTGACGATGCAAGTCTGCATAGTTCTTCTGGCGATCTTGTGCAGCTACTAATCTAGCCCTTATCAATGTCACCATATTTGCGGTTTGTTGAACTAATTATGGCCCTAGTATTTTTCGCTCTCCAACTTCATCCCAACACAACGGTGTTCTACACTTTCTCCCGTAAAGAGCTTCGTACGGTGGCATGCCTATACTCGCATGGTAGCTATTGTTATAAACGAATTCCACTAAGGGTAAGTGATCATCCCAATTTCCTGTAAAGTCCATCATGCAAGTTCTAAGCATGTCCTCTAGCATTTGTATCGTTCTCTCACTTTGCCCGTCTGTCTGCGGATGATAAGCTGTACTTAACCTCAATTGTGTTCCCATCCTCTCTTGCAAGCTTTTCCAAAATTTTGACGCAAAACGCGGATCTTGTTTAGAAACAATCGATACCGACACTCCATGTTGAGAAACAATTTCCTTTACGTATAGATTCGCTAATTGATTTAAACTATATCGGATCTTGATTGGTAGAAACTGGGTCGTCTTCGTTAGTCAATCCACGATAACCCAAATGGCATCAAAACCTTTCTGCGTGACTTGAAGTCCTACCATGAAATCCATCGTAATATGCTCACATTTCAACTCCGGTATCTCCAATGGTTGAAGTAGACCACTCGGTCTTTGGTGCTCTGCTTTGACCCATTAACATGTAAGACATTTACTAATACACTCCGTAATTTCTCGTTTCAGATTTGGCCACCAAAAACGTCGCCTCAAATCCTGGTACATCTTCGTGCCTCCTGGATGAACGGAATACGTCGTGTTGTGTGCCTCGTGTAAAATTTCCGCTGGTACCCATACTTTCCCTTCGAATCGTAAAATACCGTCTCTATCAATCTTGAATTCCTCTTCCTCGTTTCCATGATCCTCTTTCTGATTTTCTCACATTCTTCATCCTTTCCTTGGGATTCCTTTATTCTGTCCAACAAGGTCGGACGAGCTTTTACTGCAAAAAATCTCTCTTCAACCCTTTCCGTTCCTCTCACTTTTATCTTCAATTTTTCCATGTCCCTTATTAACTCTTCCTAAGTTGTCAATTGAAATAACTTATCCCTTCCTTTCCTACTCAACGCGCCAGCCACAACGTTCGCCTTTCCCGGGTGATAAAGAATATCATAGTCATAATCCTTAATCAATTCTAACCACCTCCTTTGTCTCGTATGTTCAACTCCTTCTATGTGAAGATATATTTTAGACTCTTCTGGTCCGTATATATCTCACATTTTTCACTGTACAAACAGTCTCCAAATCTTTAACACAAAAAAATTTGCCGTTAACTCTAAGTCATGAGTAGGGTATCATTTTTCATAATCCTTCAATTATCGTGACGCATACGCAATGACTTTGCCATGTTGCATTAGCACACAACCTAGTCCCCTATGCGACGCATCACTATACACCACAAATCCTCCCGTATCATCTGGTAATGATAATGCAGGTGCCTCGCTCAATCTCTTTTTTAGCTCTTGGAAACTCTCCTCACACTTGTCTGTCCACACAAATTTCACCGTCTTCCTTGTTAAGTTGGTCAACGAGGTTGCTATCTTAGAAAATCCTAGATAAATCTTCGGTAGTACCCAACTAACCCTAAGAAACTCATCACTTCAGTTGGCGTCTTCGGTTATTCCCAATTACTCACTGCTTCTACTTTCGTAGGGTCTACTGAAATTCCATCCTTATCCACCACATGTCCTAAAAATTGAACCTTCTCCATCCAAAATTCACACTTAGAAATTTCACATACAGCTTTTCTTTCCTTACTGCCTCCAAAACCATGTTCAGATGTTCAGCGTGTTCTTCTTCCGTCTTTGAGTAGATTAGTATATCGTCGATGAAAACTACTACGAATTTATCTAAGAATGATTTGAAGACTCGATTCATCAAATCCATAAATGATGCCAGATCATTCGTTAATCTGAAAGACATTACCAAAAATTCAAAATGTCCATAACGAGTTCGAAACGCCGTCTTTGATATATCTTCTTCCCGTACCTTCAACATGTGATAACCCATTCACAAATCTATCTTTGAGAAACACTTGGCTCCCTTCAGTTAGTTCAAAAAATCATCTATCCTTGGTAACGGATATATATTCTTAATCGTCACTCTATTCAATTCTTTATAATCGATACAAAGTCTCATCGATCTGTCCTTCTTCCTTACAAACAACACGGGTGCTCTCCAAGGAGACACACTTGGTCGTATGTAACCCTTATCCAGCAACTATTTCAATTGTATCATCAATTTTTTCATTTCTACTGGCGCCATATGGTATGGGGTTTTTGAAATCGGTGCAGTTCCCGGTGCTAAGTCTATTACGAATTTATTTACATTTCAAATCCCCCATGGAGTTTACTTTGTGGCGATCGATCGTTCATATATATATATATGAGCAAGGATCAAGTGCATACCCCTTATCTTACTCACCCGTGCTCACCCCCCTTTAGGCGACGATTTCGGTCATACAACCGTCATCTATACTTTTAACGACGGACAACATATAGCATCGCTAAAAGTATGTATTTACGGTTGTATGACCGAAACAATCGCCTAAAGGGGGTGAGTAATGTGAGTAAGATAAGGGTATGCACTTGATCCCGACCGATATATATATATATATATATATATATATATATATATATATGTAGTTTATATATATATAGCGCCATGCCTTTCCTATAAACTGCTACATCATGTGAGCCTAGGAATCATGTGATCACAAATTTAGTCTCCTGAATCTAGTTTTGGTTCCCGTGATGGACATTTTTGGCTGTAATCAGCTTGTACATTATTCACGGTGTTTGAATTTCCTTAGATGGCTCTCATGCCCACAAAAAGTTCAGCACTACTATGTATATTATTTTCTCGAAGATGCCTTGCATCTCGAAAATAAAAGCAATCAAGTCGAACATATAATAAAATGGAAGTATCAAAGGCCTCAATTACTATTGAGCATAAAGGTTTGGAAAACCTCTTTTATAAAACATCATTGTTATATCTTGTTAAAACTGTACTTTTATACCAAAATTCAAACCCTTTGTATATAGGTGCAAATGAGACATAACACTACTTCCCGATAATTGCACATTGGTCACCGTGGTAACACGGATGTCAAGGGTGCCTAACACCTTCCCTTTGCATAATCAAGCCCCCGAACCGTAACGAATCTCAATTTCACAGACATGTTAAACAGTGTCACATCACTGGGTAAATATGCAAACCTTTTTCTCGGTTGAGTTAGTGCAACAATTTAAAAATACCAACTGCCTACTCTTATAGTCCAATCGTCGACATATACATGTCGAACCTTTTCACAACTTGTTTTTTCAAACAAATCTCACCTAACATGAGAACACCAAAAGATAAGAACAGAAAAAGGGCAGTAAAAATCCCGACGTTGACAATTATAATGGAAATTATAATTGTAATTATAGGTTATTAAAAATAAAAATGTGTGACAAATGGAACTATATAATATAAGAAATATAAAAATAAATTTGAAACCTAATCTAAGTGTAGCCAAACATGGCCTTGTGGCCTTTGGCATAATTTAATTGACATAGCTTTTGGTTTATTACCTGATGTACGTGGGGAGAGGCTATATCAGTTTATTCCTTTTTTCATATTATCCTAAGGCTTAAGAAGAACAGAGGAAACACTGTGAGTATTAGAGAAAATTGAGAGAGAAGAAGAACAAAAGAGAATCAGAGGAAGGAATTGAAGCAACTCTCTATCATTTTTCTTCAGTAATCAAGGATAAATGTATAATCTAATCTAATTTTAACTTTTAGTTTTTTAATTTCTATTCTCTGTGAATTGGAAGATTGTAAGATATTGATTATATGTATGTATAATCTTGTAGAATCTGTTAGTTGTCATCTACAAATAATTTTAGTGATCAAATTCATAGAAATCATGATTTAAAATGAAGAAATTGGAATATGAGATATTATGTATATTTTAGTTCAATTTGAGACTAAAATTTGTTAAGGGTTCGTGATAGAATCTATAAATTGATGACTGATATGGTTAATATATTTGAAAACAAAAACAATGCAACTGAAATGGCTTGATTTGGTTAAGAATTGGAGATTTGGTGATTAAATTCGCTAAATGAGTTGAAAATGGATAAAACAAAAAAACATGGTTTTAATCCTTTACAGTTTGGTTGTTTTGTTGTTAGAAGTGTTATATCTATGCTTAGAGATGTTGTAGTAAGTTTATAGCTTTTGGGTTTAGTGAATTGCTGTAGAAATGGAGAGAAATTGGAGTTTGGATTGTAATAGGGGAAGCTGCTGCAGTTTCTATCTGCGTCTTTGAAGCAAGCTATTTGGTACCAAAAGCAAAAAGCGATCTTGTGCGCTACCGTTGTTGGGTTTACGAGGTCGAGCACACCGGTAGCAATTGCTGCTGTGGCAAAGCTCAAGGCGTGCTTGACTTAAATTGCATTCTACGAAAGCAGAGAGCGGTATGTTTTGATTAATTGTAATCTAATATATGTTGTCTCAACCTAGCCTAGTAGGCATGATAATATGTTAATCATATCATAAGATATAATAACAGATTTTAATGTATTGTAATACCAAAAAAATGAAGATTTGAAAGTAATTACTTAACAAGTTATATAATGAATGAAATTCGATGTTTGTAAAAGGTAGAGAGGAAAATTGAACGCTAAAGCTTTACGTTATATAATAGTGAGTTTTCATATTCGTGTTATGTGATTAACCAACGTGGTTAGACCTTAAGTTAAAGGTTATGAGAATTGAACCTATAAGTTAATGGTAGTATAGCTAATCAATGATGTAACTCTAGTGGTATATGTAGGGTATTTGGCGAACGTTTATTAAACTTGTGTAGCTTATTCACGAGGTAAGTTTCCTAACTTCATTCTCTTTATATGAATGCAAGTTTCATAACTATATTTACCTCTTGTTGTCTAGCAAGTTCTCTAACTCAAATATTTCATTATGCAAGTTCTTAAACTTTACATTTATGTTGAGCAAGTTGTGGATTCCATCTTGTTTACGATTATGCAAGCTCTTATATTCTAAATTCTTTACATTGAATGAGTTTCGTATTCCTAACTTTTGTTCTTGCTATTCAAAGCATAAACTTTTTAAGTTCATTGTTCCAAATGAGATTTTCTAACTCTTTTGGATGTAATACTTTGTTTATACTATGTCTATTCAATTGTATATTGTTATTATTCAATCTTTGACTTGAGTATCGTTGTTCAATCTTATATCTTCATAATGAACCCTCGAATAGCTAATAAATCTTTAGTGATTGGATTAATCTATATTTGATAAGTGTTCTAAAACTCTAGAATCTCTAATAAGCTAGTTCCAAACTAAATTTTCTTTAGTGCGGAAATCCTAAAGTCAAACTGAGATGAACAACCCTAATATAGGGGATTATGTAAGCGTTAGCATTTAGATGTTTATGCATAATACATGGTACACAGGAATGATCCCCCTAAGTACGTAAAGAAGGGTATGTATAGTCTAAACGACTATTAAGGTTGAGGTTGAATTACCTGATTACCGGGGACATAGTTCATGGTGTTAAGCCCCTCAAATTTAAATCTTGAACTTGTTTTCTATTCTTTATTCGTAGAACGAGTTCTCTATTATTTAGTATTCATCGTTTAACCTCATGTTGTTGCTATTATTATTCATTATATAGTGAGCGATTGTTTGCTCACTCTTGCAATTAACACTGTGGCTAAAGTTGAGAAAGTTGATGAACCGTCTTCTATCAAAGGACAGGGAAAGATGTCCAAGTGATGAAGACTTTTTTGAATTTATTTAACTGAATTTATGTTATAAGACATATTATTCTGTTATGTATTCTGCAAACTTTTGTAATAGTTTAAGGTTAGATTACCTGGGATTGTTTTAAGTTGATGTAACCCTTTAATGGGGAAGACTATTGTTTAAGTTAATTAAGTTATGTCTTTATCATTGATCTTGGGTAGTTAGATGTAAATATTATGGATAGTGAGCACCAAATCCAGTGGGAATGTAGTACCCAGATTTGGGGGTGTCACAGGTTGGTATCAAAGCTTTAGGTTATAAACCTTAGGTGGGGGAAAACATTATGAAAATAGAAAACATAGTGGTGATAAACTCTTATCGAGTTCTAAGGATTGAATTGAGAAAATTCAATAAAGATAAAAAATAAAAGACTTTATGTGTGACGCCCCCAAAATAGGTATACATCACCCATCTTGAGTCGTCAAATGCATGGTACAGAATACAAATACAAACTTAATTATACAACTGTCGTGTAATATACAACAAAACATAACTGGGAGTTTAAACAGGAATGTTGCCTTCTAGACAATATCCACTCTCAAATAGAGTCCTCATTACATTTATTGTCACACTATTTTATAGAATAGTGAGGACTACTAATACACCATCTCGAACCATCAATCCATTCCCCGACTAGTCCCGGCTACGTTCTCATTTCCTGAAGAGAACAATGAAAGCAAAAGGGTGAGCTCAACTAGCCCAGTAAAAAATATTATGACTAAGATAATGCAGAATAAATTATCATTAGTCTTCAACAATGTTAAACTGATAAAATACAATAGACATCAAGTTTAACTACAGCGAAATAAGCAATCCATTAGAAGAGTCAAGTAGAGCATGATATCTAATATCTTCTATGATTTAAAATGTTTTCATCAACTTTTTATCGTTGAGACTCATCTTAATAAATAAACCACATCATTGAGTCATCCCTGCGCTACGGGCCAAGGATATTCAATAAATCATCAATGGTCATGACTATACCGAATAATCTCTTGTCATAATCATACCAAAAACTATCCATCGATGCACTACAGGCCACTAAGGACTTTTACCACATCATTATAACATTATAGGTCATGATTATACCGAATAATCCCTGATCATAATCATACCAAGTCCATCTATGCACGTAAGCCAAAGATGACTTTTATCACAATATAAGCATGAGGATGATGACAATGACATAATAATTCAATAAAACAAGTTAAAGGATAAATTTTAAAGATTTATAAGTTAATTTATCCTGAAATCAATTACGTCCAAATTGTCAACATGACATTGTTTTGTGGAGTAAAATTCAAGAATGCTCACAAGAATATTTCCATGAAAAGATACTGGATGAAGCACAAATATTCAGGATATTCTACTAATTTCATGGAGTATAAAAGCCAAAACTTTAACCAACTGAGTATAATAGAATATATGAAACTGCAACTGGATTTTCGCCCGCCATGCGGTAATCCACGTAGACAGATGATTTTCACATTTAATAAGGAATGAATACGAAGGATCATTCACCATGCATGTGGTAATCCACATAGACAGGTTATTCCAACAGAATAATAAAGAATGGAATAATTGAAGAATTCACCAGGCATACGATAGACCGTACAGACAGTTATTCCCAACAAAATAATAAAGAATGGAACCAGGTTATGCGTAATCCGCATAGACAGGATATTCCAATAGAATAATAAAGAATGGAACCAGGTCATGTGTAATCTGCACAGATAGGATGTTCCAAAAAAAATAAAGAATGGAACCAGGTCATGCGTAATTCGCACAGACATGATGTTCCAACAGAATAATAAAGAATGGAACCAGGTCATGCATAATCCGCACAGATAGGATGTTCCAATAGAATAATAAAGAATTGAATAACAATAGAATTCACCAGGCATACGATAGAAGCCATACAGATGAGTTATTCCAATGGAATAATATAGAATGGAATAATGGAAGAATTTCACCATGTATGTGGTACTTCAGACAGACAAAGTTATTCCAACATAATAATAAAGAATGGAATAACAACTCTTACAGTATTGAAAGAAAATAACTCTCTTCATAAATCTGAAAGAATAATACCCCGACCTTAGAAGAAACCGGATATTGGAATAGTGAGGTAGTGAGAGACTTCTTCTTCTTCTTTCTCTATAATTTCTCTCTATAATAATTGCTCTAAAGCTTTAGTGAATTGGTAAGAAATGAAGGAAGAGTGAGCTTTATTTATAGGAAAATATAGTTTCGATAATTACACGTTTTGGGGCTCGAAATATTATAGTACAATACCTTCAACTTTTCTTTCATTTTTAATTTAGTCCTGCAAGTATTATCAAACTTGCATCACCTCCCCTAATAGTAAATAATGTGAATCAATAGTTCAATCATGTGAATCAATAGTTATAATCATGTGAAACTACGAATTACAGTATAATACCTTCACCTATACCTCCATTTTTAACTTTGTCATGCAAGTATTATCAATCTTGCACCAACTCCCCCTAATAGTACAAGAATGTGAATCAATAGTACACATATGTGAATAAATAGTTATAATCATGTGAATTAATAGCAATTAATTGCTCATTTATCTGATTAATTATCCGACTGGTCAGTAAAACTTCCAGACATCAATTAATATCGAAATAAATGTCAATTTCCACTAACACTAATAATTTCAACACAATGGAACTATCAATTTCAGCTTTAATCAACACGAACTTATTCATCATTAATATTATAACTCACAATATTTAACAACCGTGTCGTTCCGGTGAAAGAGGGGCTTTCAGATAAGGATTTCTCCTTAAAGTGCGCAATTAGATGACCAAACCTCTCCTTGACAAAACTTCTAGACATTGTAAATATTGCAATTTAATAATATGAATAACTTTGTCGCCTAAATTATTGATTTAATAATATAACATATTATGCGGATGATAATTGTGACAATAACTAAATCAACAATTATGAGAGATATGATGCAAACAATTACTATAGCAATAATTGAGTATAATCGAGTGACTTCTCACGTAAAGCATCAATAACCAATACCATGTCTGCTACTATGCAACCACAGCGTATTACTATACTTTTACTACTAAGGGTAGTTCAAGCGGTTTTAACGGTAACACTTCCGCCGTTATTTTTATAAAAGATAATTATGTCATTTTCTAACTACGACAATACTTCCGTTGTGGGGTCCACCAATGATTGTGTCGTCGTACGAATATTCCTTGTTAAAAAAAATATTCCCTGACCAATCGAATATTATATAACCACTTGCTTACTTTGCAAAATTTGTAAATATTACCAACAACTATAACATTACATCAAATCCACACTATAATATTCAAAAATATATTTCGAGAAAATTATTCTTTATTCATAAAAGTTGGGGTCTTACAACCTCCCCTTCTTATGAAATTTCGTCCTTGAAATTAGGGTGCGTACCTGGTATGTTGAAAAGGTGAGGATACCTTGATTTCATTTCAGATTCTAACTCCCAGGTCATTTCCTCAACATCGTGGTTTCTCCACAAAACTTTGACTTGACGTATAACTTTAGAGTGTAGAATATGATCCTTCTTAACCAAGATTTTAACAGGTACCTCTTCATACGTTAAATCTTCCTCTATCTCTTCTGGTTCTAATTCAATAATATGGTTCGGGTCTTTCACATATTTACGTAACATAGATATGTGGAAAACGTTATGAACACGAGACATACTTGGCGGTAAGGCGAGTCTATAGGCCACAGTTCCTACTCGATCGAGGATGAAAAATGGGCCAATGAATCGAGGATTGAGCTTTCCTCTCTTTCCAAATCTTATAACTCCTTTCCATGGAGTAACACGTAACAACACATGATCTCCAATATTGAATTCCACGTCCTTTCGATGAAGATCAGCATAACTCTTTTGCCGATCTTGTGAGGTTTTTATACGTTGTCGGATCGTTTGAATCTTTTGCGTAGTCATACGTACCAAATCCGATTCCAACTACGTTGCTTCACCCACCTCATCCCAACATATTAGAGAACGACACTTTCTTCCATACAACGCCTCAAATGGAGCCATGCCAATACTTGCTTGATAACTGTTGTTGTAGGAAAACTCCACCAATGGTAAGAACTTGTCCCAACTTCCCTTGAAGTCAAGGACACGGAGTCTTAATAAATCTTCAAAAGTTTGAATAGTTCTTTCCAACTGCCCATCCATTTGAGGATGATATGCCGAACTAAATCGTAATTCTGTGCTCATAGCTTTTTGCAAACTAACCCAAAATCTTGAAGTGAATCTTGGGTCTCGATCAGAAACTATGGATACTGACATACTATGCAATCTTACGATCTCGTTTATGTACATACTAGCAAGACGTTCAAGCGTAAAAGTTTCTTGTATCGGTAAGAAATGAACAGACTTAGTCAATCTATCAACAATGACCCAAATCGCATTTATGCCTTGAGAAACCTTGGGAAGACCAGTAACGAAATCCATGGTAATGTGCTCCCACTTCCATTCTGGAATTTCAAGTGGTTGTAATGGACCTTTTGGCACTTGATGCTCCGCCTTGACTCGTTGACAAGTTAGACACCTTGAGATAAACCCCGCTATCTCTCTCTTCATATTTCTCCACCAAAATGTATGTCAAAGATCACGATACATTTTGGTACTCCCAGGATGGATTGCAAATGGTGTGTTGTGCGCCTCCATCATGATTTTATACTTCAAGTCAGAATCGTTATGAACACAAAGTTTGGAGTTGACTCGAAGTATTCCTTCTTCATCGATTCTTGCTTCTGAAATAGCACCTTCTTGCACTTTCTTCCTCATATGCATCAGCTCCAGGTCTGTAGCTTGAGCAGCTTTAACATTATCGATTAAAGTCGGTTCCACTAGTATATTCTCCATCATCACATGGGTCCCTGGAGTTTTTAACTCTATTTCCATCCTTTCCAAGTTATACAAATTGGGTCTTTACGTTGACAATATTGCACTCATACCCGCATATGAACTTCTACTCAATACGTCAGCTACTACATTCGCTTTTCCAGGATGGTATTGGATGGTATGATCATAATCTTTCAACAACTCAAGCCATCATCGTTTCCGCATGTTGAGTTCCTTTTGAGTGAAGAAATATTTGAGGCTTTTATGATTCGTATAGATCTCAACCTTCTCTCCATACAAGTAATGCCTCCAAATCTTAAGCGCAAAAATGGCTGCTGCCAACTCTAGATCATGAGTAGGATAATTCCTCTCGAATTCTTTGAGTTATCGCGAGGCATAGGCTATGACTTTCCCATGTTGCATGAGAACACAGCCTAACCCTTTGCCTAAAACATCACTATAGATGACAAATCCCTCCGAGCTAGATGGTATTGTCAGAACAGGTGCTGAAATGAGTCTCCTATTCAGTTCTTGAAAACTCTTCTCACATTCCTCGCTCCAACCAAACTTTGTATCTTTTTTGAGTCAACTGAGTTAATGGAGTAGCGATTTGAGAAAATCCTTCCACGAATCTCCGATAATAACCAGCTAAGCCGAGAAAGCTACGACTTGATCCATGAATTAGGTTGCTCGACTTTGAATTGCTTCAATCTTTGTCGCCGTCATGAGATATTCCATGATTTGATATCACGTGCCCAAGGAATGCAACTTCCTCAAGCCAGAACTCGCATTTCTTCAAATTAGCATATAGCTTGTTTTCACGAAACTTTTAAAGTATCAGCCTCAAGTGTTTCTCATGGTCTTCACGGATTTTGGAGTATATGAAGATGTCATCAATAAAGACGACCACAAAGTGATCCAAATATTCTTTGAATACTCGGTTCATCATGTTCATGAAGGCAGCAAGAGCATTAGTCAATCCGAAAGACATGACTAGGAATTCATAATGCCCGTACCTAGTTCTGAAAGCAGTCTTTGGAATGTCATCAGTTTTAATCTTCAACTGATGATATCTGGAACGAAGATCAATCTTTGAAAAGAATTTGGCTCCTTGCATCTGGTCAAACAGGAAATCAATGAGAGGTAACGGGTACCTATTTTTGATGGTTACATGATTCAACTCCTGATAATCAATACAAAATCGCATACTTCAATGTTTCTTCTTCACGAATAGAACAGGGGCACCCCAAGGCGACGTACTAGGATAAATGAAACTGATGTCTAACAATTCCTGTAGTTGGGTTTTTAACTCCTGAAGTTCAATAGGAGCCATTCGATATGGGGCTTTGGAAATGGGTTTTGTACCAGATTCAAGGTCGATACAAAATTCAATTTCGCGCTCTGGGGGTAGGCTAGGAAGTTCTTCAGGGAATACGTCAATAAATTTATTAACAATAGAAATATCATTAAAATCTGATGTATTTTTATTTAAATTCGTGACATGGGCTAAGAAAGCTTGACATCCGTTTTTCAATAAACGAATAGCTTTATGACTTGATATGACAGTGATTTATTTTAGTGGGTTGGTTGCTTGAATTCGCATAATAGGTTGGTTAGGAATATGAAAGCTAACAACCTTACGAAAATAATCGATTTTAGCATGATGAGTAGTTAACCAATCAATCCCTAAAATCACATCAAATGAAAGTTTTTTCAAGGAAATAAGATCGACAGGTAACCTGCGATTACCGATTTGAATCAAACAAGACTTATAAACCGTGGATGTAATGAAGGTTTCTACCAACGGAGTTTCAACAGATAAGTCAAAGTCTAATTTCTCCGGAGTCAAATTTAAACGTTGACTGCAAGTAGGAGAAATGAAAGTATGGGTAGAACCGGTATCAAATAAAGTATAAACTTCTCTAAATTTTATGATTAGCTTACCCGTGATCATCTCGTTCAGATTCCTCACTTTTTGGGAGGTTACGACAAACGCTCTCCCTTGAACTACCGGTTTTATCTTGTCTGGGACACCCTTTGATGCCTCCATCCTAGCTGGACTTGACTTTGGTGTACGACAAAATCGGTCTAGGTGACCTTCTTTTCCACAATTATAACATGCTTTGGACTGCATCGTGCAGTTTGGACTTATGTGTCCTTCCCCTCCACATTTGTAACATACGACCGGTGGTGGTTCTCTTTCCTTAACAACAGGTGTTGGTGCTGATGTCTTTCCATCATTATTGAATCTCCTCTTCTTGAAATGTCCACTCTTATTGTCATGGCCATGATTACCACCAAAGTGATTACCATTTCTGGCATGTTGATTCCCTCCACGTTTGTTGTCACTGCTTCGATGACTGCTACCACTGGTATTATCGACTTGTCGACTGCTCTCTCTTGGTTAGGTTGACTCATTACAATAACTGAGCCATATTCACAACATCTAAATATAAACATAGTTTATGAGAGATAAGGTATTGACGTATCTCGGGTTTCAAACCTCTTAGAAACATCCGCGTCATTCTCTCCTCATTATCAATCAAGTGGGACGCAAACTGAGACAACTCGGTAAACTTAGCTTCGTACTGTGCCACGGTCACATTATTTTGCTCAAGCTTGATGAACTCTACCTCCTTCATGTGACGAATACTTTTAGGAAGGTACTTGTCGTTGAACAGTTCTTGGAACTTCTCCCAAGACATCTTCAGTTTGGCAGGTTGAGTACGCTTTACAGATTCCCACCAGTAATCTGCCTCTGCTCGTAACATGAAGGTGGCAAAGGGAACCTTTTGTTCCTCGGAGCATCCCAAGACATCAATTATCTTGTTGATCTGCTTTATCCACGTCTCTGCCTTAAGTGGTTTTGGCTCTCCAAAAAACTCCGGTGGTCCCAGCTCCTTGAACTTCTTAGCGATGACCGTCCGAGAGTTATCAGTGTTTCCACCTGCATTTTGGACAGGAGCCGCCTTCACCTGATAATGCATGAATTGCATAAAACCTCTGAACATCACATCGTTCATCATTTGATCATTGTTATTTAATTGAGGATTATTGTCTTCCTGTTGCACATTATCATGGGTATTAATATGTGGTGACTCAACGGTCTCATGTGCTTCATTGCTTATCTCAACATTTTCGGATGCCATTTTTAAATACTGCCACAAAACAAGGGTTAATTATCATATCACATATTATTCCTATATTCTGATCGACCAATTAAATACCAAATAAACTTAGGTAGGTCATACTAGCGAAGGAATTCCCCGTCTCTCTCCTCCTAGTTTTTGTCAAACATCTCAGTCAGGGATCATATCCCTAAGGTTTGATACCAACTATGACGCCCCCAAAATAGGTATACATCACCCATTTTGAGTTGCCAAATACATGGTACAGAATACAAATACAAACTTAATTATACAACCGTCGTGTAATATACGACAAAACATAACTGAGAGTTTAAATAGGAATGTTGCCTTCTAGACAATATCCACTCTCAAATAGAGTCATCATTAAATTTATTGTCACACTAGTTTATAGAATAGTGAGGACTACTAATACACCATCTCGGATCATCACTTCATTCCCCGACTAGTCCCGGCTACGTTCTCATTTTCTGAAGAGAACAATGAAAGCAAAAGGGTGAGCTCAACTAGCCTAGTAAGAAATATTATGACTAAGATAATGTAGAATAAATTATCATTAGTCTTCAACAATGTTAAACTGATAAAATACAATATACATCAAGTTTAACTGCAGCGAAATAAGCAATCCATTAGAAGAGTCAAGTAGAGCATGATATCTAATATCTTATATGATTTAAAATGTTTCAATTAATTTTTTATCGCTGAGACTCAGCTTAATAAATAAACCACATCATCGAGTCATCCCTGCACTACGGGCCAAGGATATTCATTAAATCATCAATGGTCATGACTATACCGAATAATCCCTGGTCATAATCATACCAAAAATTTTCCATCAATACACTACAGGCCACTGAGGACTTTTACCACATCATTTATAACCTTACAGGTCATGATTATACCGAATAATCCCTGGTCATAATCATACCAAGTCCATCTATGCACGTAACCCAAAGATGACTTTCATCACAATATAAGCATGAGGATGATGACAATGACATAATAATTCAATAAAACAAGTTCAAGGATAAATTTTAAAGATTTATAAGTTAATTTATCCTGAAATCAATTACGTCCAAATTGTCAACATGATCTTTGCTTTGTGGAGTAAAATTCAAGAATGCTCGGAAGAATATTTCCATGAAAGATCTTTGGATGAAGCGCAAATATCCAGGATATTCTATGAATTTAATGGAGTATAGAAGCCAAAACTTTAACCAACTGAGTATAATAGAATATATGAAACTGCAAATGGATTTTCAGCCGTCATGCGGTAATCCACGTAGACAGATCATTTCTACATTTAATAAGGAAGGAATACGAAGGATCATTCACCATGCATGCGGTAATCCACATAGACAGGTTATTCCAACAGAATAATAAAGAATGGAATAACAGAAGAATTTACCAGGCATGCGATAGACCGCACAGACAGGTTATTCCCAACAAAATAATAAAGAATGGAACCAGGTCATGCGTAATCTGCACAGATAGGATATTCCAACAGATTAATAAAGAATGGAATCGGTTCATGCGTAATCCGCACAAATAGGATGTTCCAACAGAATAATAAAGAATGGAACCAGGTCATGTGTAATCCGCACAGACAGGATGTTCCAACAGAATAATAAAGAATGAAACCAGGTCATGCATAATCTGCACAGACAGAATGTTCCAACAGAATAATAAAGAATGGACTAACAACATAATTCACCAGGAATTCGATAGACCGCACAGACAGGTTATTCTAACAGAATAATAAAGAATGGAATAACAGAAGAATTTCACCATGTATGCGGTACTTCGCATAGACAGGTTATTCCACCATAATAATAAAGAATGGAATAACAACTCTTATGAGTATTGAAAGAAAATAATTCTCTTCATGAATACGAAAGAATAATACCCCTTACCTTAGAAGAAACTTGATATTGGAATAGTGAGGTAGCAGACTTCTCTTCTTCTTTCTCTCTATAATTTCTCTCTATAATAATTGCTCTAAAGCTTTAGTGAATTGGTAAGAAATGAAGGAAGAATGAGCTTCTATTTATAGGAAAATATAGTTTCGATAATTGCATGTTTTGGGGCTCGAAATATTACAGTACAATACCTTCAACTTTTCTTTCATTTTTAATTCAGTCCTGCAAGTATTATCAAATTTGCACCACCTCCCCTAATAGTAAATAATTAGAATCAATAGTTCAATCATGTGAATCAATAGTTATAATCTTGTGAAAATACGAATTACAGTATAATACCTCCATCTATACCTCCATTTTTAACTTAGTCATGCAAGTATTATCAATCTTGCCCCAACTCCCCTAATAGTACAAGAATGTGAATCAATAATACATACATGTGAACAAATAGTTATAATCATGTGAATTAATAGCAATTAATTGCTCATTTATCTTATTAATTACCCGACTGGTCAGTAAAACTTCTAGACATCAATTAATATCGAAATAAATGTCGATTTCCACTAACACTAATAATTTCAACACAATGGAACTATCAATTTTATCTTTAATTAACAGGAACTTATTCATCATTAATATCATAACTCACAATATTTAACAATCAGGTCGTTCCCAGGAAAGAGGGGGCTTTCTGATAAGGATTTCTCCTTATTGGCGCGCAATTAGATGACCAAACCTCTCCTTGACATAA
The DNA here is from genome assembly GCA_020205605.1 of Panax ginseng. Lineage (NCBI taxonomy): Eukaryota > Viridiplantae > Streptophyta > Magnoliopsida > Apiales > Araliaceae > Panax > Panax ginseng. The sequence goes on from CM035128.1 coordinate 140,994,349, forward strand.
CTTCTAGACATTGTAAATATTGTAATTTAATAATATAAATAACTTTGTCGTCTCAATTACTGATTTAATAATATAACATATTATGCAGATGATACTGTGATAATAACTGAATCAACAATATGAGAGATATGATGCAGCAATTACTGTAGCAATAATTGAGTATAACTGAGTGACTTCTCACGTAAGCATCAATAACCAATACCGTGTGCTACTATGCAACCACGTGTATTACTATACTGTTTCTACCAGGTAGTTCAACAGTTTTAACGGTAACACTTCCACCGTTATTTTTATAAAAATATAATTATGTCATTTTCTAACTATGACAATACTTCCGTTATGGGGTCCACCAATGATTGTGCCGTCATACGAATATTCCCTATTAAAATGAATATTCCCTGACCAATCAAATATTATATAACCACTTGCTTACTTTGCAAAATTTGTAAATATTACCCACAACTATAACATTATATCAAATCCACACCATAATATTCAAAAATATATTTCGAGAAAATTATTCTTTATTCATAAAAGTTGGGGTCTTATATTATGTGATATGTGTTAATAACTTAGGTACTAGCGAATATCGAATAATATCATGTAATAAATAAAACTTAAAAGTATTTTGTTGTCAGGATGTCTAACGTTGAAGGATCCAGTCAAGCTAGGGAAGAGATACCTCAGGTACCTAGAGATGAGGAGCCTCGAGATGTTCATGTGGTTCGGGAACAGTTGATTCAGAGGGAGCCTTCTCTGTTGGTCTCTGAGGAAGAATAGAAGGATGAGCATGTGTCTGATCCTGAGGAGGAGAACTCTGAGGAGATAGTTTAATGCCCCTAAATTCAGGTACTTGAAACCCGAACTCGGTGCTTTACGATACCATTTCTACGAGCGAAATAATACTAATAATAATAACAATAATATGAATTTCAAACTTAACTTATATTTATCACAGTCTAATCCCAAGTACGCAACCTTTACTACATTCTTTAAATGATATATAATACATATCATAGTTCTAATACAGTCTAATTATTACAAAAAATACCATTAAACACATTCTGTTTGTTTTCCTTTTCACTTGTTCTTGTCTGAACCTTCAGGTTGATCACGCTTAGCTGAAAACATTTAAATTTAAAGCAAGAATGAGCATTTGGGTGCCCAGAAAGTAATAACAATTATAAATATAATTAGCTGAAAGAATTAAATGTTTTCTTTGTACATCACTTTTACAACGAATTAATAGTTGTGAAGTAAACTGAACCAATAATACTAACATAACAATTCTATCTCAACTTTTTGAAACTATGTATTGACTATATATATATATAGGGTTAGTTGACATACTATGAACATTGTTTTCAATTTTCGAATACGTTTAGCAGAACTTCATCCGTAAACCGTCATAACTTACGGGCGCGAGGGTGATCATCCCAGTGTGCCCTGTATTGATCAATACTACATAAAAAATGATATTATCATTCACTCTGTCCACCTTGGGTGCATAAAAGTTTTCTTACTCATATCCATTGCATAAAGGAAATGCAAAGGTAGGATACTTGCCTAGTCTGCTGCTTACAATACGCAACTTAGTTTTATCTTTTATACCGAAACCTATCATTAATAAGAGATTATAATAACATACTATAACACATGGCACTACTTATTGCAGTCAGCACATAACCTAATCACATTATCACACATGTTTCACAGTCATTAAATCACCAACAATCACATATACAAACACATTATATAAGTCCAGATCAATTTTTGAAACCTGTCGGCGTACCGACGGCTTTATCGGGTAATTATCGAGTCTTAGACTTTATATCGAAGTTCAATATCTACTTATACTATTTAAATAACAGTCATATCATTTTTAAATAACTTACAATAATTTTTAAACAATTATTATAAATTATTCTAATTTTTCAAACACTAGAATCATTGTAAAATGATTTAAATATCAAATAATTCTATTATCATTAATATTTAATTAATATTAAACTATTAATGAAATCATTGCTAAAATATCAAAGTTATTTATAATAACTTAAAATACTTTTAAAGTATTTATATTACCCTTAAATAATTTTTAAAACATTTAAAATCATTTTTAAATAATTACCATTAATATTAAAATATTAATGCATTATTTATCAAAATATTAAAAGTCATTAATTATAACTTAAAATAATTTTAATTCATTTATATACTTTTTAAATGAGTTTTAAATAAATAAAACTATTTTTAAACTATTTATTTAATATAATTATTAAATAAAATTAATATCATTAATGTTAAATTAATATCATTAATATTAAATTATTAATGAAATTATCCTTTAAAAATTAGAAGTTATATTTTATAACTTAAAATATTCTTAAACACTTTATTTTCATTTAAAATGATTTTTATAATATTAAATTTATTTTTAAATTAATTTATTTAATATAAACATTAAATAAATCTAATATCATTAATATTAAAATAGTAATATTTTTCATGACAAAATATCAAAAGTTATTTTTTATGAGTTAAAATATTTTTATAATATTTTTATATGATTTTTAAATCATAAATTATATTTTCATCATTTATTTAATACATTTATTAAATAGCATAAATATCATTAATATTAATTTATTAATGAAATTTCATCACAAAATATTAAAAGTTATAGAAAATAACTTAAAATATTTTCTTATAACATAATATAATTTTAAATGATTTTCAAGTATAAAATCATTTTAAATAATTTATTTAATATTATAATTAAATAAATTAAATATATTTAATATTTTAAAATATTAAATATTTATGAAATATATTAAAAATAATTAAAAAATAATTTTTTGACTTTAAAATAATTTTTAGGAATTTATTTTGTATTTTTAATAATTAAAAACTAATTTTTCTATTTATTTACTAAAAATAATTAATTTTTAGAAATAAACTGTCGCTAAAAACAGCCTATAGCGACAAAACCGTCGCTATAGGTGTTCTTCGTGTTCTTGAGCCTTCAAAGTCAGTTTTCGAGTTAACATGTTTGACCAAGCATAGATCTTAGATCTTAAAGTTTCTGGGCATGATCTTGATCAGGTATTGTAGTACTCGTGTTATATTACACTTTCCAACAATCAGTTTTGTCATACAACAACTCAACACAGAGATCTAAACCTTTAAAATGCATGTCAGAACGTTTCTTGATTTTCCAGAAACCCAGATAGTTCGACTGGTCACTTTCTAGATGATCTTAAGTTAGGTTCTGGTCATGAAATTGGTTATATTATGGTTCAAGTCTACAGAACACATGACAAGGAGCTCACAGTAATCAACAAATCATTTTAACAACATCATATACTTCAGATTTAAACTGGTCAAAGGCTGTAAGAAACAATGGGCTAACGATTTCTGGAAATTCCAGAAACATGTAATCGTTATCAACAAGCCTAGTTTGACCATCGATTATGTTCGATCAGTTGCTTGTTTAAAGTATCTAAAGCCACTAATATACAGTACATATACAAGGCTATAAACTGGATACAAACATAATATTATAACACTTAAAACCTGACAGATCAAAGGCTTAGAAAATCACATGGGATCTTTAATCATGTATTTACAGGTTGCCCGAAATGGTGCGTCAATGCCCTTATCAAGCGGGTTTTGATAGATCATAACTTCAAATCTACAACAGATCTGACTCTGAATCAAGTTCCAGATGAAAGATGACATAACAAACTACATGTTTAAACATTTAAACAGCAAAAACACATAACATAATGAGATCTACAGCCTCTGACATTCGTTGTCAGAACACAAAAACAAAAATTTCCAGATTCTTGAAATCTTCAAATCTGAGCCTCTAGATGTTATGGATCTAACATCTAGAAACCCAGATCATCTATATACACTACATACTACATATTACAACACTTAAACACAACTTCTAACACATCATTCAAGATCAAATTGTAAGATTAGCTTTATACCTTTCTATGAACAAATCTTGAATTCTGGGCTGCTGATTTGTTTAAGGAATTCGTGGGGCTTGTTTATGGGACTGATATACATATATATTTCGTGGGTTTGAGCTTTAGAGAGATAGGTTGGTTGTTTGTACAAAAATGAGCATGAATGGTCAATTTTTCTCTCTCCAATCCTATTTATAACATGATGTTACAATGAATTTGGTTGATAAGGGTTGATGTGCTGGACATTTAGTACAAAAGTAAGTCAAGGGTTGGTTACCAAATAAAGTTTTGGTTAGACTTGCATGCAACTTACTAAATAATACAAAAAAGGTAGTTTGGTCAATTTGATCTCAATTTTAATGGCATTCTTGACAATCTAATCCAACCCTTAGGGTTTAACCCTAAGGTTTTAACCCTTAGGTTTTACAACATTAAATTTTTAGGTTTTTATTTAGGGTTTAAAATAAAATAAAATTTGTTTCTAAAAATAGAAAATTAGGTTTGTTAATTAGATTAGGGTTTCTAATTATATAAAATATGATAACTATGTTTAGGTTTTACTAATTATCATTAAGCATGCCAAATTAGCAACTAGGGTTTCCCCCCACTTGACAATTAGGGTTCCAAATATAGAAATTAAGGTTTATAAATAATAATTAGGGTTTTTAAAATTAGGGTCCTCCCTAATTAGGGTTAATATCTTTAATACCCGTCATTACACACACTAACATGATTACATAACAGCCTTAAGCTTACATTCGACTTTTAAATTAAGGTTTAACAGCTTAAAACTAGGGTTTTGGCATTATACAATTAATTTGACCAACATTATCAGTACATATTTACAGCACTGAAATAAAATAATATTATAATAAATGCCATTAATCACATAACAAAATTACTAGACAGATTTTAAAGTCTTATTTGACTTCAACACTAAGGTTTATCAGTAATATTAGGGTTTATAAAAATATTATTAGGGTTTGGTCATAATACATTAAAACTGTTTCACACATTAACATTACACACATAACATACATATCTATAACACTAACAAATAATAATATAATATTATTATTCTGATTCCTTGATCAAAACTCGGAATTAGGGTTTAGATTCCATATCTGATTTATCTTACATATACATACCATTATTAATTAAGTTATAATAATTAACTTAATTAATCTGAAATAAATTCATATAACAAAATAAAATAATTATTATAATAATTCTATAATCATTTCATATATTTTTAAATAACATATAAACATATTTTCATGGGAAATTAATTAATAAAAACATTTTTAATATAAAATTAATTATTAAAAGAATATACTTTATAATGATCAATAATTCTAAAATAAAATTATTTATAATCATTCATGTAATAAATATATTTTATATTCATCACATAAATACATACACACTATCTGGCACATATTCTCACCTTTAAAATAAAAAATAAATTATACGCAAAATTTCTGATTTAATTATATAGAAAATATCGGGTTATTACATTCACCCTCCCTTATAAAGATTTCGTCCCCGGAATCACCGTTTTAAAACCTATACATATCGGGTTATTACATTCACACAATCATTGCGAGTAGATCTCGATCATAATTGATCGAACCGATCTTTAACCATTCAGCATAAAGCTTGTCTATCTGCTTAAACGAAAAATTGGTTTCTAATAGAACTCAATTTCCTCCTTCAAAATAATTTATAAAATAATTTATTATATATATAAGAAAATCATATATAAGAAAATAAAATTGGTTAGAATAATACCTGGAGTTGCATCCCCGACTGCTACAGTTGAATCCCCGACTCCTTCGGTTGATTCTGTTGGTTCATTTGTTGAAGTTGGTCCCATTATCGCTAATGTCCTACTGCCTTTTCCCGTAATCACATTCCTTGCCTCCCTTCTCTTTATTGAACAGTCTTCCACCTTATACTCCATTGATTCACAAATAAAACACCCACTATACATTCTTGGATTGGGGCAGTTAGGAGAGACACGTCCCTTCTTCCCACAATTATAACACACAAACCTTCCCTTTATCTTCTTTCCTTTTTCCAGTCCTACTACCACTACTCCCTTTTCCAGCTCTAGCTTGATTTGCCTTCCACCAAAAATTCGCTTTTCCCCTTTCATCGAATAGACAAAAGCTATATTTTTCCCCTCCGTTAGCCTAGCTATCACAAACATTGCTATAGGGTCAGATGATCCTCTAAATCCTGGCGGTCTGATTGCCTTGAAGTCTTTAACATTTGTCGCTCCATTATCTGGCTGATTTTCCATGGCTGGTATTCCGTTCTGCATAGCTTGATCGACCATAATCGTAAAATTCTGTATTGGATCTGGTTGTCTTTTAGCTTGTTGTCATGTTCTTCTGCCCCTTTGGTTTTTTTTTTGTCTTGGCGGCATTATCACAAATTATTCTTTATTAACTTACATTCTAAGCCTTATCGTATCCGTTTAACATATCATGCAAAATTTTCTATTCAAACTGTCATGTATTCAAAATATTAGATTTTGAAAACTTTTGTTTCATCAGATAACCAATATTCAGATAAATAATTACTATCTTCATACCAACTTATTTCGTTAATCCAACATAGATTCATATTCATAGCACTTGACATACCATAGCACATACTGCTTTAAACATCCGTTATCCCTTTGTGACTCAAAAGTCAGGAATCGTTGCCATAACTTATACAAAATATTACATTACACCAACATACCTATCATATACACCACATAGAATCATACATATTCAACTAATACTAATACTACCTATTTCTTACGCCTTCACTAAGGTTCAATTGCTTAGTATTCTATATATTCACATCATCCTCAATAATCCATTCACACCTAACTATACCTAGTTCGTTTAACTTACAACACATTATGAGTTTAAGAACTCACCACAACATATGAGTTTAAGAACTCGACATTGACCACATATTCTTTGTGACGCCCCCAAAATAGGTCCACACGACCCATTATGAGTCGCCAGATATCACTCTATAAAAATCAAATACAAACTTCATTTATACAACTGTTGAACTGTCATGCAGAGTACGACAACAGATAAGCTGTGAGTTTCAATACAAAATCTATGTAACTCTCATGGTGCCTCGACCACAACACCTTACAAAGGTACTTTACATAAAAAAATACAATCAATAAGCATTTTAGAGATTAAAATCTTTGGAAAATACTCAAGGAAACCTTCGTACATGGGAGGCCACGCGTCTAGGTTATGATAGATATCATATGTCCACAGAATTATCCTTGGTTGACCCAATAGTCCTCAAAGAAAAATAAGAAGATTGCTATCATCTTCTTTCCAATGGTGAGTCTTTTCTTGACATATAACTATCTCCATTATCTCCAAGTGAGAATTATATTTCAAATAAACTCCAAGATCATATAGGTAGTGCTCGTAGATAGACTCAGAAAGTGGATGTGCACAACCCTATCTTATGATAACACGAGGTTGTATGTCATTAGGCATCTTGTATGATAGTGGCAAAACACCCTTCCAAAGTTGGGTTCACCTCACCCTATTCGGTTCACCAAAATTAAATATCAAATGACGTATACAATACGACACACTTATCTAAAATTCTTAATAAAATCATTTTCATACTATTTAGGGAGAACCTCAATAGCTATAGACCACCGTTCTATTCCCCTGTTATCCCCGCTCGACCCAGCTACACTCTTATTACCTAAGAAGAAACTGGATATAGGAGTAATGAAGTAGCTGAATACTTTCCTTCTTTCTCTCTATAGTTTCTCTTTCTAGAGTTTCAGTGAATTCATAAGAAATAATGAAGGAATGAGCTTCTATTTGTAGGAGAATGGACTAAATAGTAACTAATTCATGAACGGTCCAGATTGATTTACTTTTAAACGGACGGTCCATATTAATTTATTACGCAATATTAATAAAATATTTTAATAAAACAAAATCTTTTAAATAAAATATAATATATTCTATTTATAATCTAATAAAACAAATAACTTTATAAAAGTATTTTGTTTTATATAAAAATTTTTACTATGTAGACACTATGCTGGTACTATACAAATACTATGCATAATAAAATATATTATATTCTAATTATTGTCTAATAAAACAAATAACTTTATAAAAGTATTACATTTTATATATAAAAAAATTTACTATTCAAAACACTACGCGAGCACTATGCAAATACTATGCATAATAAAATATAATATATTCTAATTATTATCTAATAAAATAAATAACTTTATAAAAGTATTACATTTTATATAAAAATATTTTAATATGCAAAACACTATGCATAATAAAATATAATATATTCTAATTATTGTCTAATAAAATAAATAACTTTATAAAAGTATTACTTTTTATATAAAAAGTTTTTCTGTTTTATTACATTAATAATACTAATAAAAAAATTTATATATAATATATATATATATAAACTTTCGTGACTTCATAAAAAGACACCTCAATATATTTAACAACATTTATCATCATTATTATAATTCACAATATTAATCGACCAGGTCGTTCCCAGGAAAGACATACCATAACACATACTGCTTTAAACATTCGCTATCCCTTTGTGACTCAAAAGTCAGGAATCGCTGCCACAACTTATACAAAATATTACATTACACCGACATACCTATCATATACACCACATAGAATCATACATATTCAACTAATACTAATACTAACTATTTCTTACGCCTTCACTAAGGATCAATTGCTTAGTATTCTATATATTCACATCATCCTCAATAATCCATTCACACCTAACTATACCTAGTTCGCTTAACTTACAACACATTATAAGTTTAAGAACTCACCACAGCATATGAGTTTAAGAACTCGACATTGACCACATATTCTTTAACAATATTCTACCTATCAGCTACACTATCGTTTCTGGGCCCAGTACTACACTTTCCACTATAATCACCTCATTGAGGTAGCTTTCAATGTGAGCCTCTATTTCAGCTATTGGCTTTGATATTGTCTTGGTTATGGAAGTTGACTTATTCTTTACGACCTGAGGGTATCCTAATCCTTTCTATCTGACATTTATACGCAAACAATCTTGATTAGCACATAATATATACACACATCAAATGATAGTTTTATATATGTTATCTTTTATTTGATTTGACGATGAACATATTCAATTCATCTCCTTTTTAAACTATATATGAGTTATTTGTATTTTCAACATTTCCATCTGTCCCAATGTTATAGCCTAAGGTCTAACCCACCTAAGGTTTCAAAAGCTCTGATACCATATTGTAATGCCCCCAAATTCAGGTACTTGAAACCCGAACTCAGTGCTTTACGATACCATTTCTATGAGCGGAATAATACTAATAATAATAACAATAATATGAATTTCAAACTTAACTTGCATTTATCGAGTCTAATCCCAAGTCACGCAACCTTTACTTTGTGGACGCCCCAAATCCGGATCTCTTCCAACCAGCAAATGGTGTTCATTACCATTCATTCAATTGAATAGTCTCAAAAGGACTAATATAACTTCTATATATCAAAAATAATATTACATTTCCCAGGTTCTTTGTAACCCATTTGTTTGTTCTTGTCATAATATTCAATATATTACAGACATTCAACTATTCTATTACATAAGTAATCTAAGAGTTTGTCTTCGCCTTGCCCTTGTCCTTGCCTAAGCCTTTGGTCCGCTCGATCTTGGCTGTGTTCATAAGGTTCAAGCAAGAGTGAGCATGACTAGCTCTGCAAGTACTACAATTCTAATAAACAAAATGCTTGAAACATAGAACTCATATATCTTCAGTAACTGAATAATAGTTATGAAGTACTATTGATAATTCAAAATAGCACTTCTTTTCATTCAAAACGTTTTCCAACAACAATATTCATTAGAATATCAACTAAGGCTCAAGACTATGATCAGTTCATAATTTCTTTTGAAAAGGAGAACCCGACACTAAGTCCGTAAGTCCGGCATAGCTTACGAGCACTTCTGGGTGATCAGCCCATAGTACTCTATGTTGATCAACACTACATTCATTAAATGTGTATACGTTTAAGTTGTGGAAACCTCACGTATCTGTCGTTAAATGATAAAAATATTTTAGTATACTTGGTCTTCGATTGAAAACCATACCAATATAACTAGGTAAACATAAATCATGCTTGACAGAATCATAATATAAGTCTAGCCGAAAGAGTTGGCTTTAGAATTCATCATTCAAGACTTCATGTGAAAGAATACATGAATTACAAAACTTGTCCAAACTGAACTGGAACAAGGGTTAGAATACTTGCCTTCAACGTCGTCTTACTGATTAACACACGTACACTTTAAGTCTCTACGTTTCTATAATACATGATCATACAACGTACCACATTAGGTCATATATAGTCAAGTATGTATACTAATATATCTTACCCTTTATCTCAATCTAAATCCTGACTTAGATCTATTATTATGGTTTTCAGCTTTTCATTACGTCATTCACATTACGTTCACATTCAATTGATTATTAACCTCTAATCATCATACATTAAGTGTCTAACAATGCCTTAACAATGTTATATTAACACCTTAGTTCATTACTAATGAGTTATCTTTCATTATATACTTGTAAACATTCTTATTCATCAAAACTCGGGACTGGGCGCATGGCGCCACACTTAAATCTCAGATCGACCGCTGCGGGCATGAGTTAGAAGTATGCACGATTCCAAATTTCACGATGTATGCGCGGGCTTTCAAGGTTGTGAGTCGCGTCGCGCATGCGGACTCTTGCCTCTCGATAAATTTTGCAAACTTTAAATTTTGTGAACTTCCGGACGCATAACTTATTCGTTATAAGTCCGAATTAACTCGCTCAAAAGCCTATGATTCACAAATTACTTACTCTATGCGTTCATGCAATAATTTTATCTATTTGACTTTGTTTGCTAAAATTTCACCTATGAGTTCATTTTAACAAAAACGATAAACGTCCGTGAACGTTCAACGCTCGTTTCTTCGTTCTAAGTCAGAATTTGGTCATTTTTGAGTTCGTAACTCTATAATGCCAAATATGACTTGTCTCTATCGAAAACCAACATTTCTAACTTCAAACACAAAATACGACTTCCATTCCAAGAATTTCACAAATTGACGATAATAAATCTAATCGTGTGAATTCGGCAAAACTACATTCTTAATGATTCTAAATGGATTTCAACCAACATATGATCATTACAAGTTACTTATTACACCAACTTATAATCAAAGTAGGTTTTGACTTATTCTCATAAGTCAATGACTTATTTAACTTATGAACTACAATTCCTCATGCTTATGACTTTCTATGAATTTAAGTCCATCAATCAATGTTCTCATACTATATTCAACATACCAATATCATATGTCAAACATATGTTAAGTTCTTCATGATTCTAACAACTTATTAGAGTTCAAGTTGCTTATTCAACTTATTTGGCTTAAGTCCATTCATAACTTAATTCTTATATGTTCTTAGCATACATGTTCATTAATTACACTTCTCTTATCATCCAATTATGATAGAGATGGAAGAATATTGGACACCAGATCATTTCCTTTGATGTCTAACTTCTTCTTCTTGGAAAATCTAACAAAGGAAGCTTTTACTTAAAAGTGCTTATTCTTTCTACCAATTAAGTAGCTTATCTTTGAGAGGAAAGTGTTGGATGAAATAACAACCAACAAAAATGAAATGAGGCTTGTATTTATAGGCAATCCAAAGTTAGGGTAGAATGGTCAAAACACCATCCCACCTCCTTATTCCACCTCCTCATTCCACCTCCTTAATCCTCCACCTCCTTACTATTCATTCCTTGTCTAGCACATCACTTGGTCACCACACAATTTGATTGATCATCAAGTCTACCCATTTCATACTTGCTTTGCCCCATGGATCATGGCTTACTCATTGGGCTTTGTTAATTAATCTAGCTAATTCCTTATTGGGCTTATACTTCCATAATTTGGACTCATGACTTATCAAGCACTTGGGCTTAATTGTCACTTCTATTGGACTTATACTATTAGGTTAATAATCCTATAAGTCTGTTACCTTTAATTAAACAACTTAACATTTATACCCCACGTATAATCTTCGTATGCTAGCTCGTATATTAATTCTTAATATATGTTATCTCATTCTTCATAAATAATAGCACAATACGTCATATTATACTTACATTCATTACTTCATACAATGTATACACATTATACGATCACAACTTTCTTCCTTTACGCATAATAAACCGAACGTTCCCAAATTAGGTCCACATGCAAAATATTACATTTTCCATACTTAGATTATTATTACATAATCCATCTCACCTTTATATTACAACGTTACGTATTTCTCGGAAGTTCAAAAATAATTCCTGAGTAGAAATCGATGAATAGTATTTTTCAAAAAATTTCTCAGAAAGCTTTTATTTTCGTCTTAGAAATTCAAACACTTTAATTCTCTCTCATAGTTAAAATACTACGACATTCTAACGTTTCTAGGTTATATAACGACATTCATCTTATCCATACGTAATAATAATAAATAATATTATTTTATTCATTATAAAAAGTATTTACAAAGGTTCGATTTTCTGGGACGCTACATTCTCTCCCCCTTATAAGGATTCTGTCCCCAGAATCTCACTAAATAAAACAAAATTACACAAATAAATGAGGGTGATTCTTTTTCATCATTTCTTCTAACTCCCACGTTGCTTCTTTTGCATCGTGGTTCTTCCATATCACCTACACTGAAGGTATGACTTTATTTCGCAGAACTTGTTCTTTTCTGTAAACAATTTGAATCGGTTTTTTCCTCGTGACGTTAAGTCCTTCTCGATATGAATAGGTTCATATTCTATCACGTGCTTATAATCCCGCTTATAAGGACGTAATACATCGATACATGAAATACATTATGTATTCGTTTTTAGATCCGGGGTAATGCTATCATATAAGCTACCTCACCCACCTGTTTTAATACCTCAAAAGGTCCTATAAACCTTGGACTTAACTTTCCCTTCTTCCCAAAATGTATCTTTCCTTTCTAGGGAGATACTTTTTAAATACGCATTGAACCTACTTCAAACTCTCGATTCTCTCTATGTGAATCCGTAAACTTCTTCCTTCTCATGTCTTGAGCATGCTACTAGAAAACACATTTGTATCTTCTTTAATAATATCCACCGTTCTGCTTCACCAATTCGTCCCAACATTTGGTCTACCTCATCCCAATACAATGGAGTCTCGATTTCCTCCCATACAAAGCTTTATATAGCAAGATACCTATGCTTGCATGATAACTATTATTATATAAGCAAACTCCACTAATAGTAGATGATCATCCCAACTACCCTTGAAATCCATGACGCAAGATCTTAGCATATCTTCTAATGTCTAAATTGTTCTCTCGCTCTGTTCATCCATTTGTGGAAGATACGCTGTACTCAAATTCAACTGCGTTCCTAACTGCTCTTGTAGACTCCTCCAAAAGTTTGATGTGAATCGTGGGTCACGATCTGACACAATCAATACTGGTGATCCATGTCTAGAAATTATTTCCGTAATATAAAGTCTAGCTAATTTGTCTAAGTTATACTTGACCGTAATTGGCAAAAAGTGAGTCGACTTCATCAACCGGTCAACTATTACCCAAATCGCATCATACCCCTTCTGAGTAGTCGGAAGTCCCACCACAAAATCCATCGTTATATTCTCCCATTTCCACTCTGGAATTTCTAATGACAGTAGTAAGCCAATAGGTCATTGATGTTCTACTTAAATCTCTGGCAAGTCAAGCACCTACTCACATATTCTATCTCTCTCTTTCATGTTTGGCCACCGTAAACTCTGTTGAAGATCTTGATACATCTTAGTGCTACCGGGATGAATCAAAACCTCGAACTATAAGCCTCTTGCAACACCGCTTCCTTTAATTCCGCCTCATTCGAACCCAAATTCTTCCTTCAAATCTCAATAATCCTCATTATCAAGACTATACTTAGTATCTTTTTCATTGGCGGTAGCTCCTTCATCCGATCACACTCATCAGTTTTGAGTTGTACCTCCTTAACTCTTTCTACAATGGTCGATTGCATCTTCATCGCAAACAACATTTGTCCACCTTCACTTGGAAGCTTCACTTCCAACTCCATCCTAGCCATCTCTATTATTAACTCAGTTTGAGCCATTAACAAAGACAACTTTTCCCCGACCCTTCCTACTTAAGGCGCCGAGCAACAACATGGCTTTTTCCGGGTGATATAGATTTCACAAATGTAATCTTTATCAACTCCAACCATCTCCTCTACCTCATATTCAACTCCTTCGTGTGAAGATATATTTTAGACTCTTGTGGTTCGTAGTATATCTCACATTTTTCTCTATAAAGATAATGTATCCATATCTTTAGAGGCAAAAACTACTACTGGCTAGTTCCAAATCATGAGTAGGTAAACTTTCTCATAATCCTTCAATCGCCTAGATGCATACTTAATGACCTTGCCATGCCGCATAGCACGCAACCAAGTCCTCTATGCGAAGCATCGCTATAAACTACAAAATTTCTCGTGTCATCGGGAATGACAAAATAAAGCGCTTCACTCAATCTCTTCTTTAGTTCTTGAAAACCGCCCTCAAGACTTGTCAATCCAAGCGTATTTCACCATCTTCCTTGTCAAGTTAGTCAACGGAGTAGCTATCTTGAAAAATTCTGGATAAATCTTCGATAGTAACCCGCTAACCCTAGAAAACCACACCTCAATCAACATTTTTGGTTGTTCCCAATTCATCACGGCTTCCACCTTCATTTGGATCTATCGAAATCCCTCATGGTCAATGACATGACCTAAAAACTATACCTTCTCCAACCAAAATAAACACTTAGTGAATTTTACATACAACTTCTCCTTTCTTAGTGTCTCCAACACTAATCTAAGATGTTCAGCATTATCTTCTGGCGTCATAAAATAGACTAAAATATCATCTATAAACACCACGGCGAACTTGTCCAAATATTGTTTGAACACTCTGTTCATTATATCCATAAATGCAGCTGGTGCATTTGTCAACCCAAACGACATCACCAGAAACTCGTAATAACCATAACGAGTCCTGAATGCTGTCTTTGGTACATCATCCTTCCTAACCTTCAACTGGTGATACCCCGTTCTTAAATATATTTTTGAAAAATATTTAGCCCCTTTCAACTGATCAAAGAGATCATCAATCTTGGGCAATGAGTATTTATTCTTTATCGTTAACTTTTTCAACTCTCGGTAGTCGATACAAAGTCTTAATGATCTGTCCTTCTTCTTGACAAACAGTACCGGTGCTCCCCACGGTGACACACTCGGTTGAATGTACTTCCTGTCTAACAGTTCTTGCAACTGCACCATCAACTCCTTCATCCCCACTGGCGCCATACGATACGGTGCCCTGGAAATTGGTGTCGCTCCTGGCATAATGTCTATCACAAACTCTGTCTCCCTATCTGGTGGAAGTCCCAGCAATTCACTCAGAAATACATCGGCGAATTCTCTCACTATAGGTATTTGTTCCATGGTTGCTACCACTCTCTGGGTATCAACAACATGGCACAAATAACCTACACATCCCTTCCTCAATAATTTCCTAGTTTGTGTCATGGTTAGACAACATGAACGTCCCGGCGATCTATTCCCGTAAAATACTACCCGAGGTTGTTCTAACATCTTAATGTTCACACATTTATTTTGACAATCTATAATTGCCCCATGGTTTACTAACCAATCCATTCCGAGAATCACATCAAATTCTCTTAACTTTATTCCAGAATAAATTCATCGATAATTTACAACCCCATATATATCTACACAACAACTTTTATGAACATCTTCAACAGAATTATCTCTTCATTTGCTACCTTAATATTTAAAGGTATAGCAACTTTTTTGGAAGTAATCCTAATCGCTCTAGCAAAATCGCATGCTATAAACAAACAAGTAGCAACCTTAATCAAATAAAGACGATCACGCATTGATAACGTTGATCGGAATAATACTGCGACGAAGTCCCTCGATACATCGTGCATCTTGGATCATCATGTTAAAGGTACGACCCATCGGCCTACCTTACTGTCAGGTTGGTCCACTAATAGCTAACTAACTAACTGCTATTAGCGCCCGATTCCCATCCGTCCCCTTCTTCGAGCAGTTCTTTGCCATGTGGTCAGTTGATCCACACACAAAGCATCCGTGGTTCTTCTTTGGACTTGGACAATTAGGTGCAATGTGCCCCTCCTGTCCACAATTGTAACAGATGACCTTCCCCTTGAGATAGACTCCTAAGTGAGTCTTTCCACAGGTCTTGCAGGCCTCCATTCTTTTCTTTGGGTCTCCTTGCTTCACTCCGGTATTCCCAGAGCTAAATAACTTCCTTTTCTGACCCACGCCACTACCACCTGGCTCCCTAAATCTTTACTCCCCATCTATCTTACCCTTATTTTTTTTTCTTTATGGTATTGGCTCAACGCTCACTACCACCTTCGGTGATTATCACCTTCTCTAAAATTGTTCCGAAAGAAGTACTTTGGAACACTAATATACGGTTATAGAGCCAGGGTTTCAGGCCCTGCTCAAACCGTCGCACCTTCCTCACCTACGTATCCACTTGGTGTGGAGCGAACCGCGCCAGTTCATTGAACTTGGCAGCGTATTGGGGAACCATCATGTCCCCTTGTTTCAACTCCAAAAACCGCATTTCCATAATTCCCTGCATACTCGTGGGAAAGTAGTTCTCGAAGAATATCTCCTTGAACCTATCCCACGCCGATTTTTTATCCCAACCCTAGCATGATTGGCTTCCCACCAAAAGTTAGCTTCGCCCTTCATCATATAAGTCGCAAAGGCAACCTTCTGGGCCTCATCGACATTTGCTATCACAAATGCCTTTTCTATCTCCTTAACCCACGTTTGGGCTTCGATAGGGTCCGTAGTTCCTTTGAACTCCAGCGGACCTACACTCTTGAAATCCTTAAAGGTAGTAGCTCGTGCTACTCCTGGATTTATGGGAATATTAGCCCCTGTTCTATTAAAGGCAGCTGTTAATAAATTAACAAACTCCTGCATCGCATTAATCGGACCTCCTCCATTTGATTTACGTTGCACCTTGATTATGTTGCACTCTTGATAGCATTTTTTCGATACAATAAACACACATTTCGTTATTATTCCTCTCTTTATTAGTTATCATATAATAGTAAACAATAACTCCAACATCCATAACACATTGCTTTATAGAAAAAAAATCTTTATATTCATTCTTGTAGTATAAAACTACATCGGTTATATACACGTACCTCTAAGTCGATTACATTACTTTTCATTATCGATTTCCAAAATTGGGATTTTAAAAAGACTACCCTTTACTATACAAAATGGGCTTTACGTCACTACTACTTATAAAATATTTACATATTAATCTATCTACCACTAGTCTACATACGCCTCAAGGCATTCTTGAAATCTGCCTTGGCAAGACCAAACCAATAATATCACGGCTAATAAGATGTCGTGGTTTGCCCCACCTTCACAGGATATCCATTTACACTGTCATCGGAAATCTGTATGAGAACTCCTATAGATATAGGACATCCTCCCTATCTTCTGCACCTTAGTCTTTAGCTCCTCCTTGAGCTCAAAGACCTCGTGCTTTAAATCGTGGACTTTGTCCTTAGCCAAAATCCTCTCATCATGTTCTTGCTCCCACATAGACTCGACATCAGTCTTGTCCTCTATAACCATTTGGAGCACTGTTTCAACTCCTTGACTTCTCGACAAGAATGGATATTTCTATCCAACACCGACATAAAAAGAGACATCATCGAATTTCAGGAGCTATCTCCATTTGCTATAGCCACTAGATTAAAGGAGACCTGCCTCTACTTCTCTCCTCTATCATCCTCATCGAATAGTGACATATAGTTAGCATTATCCGAGTCTCCGGACTCAATAATCACTACATCCGATCTCGCTGCTATGGGGTTCGGTAAAACCTCTATTTGGTTCACCGATTCTTCACTAATGGCTCGACCATCTACAAACATTTCGTTTACTCTCGACATCAACACAAAACAATTAAATTGATTAGTACACATCAGTAGAATAATAAAAACACATAACATAATCATAATGCATTTTTTTATAAGGTTACTTTCTTCTTTCACTTCTTTGACCTCTCTTAAGGTTATAACTTAAGGTTTTTAAACCCCCCTTAAGTTTTATAACCTAATGCTTTGATACCAACCTGTGATGCCCCCAAATCCGGGTCTCTTCCAATCCGACAGATGGTGCTACACGGTACTACCATTCATTCATTCATTCAATTGAATAGTCTCAAAAGGACTAATATAACTTCTATATATCCAAAATAATATTACATTTCCCAGGTTCTTTGTAACCCATTCGTTTGTTCTTGTCATAATATTCAATATATTACAAACATTCAACTATTCTATTACATAAGTAATCTAAGAGTTTGTCTTCTCTTTGCCCTTGTCCTTGCCTGAGCCTTCGGTCCGCTTGATCTTGGTTGTGTTCATATGGTTCAAGCAAGAGTGAGCATGACTAGCTCAGTAAGTACTACAATTCTAATAAACAACATGCTTGAAACATAGAACTCATTTATCTTGAAGAATCGAACAATAGTTACGAAGTACTATCGATAATTCAAAATAACACTTCTTTTCATTCAAAACATTTTCCAACAACAATATTCAGTAGAATATCAACTAAGGCTCAAGACTATGAGCAGTTCATAATTTCTTTTGAAAAGGACAACCCAAAGACTAAGTCCGTAAGTCAGGCATAGCTTACGAGCACTTCTGGGTGATCAGCCCATAGTACTCTATGTTGATCAACACTACATTCATTAAACGTGTATACGTTTAAGTTGTGGCAACCTCACTTGCCTATCGTTAAATGACAAAAACATTTTAGTATACTTCGTCTTCGATTGAAAACCATACCAATATAACTCGATAAACATAAATCATGCTTGATGAATCATAATATAAGTCTACCCGAAAGAGTTGGCTTTAGACTTCATCATTAAAGACTTTATGTGAAAGAATACATGAATTACAAAACTTGTCCGGATCGAACTAGAACAAGGGTTAGAATACTTGCCATCGATTGTCGTCGTCTTACTCGACTAACACACGCATTACACTTTAAATCTCTATGTTTCTACAATACATGATCATACAACGCACCACATTAGGTCATATATAATCAAGTATGTATACTAATATATCTGACCCTTCATCTCAATCTAAATCCTGACTTAGATCTGTTATTATGGTTTTTGACTTTTCATTACGTCATTCAAATTACATTCACATTCAATTGATTATAAACCTCTAATCATCATACATTAAGTGTCTAACAATGCCTTAATAATGTTATATTAACACCTTAATTTATTACTAATGAGTTATCTTTAATTATATACTTGTAAACATTCTTGTCTGTCAAAACTCTGGGACTGGCGCAGCGGCGCCACACTTAACTCTCAGATCTCATGCAATGGCAAGAGTTAGCGATATATGCAGATTCGACTGCCCATTTTTAGGCCACGGGCCATGAAAGCTTTAAGGTCGTGAGTCGCATCATGCCAGCGGACTGTGCCTCAGATAATTTTTACAAATTTTAAATTTTGTGAACTTCCCGGACACATAATTTCTTCGTTATAAGTCCGAATTGGCTCGTTCAAAAGCTTACGGTTCACAAATTATGTACTCTATGCGTTCATACAAGAATTTTATCTATTTAACTTTGTTTGCTAAAATTTCACCTATGAGTTCATTTTTAACGAAAACAATAAACGTCCGTGAACGTTCAATGCTCATTTCTTCGTTCTAAGTCAAAATTCGGCCATTTTTGAGTCCGCAACTCTATAATGCCAAATATGACTTGTCTCCATCAAAACCAATGTTTCGACTTCAAACACAAAATACGACTTCCATTTTGAAAATTTCACGAAATTCGACGATAATCGTCCAATCGTAAATTTTGGCAAAACTACATTCTTAATGATTCTAAATGGATTTCAACCAACATATGATCATTACAAGTTACTTATTACACCAACTTATAATCAAAGTAGGTTTTGACTTATTCTCATAAGTCAATGACTTATTTAACTTATGAACTATAATTCCTCATGCTTATGACTTTCTATGAACTTAAGTCCATCAATCGATGTTCTCATACTATATTCAACATACTAATATCATATGCCAAACATATGCTAAGTTCTTCATGATTCTAACAACTTATTAGAATTCAAGTTGCTTATTTAACTTATTCGGCTTAAGTCCATTCATAACTTAATTCTTATATGTTCTTAGCATACATGTTCATTAATTACACTTCTCTTATCATCCTATTATGATAGAGATGGAAGAATATTGGACACAAGATCATTACCTTTGATGTCTAACTTCTTCTTCTTGGAAAATCTAACAAAGGAAGCTTTGACTTAAAAGTGCTTATTCTCTCTACCAATTAAGTAGCTTATCTTTGAGAGGAAAGTGTTGGATGAAATAACAACCAACAAAAATGAAATGAGGCTTGTATTTATAGGCAATCCAAAGTTAGGGTAGAATGGTCAAAACACCATCCCACCTCCTCCCACCTCCTCATTCCACCTCCTTAATCCTCCACCTCCTTACTATTCATTCCTTGTCTAGCACATCACTTGGTCACCACATAATTTGATTGCTCATCAAGTCTACCCATTTCATACTTGCTTTGCCCCATGGATCATGGCTTACTCATTGGGCTTTGTTAATTAATCTAGCTAATTCCTTATTGGGCTTATACTTCCATAATTTGGACTCATGACTTATCAAACACTTGGGCTTGATTGTCACTTCTATTGGACTTATACTATTAGGTTAATAATCCTATAAGTCCATTACCTTTAATTAAACAACTTAACATTTATACCCCACGTATAATCTTCGTATGCTAGCTCATAAATTAATTCTTAATATACGTTATCTCATTCTTCATAAATAATAGCACAATACGTCGTATTATACTTACATTCATTACTTCATACAATGTATACACATTATACGATCACAACTTTCTTCCTTTACACATAATAAACCTAACGTTCCCAAATTAGGTCCAGATGCGAAATATTACATTTTCCATACTTAGATTATTATTATATAATCCATCTCACCTTGATATTATAACGTTACGTATTTCTCGGAAGTTCAAAATTAATTCTCGAGCAAAAATCGATGAATAGTGTTTTTCAGAAAATTTCTCAGAAAGCTTTTATTTTCGTCTTAGAAATTCAAACACTTTAATTCTCTCATGTAGTTAAAATACTACGACATTCCATCGTTTCTAGGTTATAGAACGACATTCATCTTATCAACACGTAATAATAATAAATAATATTATTTTATTCATTATTAAAAGTATTTATAAGGTTCGATTTTACGGGCATTACAACTACATTCTTTACGATCAAATAGCTTAGAGGTATATATATATATATATATATATATATATATATATATATATATATATATATCAACATGTGATTAAATATAATGATTATCCAAGTGGGAACACTTGTATAACCATATTTAGAAATTAACGAACAAAATATATATCTGAATTACCATATACTAACATGTTGATAAACAATGATCGGATATAGAATATATCACAATAGGGTTAATAATATAGTACAATACTAAAATAATTCTGAAACTTTCTTACTCATATCCATTGCATAAAGGAAATGCAAAGGTAGGATACTTGACTGGTCTACTGCTTACAATACGCAACTTAGTTTTATCTTTTATACCAAAACCTATCATTAATAAGATCATTTGATCTATTAGAATAACATACTATAACACATAGCACTACTTATTGCAGTCAGCACATAACATAATCACATTATCACACATGTTTCACAGTCATTAAATCACCAACAAACACATATACAGACACATTATATAAGTCCAGATCAATTTCTGAAATTTATCGGCGTACCGACGGCTTTACCGGGTACTTATCGAGTCTAAGACTCTATATCGAAGTTCAATATCTACTTATACTATTTAAATAACAGTCATATCATTTTTAAATGACTTACAATAATTTTTAAACAATTATTATAATTTATTCTAATTTTTCAAACACCGAAATCATTGTAAAATGATTTAAATATCAAATAATTCTATTAGCATTAATATTTAATTAATATTAAACTATTAATGAAATTATTTCAAAATATCAAAGTTATTTATAATAACTTAAAATACTTTTAAAGTATTTATATTACCCTTAAATGATTTTTAAAACATTTAAAATCATTTTTTAAATAATTACCATTAATATTAAAATATTAATGCATTATTTATCAAAATATTAAAAGTCATTAATTATAACTTAAAATATTTTTAATTTATTTATATCCTTTTAAATGATTTTAAATAAATAAAATCATTTTTAAACTATTTATTTAATTTAATTTTTAAATAAATTTAATATCATTAATATTAAATTATTAATGAAATTATCCTTTAAGTATTAGAAGTTATATTTTATAACTTAAAATATTCTTAAACACTTTATTTTTATTTAAAATGATTTTTATAATATTAAAATCATTTTTAAACTAATTTATTTAATATAAACATTAAATAAATCTAATATCATTAATATTAAAATATTAATATTTTTCATAAAAAAATATCAAAAGTTATATTTTATGACTTAAAATATTTTTATAATATTTTTATATGATTTTAAATCATAAATTTTATTTTTCGTCATTTATTTAATACATTTATTAAATAGCTTAAATATCATTAATATTAATTTATTAATGAAATTTCATCACAAAATATTAAAAGTTATAGAAAATAACTTAAAATATTTTTTTATACCATAATATAATTTTAAATGATTTTTCAAGTATAAAAAACATTTTTAAATAATTTATTTAATATTATAATTAAATATATTTAATATTTCAAAAATATTAAATATTTATGAAATATATTAAAATAATTAAAAACTAATTTTAGGACGTTAAAATAATTTTTAGGAATTTAGTTTGTATTTTTAATAATTAAAACTAATTTTTCTATTTATTTAATAAAAATAATTAATTTTAGAAATAAATCGTGCTAAAATCACTTTATAGCTGACGTAACTGTCATTATAGGTGTTCTTCGTGTTTTAAAGTCTTCAAAGTCAATTTTCTAGTTAACATGTTTGACCAAGCATAGATCTTAGATCTTAAAGTTTCTAGGCATGATCTTGATCAGATATTGTAGTACTCGTGTTATATTACACTTTCCAACTATCAGTTTTGTCATACAACAACTCAACACAGAGATTTGAACCTTCAAAATGCATGTCAGAACGTTTCTGGGTTTTCAAGAAACCCAGTAGTTCGACTGGTCACTTTCTAGATCATCTTAAGGTAGGTTTTGTTCATGAAATTGGTTATATTATGGTTCAAGTCTACAGAACACATAACAAGGAGTTCGTAGTAATCAACAAATCATTTTAACAACATCATATACTTCAGATTTAAACTGGTCAAAGGCTGTAAGAAACATGTAATCGTGATCAACAAGCCTAGTTTGACCATCGATTATGTTCGATTAGTTGCTTATTTAAAGTATCTAAAGCCACCAATATACAGTACATATACAAGGCTATAAACTGGATACAAACATATTATTATAACACTTATAACCTGACAGATCAAAGGCTTAGAAAATCCTGTCAGATGTTAATCATGTATTTCTGGGTTGCCCAGAAATGGTATAGTCATGCTCGGTCAACGGGTTTTGACCGATCATAACTTCAAATCTACAACAGAACTGACTCTGAATCAAGTTCCAGATGACAGATGACATAACAAACTACATGTTTAAACATTTAAACAGCAAAAACACATAACATAATGAGATCTACAGCCTCTAACATTCGTTGTCAGAACACAAAAACAAAAATTTTCAGATTCTTGAAATCTTCAAATCTGAGCCTCTAGATGTTATGGATTTAACATTTAGCAACCCATATCATCTATATACACTACATACTACATATTACAACACTTAAAACACAACTTCTAACACATCATTCAAGATCAGATTGTAAGATTAGCTTTATACCTTTCTATGAACAAATCTTGAATTCGGGGCTGCTGATTTGTTTAAGGAATTCGTGGGGCTTGTTTATGGGACTGATATACATATATATTTCGTGGGTTTGAGCTTGAGAGAGATAGGTTGGTTGTTTGTACAAAAATGAGCATGAATGATCAATTTTTCTCTCTCCAATCCTATTTATAACATGATGTTACAATGAATTTGGCTGATAAGGGTTGATGTGCTAGACATTTAGTGCAAAAGTAAGTCAAGGGTTGGTTACCAAATAAAGTTTTGGTTAGACTTGCAAGCAACATACTAAATAATACAAAAAGGATAGTTTGGTCAATTTGATCTCAATTTTAATGGCATTCTTGACAATCTAATCAAACCCTTAGGGTTTAACCCTAAGGTTTTAACCCTTAGGTTTTACAACATTAAATTTCTAGGTTTTCATTTAGGGTTTAAAATAAAATTAGTTTCTAAAAATAGAAAATTAGGGTTTGTTAATTAGATTAGGGTTTCTAATTACATAAAACATGATAATTAGGTTTAGGTTTTACTAATTATCATTAAGCATACCAAATTAGCAACTAGGGTTTCCTCCCACTTGATAATTAGGGTTCCAAATATAGAAATTAAGGTTTATAAATATTAATTAGGGTTTTGAAAATTTGGGTCCTCCCTAATTAGGGTTAATATCTCTAATACCGGTCATTACACACACTAACATGATTACATAACAGCCTTAAGCTTACATTCGACTTTTAAATTAATGTTTAACAGCTTAAAACTAGGGTTCTGGCATTAAACACATATTTTGACCAACATTATCAGTCCATACATATACAGTACATATTTACAACACTGAAATAAAATAATATTATAATAAATGCCATTAATCACAAAAAAAATTACTAGACAGATTTTAAAGTCTCATTTGACTTCAAAACTAGGGTTTTTCAGTAATATTAGGGTTTATAAAAATATTATCAAGGTTTGATCATAATGCATTAAAACTGTTTCACACATTAACATTACACACATAACATACATATCTATTCACTAACCAATAATAATATATTATTATTATTCTCATTCCTTGATCAAAACCCAGAATTAGAGTTTGGATTCCATATCTGATTTATCTTACATATACATACCATTATTAATTAAGTTATAATAATTAACTTAATTAATCTGAAATAAATTCATATAATAAAATAAAATAATTATTATAATAATTCTATAATCATTTCATATATTATTTAAATAACATATAAACATATTTTCATGGTAAATTAATTAATAAAAACATTTTTAATATAAATTAATTATTAAGAGAATATACTTTATAATGATCAATAATTCTAAAATAAAATTATTTATAATCATTCATGTAATAAATATATTTTATATTCATCACATAAATACATACACATTATCTGGCACATATTCTCACCTTTATAATAAAAAAAAATTATACGCAAAATTTCTGATTTAATTATATAGAAGATATCGGGTTATTACAGATAGAGGTGGAGGATGAGGAAGAGGATCCTATGGATTTTCCATCAAACTCCATATCAGTTGAGATGTGTGATGAGTTGTATGACTGAAACATAGAATTATAAGATAAGATTGAGGAGCTGAAAGAGCTAGTTGAGGTGTGCCAGGCTACTATAGAGTAGAAGGATGCGGAAATTCAGGAACTCAACTCATGACTTGGGAATACGAAATGGAACCTAGCTCACACAGAGGGACATCAAGAGATTGTTGGCTGAGAATGAGAAGATGAAGACTGAAGTGGAAAAGCTGAAGGATGATTTGAAGGAGGAGTCAACTAAGCGTGTGAGAGCAGAGGATGCATGGATGAAGGCTACTCAGCGTGCAGATCGTGCTGAAGCTAAGGTTCAAACGAAGAAGGCTAAGATGAATGAAATGGATTATGCCTTTCATTCTACGATTGATAGGGCCCAGGACCGAGTCTTTTATTATCCACCTCAATTTGAAGACTTGTTATGGTACATGATGGATCGTAGGACGACGTATCGTATTGTGGAGGAAGAGCATTGAGAAACCTCTCAACGTCTTAATATGCCAAGATAGGAAGAATAATAATAATAAAATATGATTAAGTATGTGATTAAATAAATTATAAATCCCTTAATTTGAGATAAATAAAGGGGTAAGATGAGTATGTAATCCTGAAACTTGTCAAGTTCAGGAAAGATGATGTTGATAGCATAGATTGCCATCTTTACTATGTTATGAAAAGTTATGAATGAATAAAAATATCAAAGTTTATTGGAATGTTATGTGTTCAAGCTTTAATCTTAGAATGTTTAGATTAAACTCTAAATATTCAACGAATTGAATAGTGAACTAATAAGCGTATATTTAAACAGAAAATACCTCATAAAAGAAGACAACCATGCCAACAACCACCTTCTGAGGGGTCTACTAACAATAACAATAATGAGGCAAACGTTAACCCGGTTCAGCAGTTGGTGACTTTGTTAACGGGAGCACTTGCGAATCATTCGCATGCTCAGGTTATGACTTTAAGGGACTTCAAAGCGGTTGGACCGTAAGAGTTTCAAGGGTCTGTGAATCCAGTTGAAGACCAAACCTGGATCACAGAAATGGAGAAGGTGTTCAATGTTGCTAAAGTCAATGAGGATCAGTGTGACGCCCCCAAATTTAGGTACTTAAAACCCGAACTCGGTGCTTCACGATATTATTTCTATGAGCAAAATAATATAAATAATAACATAAATATCAAACTTAATTTACATATCTGAGTTGTCTACATCCCAAGTACGTGACCTTTAAAACATTCATTACATGATAGATAATAATTATTATCATCTTAATTAAGTTTAGCTATTACATAAGATAATATAAGCTTATTTTGTCAGCTTTCCTTTCCCTTTGTTCTGGCAAGGAGCCTTCAAAGTTGATTATGATTAATCGAAAACATTTAAATTAAGCAAGAATGAGCATTTGAGTGCCCAACAAGTAATAGCAAGAAATAAAAGTTAGCTGAAGGAAGTAAATGTTTTCTGTGAAAGACACTTCTACAACGAACCAACAGTTGTGAAGTATGCTGAAACAATTCTAATCAACGTATCAATTTATATTTTGAATTTTTGAAACTGTGTACTGACTATCAATGAAGAGCAGTCGACAGACTGAACATTATTTTTAATTTTCGCAAAGGATAAATAGAACTTCATCTGTAGACCATCATAACTTACAGGCACAAGGGGTGATCAGCCCATTATGCCCTGTATTGATCAATACTACATTCCAAAATGATATTTTCGTTCATCATATCCGCCTTAGGAGCAAAAAAGTTTCCCATGTTCGGGATGTTCATACTTAGTCTAGAATCTGAACCAAAACAATTCGGTTGGATACAACAAAGTTCTATTATGTTCAACAATATTTTTAAGTTTGTGTCTAGCCGAATCAAATAGCTTAGATGGTTCTTCAGTTAATGTATACATACTGGAAACCAATAAGTATGTATCAACATGTGATTAAATACAATAATTATCCAAGTGAGGTCACTTATATAATCATGCTTAGAAATTAACGAACAGAATAAATATCAGGATTGTATAACAGTACTACATTGATAAACAATGATCGGATAATTTAAGAACTTGTATGAATACAAATGTATGGATACATAATCAATAACAATAGAGTTAATAATCTGGAATTACGATAATATAATTCTGAAACTTTTTTACTCATGTCCATTGCATAAAGTAAATGCAAAGGTAGGATACTTGCCTGATTTGCTGCTTATGCAACTTAGTTTTATCTTTTATATTAAGACCTATCATTAATAAGATCATTCGTTCGACTAGAATAACATACTATAACACATAGTACTGCTATTTGCAGTCAGCACATAACCTAATCACATTGTCACATAAGTTTAGTAGTCTATTGAATCACAAACAGACACGTATCTAATAAAACTATCTAAGTCCAGATCAATTTAAAATATTTTGATTGCTGAAACCGGCTTTTATCGGTAATTATCGAGTCTAAAACTTTATTTTGTAGTTCATTATTCGTTTAGATAATTTAAGTATCGACTCATATTATTTTAAATGACTTATAATAATTTTTAAACAATTATTATAATTTATCATGATTTTTCAAACACCTAATCATTATTAAATGATTTAAATATTAAATAAATCTATTATCATTAATATTTAAACAATATTAAAATATTAATAAAACCATTGCCAAAATATTAAAGTTACTTATAATAACTCGAAATACTTTTTAAAGTATTAATATTACCCTTAAATAATTTTTAAAATATTTAAAATCATTTTTAAATTATTAAAATTAATAATTAAATATTAATGTATTATTTACCCAAATATTAAAAGTCATTTATTATAACTTAAAATATTTTTAATTCTTTTTATATCCATTCTAAATGATTTTTAAATTAATAAAACTATTTTTAAACTATTTATTTAGTATAGTTATTAAATAAATCTAATATCTTTAATATTAATTTTTAATGAAATTATCCTTTAAATATTAAAAGTTATATTTTATAACTTAAAATATTTTTAAACTCCTTATTTTCATTCAAAATATTTTTTATAATATTAAAATATTTTTTAATTAATTAATTTAATATAATTATTAAATAGGTCTAAATATCATTAATATTCAATAATTAATGAAATTTATCTTAAAATATTAAAAGTTATATTTTATAACTTAAAATATTTTTAAATACCTTATTATCATTGAAAAGGATTTTTAATATAATAAAATTATTTTTAATTAATTTATTTAATACATTTATTAAATAAATAAATACCAATAATATTCAAATAAATACTAATATTTATGAAAAATATGTTAAATTATTAAAAGTTAATTTTATGACTTCAAATAATTTTTAAAATTATTTTTATAATTTTCAGAAATTAATTTCTATTTTTAAAAGATTTTTGAAAATTAATAAAATTAAAAAGTCTGTCGCTAAAGCCTTTAGTGACAGAAAGTGTAGCCCTAGGTGTTCTTGAGCACCAAGAACATTCATACGCCAGTTTCGAGTGACCTAGTTTGACCAACAATAATTTCTTGTGTAATGTTTTTTTGGGCAAGCTAAAGCTTTGATCTTGTAGTACTGTTGTAGAACTACAAGAATCAACAAAAAACAGGGTCATGCAATATCACATATGCAAGTTATAAAGCCTTGAACTAGCTGTCAGATGTGTTCTTCATGTTCTGGGCTGCCCAGAAACATGAAGTCATGGCCGGTCAACGCTATTGATGGCCTTCAATCTTTGAATCGATTCATGTTATAGGTGTTCTAGATGTCGGGCTTTGTAGACTAACTAAGAGGGTACATGTTTAAAGAACTTAGAAGGTTTACAAATCATTAAGCTGGAAGATCTAAGCCTTAGAACAAGCTGTCAGAGTTGTTCTTCATTTTTTGGGTTACCCATAAATGAAGAACAGTTCGAGTAGCCATATTTGGGCTTCCACAACTTGTTGTTCATGTAATGTTTTAGTGATCTATCAAACAACAATACAATTATCAGATATATGCCGGTCAAAGTATGTCACAGATTATGCTCATTAGTTTTCTGGGTTACCCAGAAAACCGATTTCATGATCGTCTGGCCTCCTTTGACCAGCCACTACTTTCTTTCTGTTAATCATATAGGTGATATTAAGGCTTGAATATAAAGTTCAGCTACCAATCTACAACTTAGATACAAAAACATCAACAAACTAATTAAGATCTGTTAGATCCAGCCTTTGAGAAACCTTGTCAGACACGATCTGGGCAGTTTCTGGGTTACCCAGAATTGCTCAATCAAGCTCGGTCAACTGAGTTTGACCAACAATAACATGAAATCTACACATCACCTAATTCTATTTCCAGTTCCATAACAAAGATCTCATAACATACTACAAGTTCAAACATGTAAACAACCAAAAACATAAACAGACTGAGATCTATGGGGTCTGACATTCATTGTGAGGCAACATTTTTAAATTTTTCTAGATTTTTAAAAACTTCAAATTCGTGTACTTAGATGTTATAGATCTAACATTTATCAACCCAGATCACTTAGTTACACATCATACAACATGTTTAAACACAAAAATCTAATATCTAACATAGGATCAAAGATCAGATTTCTTATTTAGGGTTATACCTCTTTTGTATAATTTCTTGATCTAGGATCCTTGATCTGTTATGGATGAACTTGGAACTGGATTTGGGACTGGTCTATCAAAATAATTTGTGGGTTTTAGAGAGAGAAGGTCTAGGTTGAGTGTTGGTGAATAAATGGGCTTGAATACAACTTTTTCTCTCTCTTTGATCTATATATAACATGATATAATGTATATAGCTGAGATGAAATGCTGATTTCCTGGAGTTTTTAATCACATGGCATATCTAGAGTTGTTTACCAACTCCATATATAGTTAGATCTACAAGTTATCTCAAAATAATGTATCAAGGGTATTTTGGTCATTTTCCATACAATTTTAATGGCCATTTGGTAACTTGGGAAACCCTTAAAGTTTAACCCTTAGGGTTTAACCCTAAGGTTTAAAAAATAGTTTCTAAGATTTCTAATTAGGCCAAAAATGTAAACTAAAGTTTCTAAAAATATAAATTAGGGTTTCCTAATTAGATTAGGTTTCTTAATCACAAATATCTTGGAATTCAGATTAAAGATTTATTAATTAGCATTAAGATTTCTTAATTGGCGATTAGGGTTTACAATTAGCAAATTAGGGTTTATAATTTCGAAGTTAGGGTTTCTAATAATTAGGGTTTTCCCTAATTAGGGTTATATTTTATATTACCTATCATTAGAAATATTAACGCGATTACATAACAGTCTTGAACTCCTATTTGAGTTTCAAAATATGATTTATCGCTTTAATGCTAGGGTTTTGACAATATACATCATGATTGACTAATCATTATCAATACACATACAATATATATTTATAGCACTGAAATATAATTAATATTATACTATTATTCTCATGCCTTATTCAAAATCCTTAATTAGGATTTTTAATCCATATCCGACATAACTTTCATATATACCATTATTAATTAAGTTAAAATAATTAACTTAAATAATCTTAGCAAATTCATATAATAAAATAGTTATTATAATAATTCTAATAATTATTTCATATATTATTTAAATAATATATAATCATATTTTCCTAAAAATTATAATAAGAATATTTTTAGTACAAAATTAATTATAAAAATATAATTTATAATGATCAATAATTCTAAAAAATTATTTGAAATTATTCATGTAATAAATAAATTTTTATTTACCACATACACACGTATATATATATATACACACACTTTACTTTGTACATATTCCCGCCTTTTAAAATAAAAAAAATATTTATAGACAAAATTTCTTATTTATATTAAAAATATTGGGTTATTACATTTACCCTCCCTTATAAAGATTCCGTCCCCGGAATCACCGTTTTAAAACTTATACATTCTAGGGTAAATATCATACACAGTCATTTCAAGTAGATGTCGATCAGACTCAATCGAACTGATATTTAACTAGTCAACGTAAAGCTTCTCTATCTGATTAAACGAAAATTTGATTTCTAATAGAACTCAAATTCCTCCTTCAAAATTTCTTTATAAAATAATTTAGTATATATATGAAAATCATGTATAAGAAAATAAAAGTTATACGAATAATACCTGGAGTTCCATCCCCAGCTGCTACGGTATCTTGAACGGTCATGTTGAAGACGCTTGCAGTTGATTTTGTTGGTTTGTTTGTTGAAGTCGGTCCAGTTATCGCCAGAGTCCCGCTGCCTTTCCTAGTAGTCACACTCCCCCGAATGATATG
This sequence comes from Panax ginseng, assembly GCA_020205605.1. Lineage (NCBI taxonomy): Eukaryota > Viridiplantae > Streptophyta > Magnoliopsida > Apiales > Araliaceae > Panax > Panax ginseng. The sequence continues at coordinate 141,026,517 of CM035128.1, forward strand.
TCCTTCCTGCCCACACTTGTAACACACGAACTTTCCTTTCAAACACTCCCCCGAATGATTCTTCCCGCAATTCTTATACTGCACTTCTTGCTTCACTTGAACATTCCTAAAATTATTCCCTTTTCTTTTCTCAACCCTATTTCCACTATTTTTTTTCCACCTTCCCAGCTCCCTCAACCTTCCCTTTGTTCTTTATCTCCTTATTATAGAGACTCATGGCCTCACTTCCCTCTTCGGCTATGATAGCATTTTCCAAAAGTGATGCAAAAGTGTTTATCTACAACACTGCCACCTTATTGTAGAGCCAGGGTTTTAATCCCAGCTCAAACCTTCTCGCCTTCCTAGCCTCCGTATCAACTTGATGCGGAGCGAACCTAGCCAATTCATTAAAATTTGCGGCATATTCTGACACCGTCATATTATCCTTCTTTAACTCCAAAAATTTAACCACCATCCTAGCCTGCATACTAGATGAGAAATAGTTTTCGAAAGATAGAGTTTTAAACCTAGCCCAAGTTACCACACCTTCTCTTGCCCTCTCTTGATTTTCCTCCCACCAAAAATTCGCCTCCCCCTTCATCATATAGGTAGCAAAAGCTTTCTTTTGCCCCTCAGCTACCCTAGCTATTACAAACGCCTTTTCTATTTCCTTAACCCAGGTTTGGGCTTCTATAGGGTCAGTTGTCTCTCTAGATTTCGGCGGTCCTACAGCCTTAAAATCTTTGAAGTTTGCCAATCTATTATCCGGCTGGTTCCCTACGACTGGCATTCCATGTTGCATAGCCTGAGCTACCATGTTTGCAAAGTTTTTCATCTGGTCTGGTTGTTGCCCCCCAGCGTTGTTGACAGATTCTTCTGCCCTTTGATTTTGAGTTTGACGTCTTGGCGGCATTATCTGATTAAATAAAACATAAATTATACTTTATTATCTTACTTTCTAAACCTTATCATATAAGTTTAATATATCAAACTTATTTCATTAATCAAACATAGATTCATATTTATTTAACTAATTCGTAGTACTTTACATAGCATAACACATACTGCTTTAAGTATCTGATATCCCTTGGTGACCACAAAAGTCGGGATTCGCTGCTATAACTTATACAAAATTTGAGAATATTACATTACACAAACATACTTATCACATATATTACGTCAAACACACCTACTCAACCAGTATATGTACTACCTATTCACTACGCCTTTTTCTTGATCTTGGACAACCTTTCGCCTGATGACCTTCTATTCCACAAATAAAACAGACACATTGCTTTGGATTGCGATAATGAGGAGAGATATGTCCCCAATGTCGGCCACTGTAGCAAATATTTTCTCCTTTCCTGCATAAGCCTTCATGTTTCTTGTTACAGTTTGTACATTTCTCTATTCTGTTAAGGTTCCCTAGGTTGTTATTGGAATTTCCTATATCGCGGTCATTCATTTTTCTTTTCCCTTTCTTGCTCGGAGCTGCACACGCTTTGTTGCTTTTGGCTCCCATTTGATCAATTTTGTGACAACCCGAGAATTTAGAAAATTTATTTAAATTTAGAAAACCATAATGATTGATAAGAAACCCTAGCAACCAGTTCTAAAACCCTAATTTCAGTTCCGGGAATTCTGAAACCCTAATTCAGAAATTTAAAACCCTAGTTTGGGAATGCAAATGCTATGTATAAGGTTAAACGTCATTAATTATAATTTATTAGGAAAACCCTAATGAATTACTTGAAACCCTAACTAATTATTAGAAAACCCTAATACCAAATCTGGGAACTATAATTTCAAATTTTGGGTATTTGAAACTCTAATCTGGGAACTTAAAGGATAATTATAATGCTCAGTGTTATTAATTATAATATTAGTTAGGGTAAAGGTTAATTAATTAGCAAACCCTAATTATAAATTTTTAAACCCTAATTGTTTCGTCAAAAACCCTAATATATAATTGTGGATTAAATTGCTAAATTAGCAATCTTAATTAGGAAATATTAATCCTAATTTGTTTTAGTCCTAATGTGATTAGAAAATTATACTATAATTAAGAAACTCTAATTATAATTTAAAAATGTTAATTTTCATTTTTTTAAACCTTAATCTGGAAATCCTAGAAATGTGATTCTTGTAAACCTTAGGTTTTAACCCTAAGGTTGAACCTAAGGGTAAAACCCTAAGGGTTAAACCCGGAGGGTTTGATCAAATGACAATTCTAGAATAAAAATTGCATAGAAAATAACATTTATGCCCTTTGTGCATTATTTGTAGGTTGAGTGCAAATTTTGTCAATGGTGAGTTGTTCCCCAACTACACCAACTCCATGTGACTTAAAAGAAACTGATCAGCCATATAGATTGCTATATACATTGTATCATATCATTATATATTGATTTAGAGAGAGAAAAGTACACTAATATGGCTCATTTGTTCATAAACACCCAACCAAGTCTCTCTCTCTCTCTAGACCCACGAAATTCTTAAGTTATTCAGTCCCTTGTATGATCCATAACAAGCCATGAATAGATCACAAAGATCAGATTCAAGATCAAAGCATGAATAGGGTGATCAGATTCAAGAACAGATCATAAACCCTAATTTTTGTAAATAGGGTGATTTTATGTTAGTTGTTGTTTAGATTGGTGCTTGAGGGTGTCACTTAGTGATCTGGGTTGATAGATCACAGATCTATAACACTTCGATGAACTAACATATGATTTTAAGAAATCTGGAAAAAAGTTGAAAACATGGCTTGACAGCCGAATGTCAGGGCTCATAGATCCTTTCTTGTTTTTACATGTTATATGTTATAAGGTTTTGGATCTGGAACTTGAATCAAGTCCAGATCATGTGTAGATCGAGAGTTATTGTTAGTCAAAGAGCATTGAACGATCATAAAAGTAAGAATATGGGCAGCCTAGATTTGCCCAGATGGCTTCTGACAAGTTTTGCTAGCCCTTGATCTTGCAGTTGTTTGTTATTTTGGCCAAGTTGTTGTTGTTATGTTGTACTCTGGTATGTGATCTACATGTAAAAGTCATTATAACACCTTGAACCATTACAGGAGCAAAGATAATTAAGGTCAAATGTGAGTTGACCACCAGCCTGGGGACAAAATCTGGAAAACCCAGATTTTTCAAGAACAGCCTCTGACCCTTACTTTGACCAGCCTTGTTATGTCATGTGTTATTTTATTATGATGATCTGTTGTTATAGACATGATTCCTGACATCTCGACTATAAGATCCAACCACTAGATCACACAAATCAAACACAGAACTCAAACTGTAGGGATCAAAAATAGGTACCTTCAATTCTGGAAAATCCAGAAAACGAAGAACAGCCTTGTCAGAATTGTTGGAGACTGGTACCTTACTAATATGTTGTTGTTTGGTCATGAAATGAGTTTGTGGTTGTAGTACTACATCAGTACAGCAATCTTAACCCCATAAGCTACCCAGAAATCATAAAGAACACTGCTTTAATGTTGGTCAAAGTAGGCATCCGGTAACTGGTTATGAAGATCTGGGTTTAGGCCAAGAACACGAAGAACACCTATAGCGACAGTCATGTCGCTATAGTTACTCTTTAGCGACAGTTTATTTAGAAAATTAATAATTTTAATTAATAAATAGATAAAAATAGTTTTTAATTATTAAAAATACATAATAAATTATGAAAAATTATTTTAAAGCATAAAAATTAGTTTTTAATTATTTTGAGTATATTCCATAAATATTTAATATTTTTAGAATATTAATGGTATTTAATTTATTTAATTATAATATTAAATAAATTAGTTAAAATGATTATAATACTTGAAAAATCATGAAAAATTATTTTATGGTGTTAGAAAATATTTTAAGTTATTTTTAATAACTTTTGATATTTTGTGATGAATTTTATTAATAATTTATTATTAATGGTAATTAATTTATTTAAATATATTAAATACATTATGGAAAATTAGAAATAATGCTTTAAAAATCATATAAAAATGATTTAAGTATTAGAAAAATATTTTAAGTTATAAATTTTAACTTTTGATATTTTGTCATGAAAATATTAATATTTTAATATTAAAAACAATTATCGGATAATGGATTTAAGTGTTTAAAAATCACATAAATATGATTTTAAGGTATTAAAATACTTTGATATATTATAAATATATTATAATATTATGTTATGATTTTCATTAATATTTAATATTAAATAAATATTAATGATTAAGAAATTATGTGGAATTTAATTCATTTAAATACGATTTATTTAATGATTGAAAAATTATGATAAATGGTAATAATTATCTAAAAATTATTACAAGCCTAAGAAAAATATTTTTATTGGTAATAAAATTATCTAAGATATTGTTAAGTGTTAGGCAGAGTTGAATTGAACTTAAACTCGATATTTGTCCGACTAGACCGTCAGGATGATAGAATTGTGTCGGTTTCAACTCGAACCGAAATAGTTTGACTTGATGCTATGTATATAATCGATAGGGTTATGTGTTATGTGTTTAGGTTATTCTATATATATATATATATATATATATATATATATATATATATATATATATATATATATATATAATATTATTATATTACGATGATATTATTCTAATATTGGAGATCTATATTACTAATATTAGTTCTTCGGATACAGAAATATAAATTGTGTAACGGTAATCAATGGTTCAGGCAAGTTTTTCTTAACTCTACTAAGAGTTGTTTCATTCGGATATTCTTATGGTTAATCATTTTTGATTGCCATGTAGAATTGTACTCTATACATATTGCATTTATAAGTCAGGTATGAAAGGCTTATCACCTTCATTACCGTTTGGTCGAGATATATTTGTTCATGTTTAATACTTGTTCAGTCAAAAGTTTGTTCGTGCTAGTTCTCAATTATATTGATGAATTATAGCCAGCTTATTATTCAGACTCTTTCAATCATGATATATCCTTATATAAATTTAAACTTGCTAGGCAACTTTCATGCTCACCCTTGCTATATCATGATAAAACGTTGCAGATAAGGCGAATGCGTTCGGATACAGGAAAAAGGATAATGCCATGTTTAGCTTGGGATAAAATGTGCAGCTAATTTGTAATAGTATAGTTTGATGATAAGGTTATATGTTAGATAGTTTATGAATTGTGTATAAGTTAAGGTTACTCGATTTTGGGGAAATAGTGTGTAAAGTGTATTGTATAAATAATTTATGTTTATATCTTCCACAATAGTTATAGAATGATTGTAACAGATCCGTGGTGATTTGGGACCCGAATTTGGGGCTGTCACAGTTGGTATCAAAGCTGTTGGTTATGAAGCTTAGGTAGGAATACATGCGACCAATAACCACAGTGATTAGGATAAGATCTAACTCACATAGAGTTAGTCGGTCAGTAAGATTCAAAGACGAATCTCGACGAGTGTAAAGATAATGGAGTTCTGATATTAAAGTTAAACAGTAGTGGTGAATAGATAGAGTCTAAAGGACTAAAGGTGCAAGAATAGGAGATCGTAAAACAAAACGATCAAGATATAGAAATGAATCATAATATATACGATGACATCACCCCGTGATCTGATAAGGTGATAGCAGGGATAAGAATCAATCTGATGATTGGAAAGTTTACAACAAGATTGTTGTGTGAATTGGTACAGATTCAGGAAAGGATTAAGAATACAGATTAAATGAAATTCGTATTGAGAAGGGGGTTAAGATTAGGTGGGGATTTCAATTGCTGACTCATGTCAGCAGCTGAGTTGTATGATTCTTCGTATATGAGTTGAATTGTACGTGGTGTAACAACTACTTAGTTTCTGGCACTGATAATCATTGAAATATTTGTATCGGACTATTTGCTATATGCATGTTAAAAGGGTGATTCCTTTCTCATGTGTATAACAGATAGATAGGTTATAGGTAGAGAATATAAGGCTAAGTACGAGTTCTTAAAACTCATACTTATGTGATATTCTTGACTAATAGTTATATGAAATGTTTATGAACCCCTCAGCGAATGGACACCAAAGGTCTGACTAGGGTAAGTTCCTAAACTCATATGATTGTGGCAAGTTTATGAACTCATAAGTGTGGTTTGACGAACTGGGTATAGTTGTGTGTCAATGGAGAATTGAGGATTATAGGAACAGATAGATTGTTAAGCAAATGATTATAAGTGGAGACATAAGTTTTCCAAAACTCCTAGCTATGCTAGATTTCAAAATTTTGACATCAAGTTAAATACGCACTATGTGCTTTTAAAAAAAATATGTAGACTCGTAATCATTTTTGAAACGGTTTAAAGTATAGTATATGCTACTTATTTCAGCTAGACGCAAATGATTTGAAATATCAAAATATATTTTTATTTATCACTCAAGTACCATGTAACCTGGTGTAGAGATGATAAAAGGTGATGAAGTTGTAAATACAGGAATACTTAGTGTGAATTTGATCTAACATCGTTGTTCCACTATTGTATGATGTGTTATGACAAAGTCATACAATGACGGCATCCTCAAATGGACTTTTATTACAGTACGACATCATGACTTCATTCTTCAAAAATATTTTCAAAAAGTATAATTTGCCAACGGGGTTTGGCTACACCTAAATAATTCGATTGAATTGAAATATTGATATGAGTCTACGCTATTCGATTCAGCTTATGAAAACTCAAAGTGTTCATTGAAAGAAATTTCTCGAACCAAATTGTTTTGGTGCGGAATCATATGATAAGACTGAGGTGAACTATGTTGTTTGGATAAAATAATCCAATTGGGTAGCGTAAATATTCGCTAGACATGATTAATACATTATGCATGACGTAAGAGTACGATAGGCTAATCACCTAAAGTACTATCAACGGTTGTTTACCTTCTTTGTGATTGTAAAAATACCAAGTATGTATTATTTTGCGGTATGAATACCGTTAAAACTATGTGTTCATGGTCTATATGACCCCTCAGCAAAATTTAAAAACTTTTACTCTTGTGAGTGGTGTATTGGGTAACTTGTGATGATATGTGTGAATGGTGTAAGCAGTACGGTGTAAGGTGTAAGGTGAATTTCGGGGATGAAATTCTTAGAAGAAGGGGTGAATTGGACAACCCGAGAATTTAGACAATTTATTAAAATCTTAAATGATGGATTTAAGGTCAAATAATAGACCAAGATAGAAAATAAGTGTATGCATTTGATATTATTGGGAAGGAATTTTGAGGATTTCAAAATTCTGTAAATGATTTAGGTGAATTATTCAAGATTAAGTGTATATGTCTTTATGTTCCGTAAATATAGTATTATATGTATACAGTATGTGTTTGAGGTCAAGGGTTGACCAGATAAATTTTATCAATGTCAAACCCTAATATTATTTTCGAATATCGACGTTCAATTAGAAAACTCTAATGATTGATAAGAAACCCTAGAAACCGGTTCTAAAACCCTAATTTCAGTTCTGGGGATTCTAAAACGCTAATTCGGAAATTTAAAACCCTAGTTTGGGAATGCAAATGCTATGTATAAGGTTAAACGTCATTAATTATAATTTATTAGGAAAACCCTAATGAATTACTTAAAACCTTAATTGATTATTAGAAAACCCTAATACCAAATCTGGGAACTCTAATTTCAGATTCCGGGTATTTGAAACTCTAATCTGGGAACTTAAAGGATAATTATAATGCTAAGTGCTATTAATTATAATATTAATTAGGGTAAAGCTTAATTAATTTGCAAACCCTAATTACAAAATTTTAAACCCTAATTGTTTCGTCAGAAACCCTAATATACAATTGTGGATTAAATTGCTAAATTAGCAATCTTAATTAGGAAATATTAATCCTAATTTGTTTTAGTCCTAAGGTGATTAGGAAATTATACTCTAATTAGGAAACTCTAATTATAATTAAAAAATATTAATTTTCATTATTTTAAAACCCTAATCTGGAAATCCTAAAAATGTGATTCTTGTTAACATTAGATTTTAACCCTAAGGGTTTAATCAAATGACAATTCTAGAATAAAAATTGCAAGGAAAATGACATTTAGTCCTAATGTGATTAGGAAATTATACTGTAATTAGGAAACTCTAATTATAATTTAAAAATGTTAATTTTCATTTTTTAAAAACCCTAATCTGAAAATCCTAGAAATGTGATTCTTGTAAACATTAGGTTTTAACCTAAGGGTTAAACCCTAAGGGTTTGATCAAATGACAATTCTAGAATAAAAATTGCATGGAAAATGACATTTATGTCGTTTGTGCATTTTTTGTAGGTTGAGTGCAAATTTTGTCAATGGTGAGTTGTTCTCCAACTACAACAACTCCATGTGACTTAAAATAAACTGATCAGCCATCTAGATTGCTATATACATTGTATCATATCATTATATATTGATTTAGAGAGAGAAAAGTACACTAATATGGCTCATTTGTTCATAAACCCCCAACCAAGTCTCTCTCTCTCTCTCTCTCTAGACCCACGAAATTCTTAAGTTATTCAGTCCCTTGTATGATCCTAACAAGCCATGAATAGATCACAAAGATCAGATTCAAGATCAAAGCATGAATAAGGTATAAATCCTAATTTTTGTAAATAGGGTGATTTTATGTTAGTTGTTGTTTAGATTGGTGCTAGAAGGTGTCACTTAGTGATCTGGGTTGATAGATCATAGATCTATAACACTTAGATGCACTAACATAGCATTTTAAGAAATCTGGAAAAAAGTTGAAAACATGGCCTGATAGCCGAATGTCAGAGCTCATAGATCCTTTCTTGTTAATTGTTTATGTGTTTTAACAGTTTTTACTTGTTGTATGTTATAAGGTTTTGGATCTGGAACTTGAATCAAGTGCAGAACATGTGTAGATTGAGAGTTATTGTTGGTCAAACAGCGTTGACCGATCATAAAAGTGAGAATCTGGGTAGCCCATATTTGCCCAGATGGCTTCTGACAAGTTTTTCTAGCCCCTGATCTTGTAGTTGTTTGTCATTTTGGCCAAGTTATTGTTGTAATGTTGTAGTCTGGTATGTGATCTACATGTAAAAGTCATTATAACACCTTGAACCATTACAGGAGCAAAGATAATTAAGGTCAAATGTGAGTTGACCACCAGCCTGGGGACAAAATCTGGAAAACCCAGATTTTTCAAGAACGACCTCTGACCCTTAGTTTGACCAGCCTTGTTATGTCATGTGTTATGTTATTATGATGATCTGTTGTTGTAGACATGATTCCTGCATCTCGACTAAAAGATCCAACCACTAGATCACATAAATCAAACACAGAACTCAAACTGTAGGGATCAAAAATAGGTACCTTCAATTCTGGAAAATCCAGAAAACGAAGAACAGCCTTGTCAGAATTTTTAGAGACCCAGATCTTACTGATATGTTGTTGTTTGGTCATGAAATGAGTTTGTGGTTGTAGTACTACATTAGTACTACAATCTTAACCCCATAAGCTACCGAGAAATCATCAAGAACACTGTTTTGATGTTGGTCAAAGTAGGCATCCAGTAACTGGTTATGAAGATCTAGGTTTGAGCCAAGAACACGAAGAACACCTATAGCGACAGTCCTGTCCCTATAGGTAATCTTTAGCGAGAGTTTATTTAGAAAATTAATTATTTTAATTAATAAATAGATAAAAATAGTTTTTAATTATTAAAAATACATAATAAATTATGAAAAATTATTTTAAAGCATAAAAATTAGTTTTTAATTATTTTGAGTATATTCCTTAAATATTTAATATTTTTGGAATATTAATGGTATTTGATTTATTTAATTATAATATTAAATAAATTAGTTAAAAATGAATTTAATACTTGAAAAAATCATGAAAAATTATTTTATGGTGTTAGAAAATATTTTAAGTTATTTTAATAAATTTTGATATTTTGTGTTAAATTTCATTAATAATTTATTATTAATGGTAATTAATTTATTTAATAAATATATTAAATAAATTATGAAAAATTAGAAATAATGCTTTAAAAATCATATAAAAATGATTTAAGTATTAGAAAAATATTTTAAGTTATAAAATATAAATTTTGCTATTTTGTCATGAAAATATTAATATTTTAATATTAAAAGCAATTATCGATAATGGATTTAAGTATTTAAAAATCATATAAATATGAATTTAAGGTATTAAAATACTTTGATATATTATAAATATATTATAATATTATGTTATGATTTTTATTAATATTTAATATTAAATAAATATTAATGATTAAGGAATTATGTGGTATTTAATTCATTTAAATATGATTTTAATGATTGAAAAATTATGATAAATGGTAATAATTATCTAAAAATTATTACAAGCCTAAGAAAAAATATTTTGACTAATAATAAAATTATCTAAGATATTGTTAAGTGTTAGGCAGAGTTTAATTGAACTTAAACTTGATATTTGTCCGACTAGACCGTCGGGATGATAGAATTGTGTCGGTTTCAACTCGGACCAAAATAGTTTGACTTGTTGATATATGTCTTATGTGTTGTATAGACTGATAGGGTTATGTGTTATGTGTATATATATATATATATATATATATATATATAATAGTATTATATTGTGATGATATTAATCTAATATTGGAGATCTATATTACTAATATTTGGTCTTCGGATACAGCGATATAAATTGTGTAACTGTAATCAACGGTTCAGGCAAGTTTTTCTTAACTCTACTAAGAGTTGTTTCATTCGGATATGCTTATTGTTAATCATTGTTGATTTCCATGTAGAATTGTACTCTGTACATATTTCATGCATAAGTCAGGTATGAAAGGCTGATCGCCTTCATTACCGTTTGGTCCAGATATATTTGTTCATGTTTAATACTTGTTCAGTCAAAAGTTTATTCGTGCTAGTTCTCAATTATATTGATGAATTATAGCCAGCTTATTATTCAGACTCTTTCAATCATGATATATCCTTATATAAATTTAAACTTGCTGGGCAACTTACATGCTCACCCTTGCTATATCATGATAAAACATTGTAGATAAGGCGAATGCATTGGAATACAGGAAAAGGATAATGCCAAGTTCAGCTTGGGATAAAATGTGCAGCTAATTTGTAATAGTATAGTTTGATGATAAGGTTATATGTTAGATAGTTTATGAGTTGTGTATAAGTTAAGGTTACTCAATTTTGGGGAAATAGTGTGTAAAGTGTATTGTATAAACAATTTATGTTTATATCTTCCGCAATAGTTATAGAATGATTGTACAAGATCCGTGGTGATTTGGGACCCGAATTTGGGGCTTTCACAAATTTGAATTTTAAGCTTATCTTGTTCTTCCATTGTTTTTATTAATGCTTTCCGCAATTGACTATTTAATAGCTTTCCTATTTTCCACAACTTTTCTAGAGAAGAAACATTGTTCCTCAGATTCTGCACTTCTGTTAATGCTTGATCAGCTCCAACTTCGGTGTCTGAATCACTATCTGTCAGTTCCACTATTTCTAGGTCTGGTACTATATTTTCCACAATAACCACCTCATCCGAGTTGCTTTTATTGTGAGCCTCTATTTTAGATATTGGCTTTGATATTGGCTCCTTTACGATCTGAGGGTATCCTAATCCTTTTCCACCTGACATCCACACATAAATTATCCTGATTAGCATGTAATATATACACACAGCAAGTAATAGCTTTATATAGGTTATCTTTTATTTTATTTAACGATAAATTTATTCAATTCATCTCCTTTTAAACTCTATATGAGTTATTTGTATTTTTAACGTTTCCCTTTGTCCTAAGGTTATAACCTAAGGTTTATTCCCACCTAAGGTTTCTAATGTGGCACTCCCAAAATAGGTCCACACGACCCATTTTGAGTTGCCAGATATCACACTATAAAAATCAAATACAAACCTCATTTATACAACTGTTGAACTGTCGTACAGAATACGACCACGGTTAAGCTATGAGTTTTAATACAATATTTTCTCGTAGACAGTATCCAAACTCAAATTGTTACAATGCCATATAAAAATACAGCAACAAATATTTTAAGACCCCAAAGAAGAACGAGAAGATTACTATCATATTCATTCTAATGAGGTGCACTTTTGACGTTGTCAAAGTCGGGTTCTTATCACCCTATTGTTGTTTGCCAAAATCAATTATTAAGTGACGTATAAAATACGACACACACATCTTAGGTCCTCAATACAATTATCTGTTGCATGTCATGCCGTTTTATAATGTATTGAGAAACTTCGACAGTCTCGGACCATCCCACTATTTCCCTGTTATCCCCGCTCGACCCAGCTACACTCTTATTACCTGAAAGGAATTGTGAAGCAAAAGGGTGAGCATAATTAGCCCAGTAAAGAATATCATGGCTAAGATAATTAATTTATCAACAACCTTTATCAGAATAAATCAGAGATTTATAACATATGGTAGATAATAAAAGTTTTCAACCATAATTGCAGTGGAATCAACAATCCATTAGAAGAGTCAAGTAGAACATAATGTCTACTATCTCCTCTAAATTAAAATTCCATCGTTGATATTTTATTCATGTAATACTCATTAACAGTTCTTTGTTATACTTAAGACAAATAGAACTTTCAACACTTGTCTTCACCTGAACCACCAAAGATGTTAGTTAAATTCACAATTCATATTTATAATAATGTGAATTAATAGTTCCTTCTTGCCACAAAGGCTTAATAGAACGTTTACTCAATATCCTTACCCCAAAGGCTGAAGATATTCAAATGTAATAACAATGATCATACCAATCAGTTGTCTATATTTGCACTACGGACCAAAGATATTCAACTATTAAAAACAATGGTCATGATCATACCAATCAATTGCCTGTCAGTGCACTACGGCCAAAGACATTCAACTATTAACTAATGGTCATGATCCTGCCAATCACATCATTGAATTATCCATGCACTACGACCAAGGATATTCGTTAGTATCACTAGTGGTCATGATCATGTTATACATCTGTCCATCTTCGCACTACGGGTCAAAGCTATCAAACAATAAATCATCTTTGCATTACAGGCCAAAGATATTCAACAACATATCATCTTTGCACTACAGGCCAAAGACATACAACTGTAAAACCAATAACCAACAGTATAATAGAGAATGGAATAATAAAAAAAATTCACCATGTATGCGATTACTTGCGATAGACAAAGTTATTCCAACATAATAATAAAGAATGGAATAATAAAAGAATTTCACCATATATGCGAGACTTCACATGACAAAGTTATTCCAACATAATAATAAAGAATGGAATAATGTAAGAATTTCACCATGCGTATGCGTAATCCAGATTGCATAAAAGTTATTCCAACAGAATAATAAATAATGGAACCAGGTCATGCATAATCGCACAGACAGGATATTCCAACAGAGTAATAAAGAATGGAATAATAAAAGAATTTCACCATGTATGCAGTACTTCGCATAGACAGGTTATTCCAACATAATAATAAAGAATGGAATAACAGAAGAATTTCACCATACGTGTGTAATCCGCACAGACAGGTTATTCCAACAGAATAATAAAGAATGGAATAACAGAAGAATTCACCATGCATACGATAGATCGCACAAATAGGTTATTCTCAATAGAATAATAAAGAACGGAACCAGGTCATGCGAAATTCGCACCGACAAGATATTCCAACAGAATAATAAAGAATGGAATAACAACAAAATTTCACCATGTATGCGGTACTTCGCATAAACAGGTTATTCCAACAGAATAATAAAGAATGGAATAATAGAAGAATTTTACCATGTATACGATACTTCGCATAAACAGGTTATTCCAACATAATAATAAAGAATGAAATAATAGAAGAATTTCACCATGTATACGATACTTCGCATAAACAGGTTATTCCAACATAATACTAAGGAATAAAATAATAGAAGAATTTCGCCATGTATGCAGTACTTCACTTGGACAGGTTATTCCAACATAATAATAAAGAATGGAATAAAAGAAGAATTTCACCAAGTATAGGGTAGCCCGCGTATACAGGTTATTCCAACAGAATAATAAAGAATGGAATAACAGAAGTTCTCTTCATGAATACAAAAGAAATAATACCCATTACAGGTACAACAAATAATATCCCTTACCTTATAAAGAAGAGTACTCCGATGGTAGGGCGGGGATATACTTGAAGAAACTTGCACTACGCTCAAAGCTTTCTTAAACGCTAAAGAAATACGCTCAAGATTATAGAAGAAGAATTCTCTCTATAGTTTCTCTTTCTAGAGTTTCAGTGAATTCTTAAGAAATAATGAAGGAATGAGCTTCTATTTATAGAAGAATGGACTGCATAGTAACTAATTCATGAATGGTCCATATTGATTTACTTTTAATCGAACGGTTCATATTTAAAGCAAAATCTTTTAAATAAAATATAATATATTTTATTTATAATCTAATAAAATGAATAACTTTATAAAAGTATTCTTTTTTATATAAAAAGATTTTACTATACAAAACATTATGCATAATAGAATATAATATATTCTATTTATAGAATAACTTTATAAAAGTATTCTGTTTTATATAAAAAGATTTTACTATGCCAAACACTATACACAATAGAATATAATATATTCTATTTATAGAATAACTTTATAAAAGTATTATGTTTTATATAAAAAGCTTTTCTACTATTATAATTTCAACCAACGGTCTGAAAAATTAGTACATTTCTTCATGGAATAATATTGTACCCAAAAATGATTTGGACAGAAAGAAATATATTTTTCGGGTAAATTGTACCCCGTAAATAGTAACTCGTGAATAGTAACTCGTGAATAGTAACTTGTGAATAGTAACTCGTGAATAGTAATTCGACACAAAAAGTGCCCCAAATATCCGAGTGAATAATACTGGAGTGCATAGTAATCGGGTATTTTATGACAACTTGTCTACTTAAAAAAAAATTCACATCTCACCCTTAACTCTAACCTTTTATTAATTTAACCATTTACTAAAATAGAAAAATAGAATACTTTTATTTTATAAAATTCGGGGTCTCACTTCTAACATATAGCTTTGATACCAACCTGTGACGCCCCCAAATTCAGGTACTTGAAACCTGAACTCGGTGCTTCACGATATCATTTCTATGAGCGAAATAATAATAATAATAACATAAATATCAAACTTAATTTACATATCCGAGTTGTCTACATCCCAGGTACGTGACCTTTAAAACATTCATTACATGATAGATAATAATTATTATCATCTTAATTAAGTTTAGCTATTACATAAGATAACACAAGCTTATTCTGTCAGATTTCCTTTCCCTTTGTTCTTGGCAGAGCCTTCAGGTTGATTACACTTAACTGAAAACATTTAAATTAAGCAAGAATGAGCATTTGAGTGCCAAGCAAATAATAGCAAGCAATAAAAGTTAGCTGAAGGAAGTAAATGTTTTCTGTGAAAGGCACTTCTACAATGAACCAACAGTTGTGAAGTATCTTTGAAACAATTCTAATCAACATATCAATTATATTCTAAATTTTTGAAACTACGATCGACTATCAATGAAGAGCAAATGACATACTATGAACATTATTTTAATTTTTGCAAAGGTGAAACCGAACTTCATCTCAGAACCGTCATAACTTACGAGCACGAGGGGTGATCAAATTTCGTTATGCCTCAGATTGATCAATACTACATACCAAAATGATATTTTTGTCCATCATATCTGCCTTAGGCACATAAAAGTTTCCCATGTTCGGGATGTTCATACTTAGTCTGGAATCCAAACCAAAACAATTCGGTTGGATACAACAAAGTTCTATCATGTTCAACAATACTTTTAAGTTTGTGTCAAGCCGAATCAAATAGCTTAGACGGTTCTTAAGTCAATGTATACATACTGGAAACCAATAAGTATGTATCAACATGTGATTAAATACAATAATTATCCAAGTGAGGTCACTTGTATAATCATGCTTAGAAATTAATAAACAGAATAAATATCAGGATTGTATAATAGTACTACATTGATAAACAATGATCGGATAATTTAAGAACTTGTATGAATACAAATGTATGGATACATAATCAATAATAATAGAGTTAATAATCTGGCATAACGATAATATAATTCTAAAACTTTTTTACTCATGTCCATTGCATAAAGTAAATGCAAAGGTAGGATACTTGCCTGATCTGCTGCTTACACAACTTAGTTTTATCTTTTATATCAAGACCTATCATTAATAAGATCATTCGTTCGATTAGAATAATATACTATAACTCATAGTACTGCTATTTGCATTCAGCACATAACCTAATCACATTGTCACATAAGTTTAGCAGTCTATTGAATCACAAACAGACACGTATCTAATCAAACTATCTAAGTCCAGATCAATTTTTGAAAAATTTCGGTGTACCGACGGCTTTATCGGGTAATTATCGAGTCTAAAACTTAATTTTGTAGTTCATTATTTGTTTAGATAATTTAAGTATCAGTCATATTATTTTTAAATGACTTCAAATAATTTTTACATAATTATTATAATTCATCATGATTTTTCAAACAACGGAATCATTATTAAATAATTTAAATATTAAATAATTATATTATAATTAATATTTAAAAATATTAAAATATTAATAAAACCATTTCCAAAATATTAAAGTTACTTATAATAACTCGAAATACTTTTAGAGTATTAATATTACCCTTAAATGATTTTTAAAACATTTAAAATCATTTTTAAATAATTAAAATTAATATTTAAATATTAATCTATTATTTACCCAAATATTAAAAGTCATTTATTATAACTTAAAATATTTTTAATTCATTTATATCCAATTTAAATGATTTTTAAATTAATAAAACTATTTTTAAACTATTTATTTAATATAATTATTAAATAAATGTAATATTTTAATATTAAATTATTAATGAAATTATCCTTTAAATATTAAAAGTTATATTTTATAACTTAAAATATTTTTAAACTCCTTATTTTTATTTAAAATGATTTTTATAATATTAAAATTATTTTTAATTAATGTATTTAATAGAATTATTAAATAAGTCTAAATATCATTAATATTAAATAATTAATGAAATTTACCTTGAAATATTAAAAGTTATATTTTATAACTTAAAATATTTTTAAATACCTTATTATCATTTAAAATTATTTTTAATGTAATAAAATCATTTTAATTAATTTATTTAATACATTTATTAAATAAACTAAATACCAAAAATATTCAAATAAATACTATTATTTATGAAAAATATGTCAAATTATTAAAAGTTGATTTTTATAACTTAAAATAATTTTTAAAATTATGTTTGTAATTTTTAGAAATTAATTTCTATTTTTAAAAGATTTTTGGAAATTAATAAAATTAAAGTCTGTCACTAAAGTCTTTAGTGACAGAAATTATAGCCTTAGGTGTTTTTGAGAACTAAGAACATTCATATGCCAGTTTCGAGTGACCTAGTTTGACCAACAATAATTTCTTGTGTAATGGTTTTCTGGGCAAGCTAAAGCTTTGATCTTGTAGTACTAACGTAGAACTACAAGAATCAACAATAAACAGGGTCATACAATATCACAAATGCAAGTTATAAAGCCTTGAACTAGATGTCAGACGTGTTCTTCATATTCTGGGCTGCCTAGAAACATGAAGTCATGGCCGGTCAACGCTATTGATGGCCTTCAATCTTTGAATCGGTTCATGTTATAGGTGTTCTAGACGTCAAGCTTTGTAGACTAACTAATAGGGTACATGTTTAAAGCACTTAGAAGGTTTACAAATCATCAAGCTGCAAGATCTAAGCCTTAAAACAAGCTGTCAGAGTTGTTCTTCATTTTCTGGGTTACCCAGAAATGAAGAACAGTTCGAGTAGCCATATTTGGGCTTCCACAACTTGTTGTTCATGTAATGTTTTAGTGATCTAATGATTTCAGGTTGTAGCCAACATGTAAGCAAACAAATATATCACATAAAATCAATCAAACAACAATACAATTATCAAATCTATGACGATCAAAGTATGTCAGAGATCATGCTTATCAGTTTTCTGGGTTACCCAGAAAACCGATTTTATGATCGTCTGGCCTCCTTTGACCAGCCACTACTTTCTTTCTGTTAATCATATAGGCGATATTAAAGCTTAAATATAAAGTTCATCTACCAATCTACAACTTAGATATAAAAACATCAACAAACTACTTAAGATTTGTCAGATCCAAGCTTTGAGAAACTTTGTCAGACACGATCTGGGCAGTTTCTGGGTTACCTAGAATTGCTCAGTCAAGCTCGGTCAACTAAGTTTGACCAACAATAACATGAAATATACACATCATCTAAACCTAGTTCTAGTTCCAGAACAAAGATCTCATAACATACTACAAGTTCAAACATTTAAACAACCAAAAATATAAACAGACTAAGATCTCTGGGGTCTGACATTCATTGTCAGACAACATTTTTAAATTTTTCCAGATTTTGAAAAACTTCAAATTTCTGCACTTAGATGTTATAGATCTAACATTTATCAACCCAAATCACCTAGTTACACATCATACAACATGTTTAAACACAAAAATCTAACATCTAATATATGATCAAAGATAAGATTTCTTATTTAAGCTTATACCTCTTTTGTACAATTTCTTGGTCTAGGATCCTTGATCTGTTACGGGTGAACTTGGAACTGGATTTGGGACTGATCTACCAAAATATTTCGTGGGTTTTAGAAAGAGAAGGTCTAGGTTGAGTGTTGGTGAATAAATGGGCTTGAATATGACTTTTTCGCTCTCTTTGATCTATATATAACATGATATAATGTATATAAATTTGAGATGAAATCGTTGATTCTTTGAGTTTTTAATCACATGGCATATCTAGAGTAGTTTACCAACTCCATATATAGCTAGATCTACAAGTTATCTCAAAATAATGCAACAAGGGTATTTTGGTCATTTGCCATACAATTTTAATGACCATTTGGTAACTTGGAAAACCCTTAAGGTTTGACCCTTACGGTTTAACCCTTAAGATTTAACCTTTAGTGTTTAACGCTAAGGTTAAAATAAATTACTTTTTAGGATTTCTAATGAGGCCAAAAATGGAAACTAAAGTTTCTAAAAATATAAATTAGGGTTCCTTAATTAGAATAGGTTTCCTAATGACAAATATCTTGGAATTTAGATTAAAGATTTATTAATTAGCATTAAGATTGCTTAAGTGGCGATTAGGGTTTATAATTAGCAAATTAGGGTTTATAATTTCGAAGTTAGGGTTCTTAATTTAGCAATTAGGGTTTCTAATAATTAGGGTTTTCCTTAATTATGGTTATATTCTATATTACCTATCATTATACACATTAACGCGATTACATAACATAACAGTCTTCAACTCCTATTTGAGTTTCAAAATATTGTTTATCGCTTTAATGCTAGGGTTTTAACATTATACACCATAATTGACCAATCATTATCAATACACAATACAGTATATATTTATAGTACTGAAATATAATTAATATTATATTATTATTCTCATACCTTATTCAAAATTCGTAATTAGGGTTTTGAATCCATATCCATATAACTTTCATATATACCATTATTAATTTAGTTAAAATAATTAACTTAAATAATCTTAACAAATTCATATAATAAAATAGTTATTATAATAATTCTAATAATCATTTTATATATTATTTAAATAATATAAAATCATATTTTCCTAAAAATAATAATAAAATATTTTTAGTACAAAATTAATTATAAAAATATAATTTATAATGATCAATAATTCTAAAAAATTATTTAAAATTATTAATGTAATAAATAATTTTTATTTATCACATATATACATACACTTTACCTTGTATATATTCCCACCTTTTTTATTAAAAAAAATTATACGTAAAAATTCTTATTTATATTAAAAATATTGGGTTATTACAATCAGAAAACCGATTTTGCAACGTTTAAATTGACGTCTGAAGCTAGCTATTGGTGACAGGCGAATAAAGTTCATGGGGGACAGGGAATAGTAGCGTGGGATAAGTATAAAGAGATGTTTTTCGAGATGTATTTTCCAGCAAGTTCTCGGAACCAGTTAGAAATTTAATTTTTGGAGCTAAAGCAAGGAACCATGTCTGTGCCAGAGTATACTGCAAAGTTTAATGAGCTGACAAGGTTTGCTACTTATGAATTTAATACCAATGAGCGTAAGGCGAGAAGGTTCGAACAAGGGTTGAAGCCCTGGCTGTATAGCAAGGTTTCAATGTTCTAGTTAAACACATTTGCAGCAGTACTGAAAAAGGCAATTATCGCGAAAGGTGGAAGCGATGCCTTAACCAAATATAATCAAGAACAGAAGAAGAGAAAGAATGAGAAGAAAACAAGGTTGGTGGAAGTAATGGTGGAAGTAACAACCAAAAGAGGAAATGGAATGAAAATTAGGGTGAGGGAGGACAACAAAGAAGTCAACAAAAGAACAAGTTTGAAGCTTGTGCTACTTGAGGGAAGAACCACACTGGTGTGTGTTTGAAGGGAAAGCGAGTGTGTTTTAATTGTGGCCAGGAGGGTCACATTGCACCAAACTATTTTAGCCCAAAGAAGGGAGCTTATTTCACTTGCGGGTCAAAGGATCATATGGCTCGTGATTTCCCTAATTAAAAAGACAGCGGGAAATGTAAGTGGAGGAAAGGGAAACAACAGTGGTGGTACGTTAACTATCATTGGGCCAGTGCAATCAAGCCGACCTACTGCCAGAACTTTCAATATGACCGTGCAAGATGTTGTGCAGTCAAAGGATGTGATATCAGGTATCATTCCGATTAATGGTATTAGTGCTTATGTGTTATTTGATTCGGGTGCTACATGTTCATTTATATCAGATGATTTTGCTCAGAACATAGATTTGCCTCATGAAGAACTAGATTTTCCTTTAAGCATAGAATTGCAAATAGGGTCCTCCCTAATTAGGGTTAATATCTCTAATACCGGTCATTACACACACTAACATGATTACATAAAAGCCTTAAGCTTACATTCGACTTTTAAATTAAGGTTTAACAGCTTAAAACTAGGGTTTTGGCATTATACACATAATTTGACCAACATTATCAGTCCATACATATACAGTACATATTTATAGCACTGAAATAAAATAATATTATAATAAATGCCATTACTCACATAATAAAATTACTAGACAGATTTTAAAGTCTCATTTGACTTCAAAACTAGGGTTTATCAGAAATATTGGGGTTTATAAAAATATTATTAGGGTTTGGTCATAATACATTAAAACTGTTCCACACATTAACATTACACACATAACATACATATCTATAACACTGACCAATAATAATATAATATTATTATTCTCATTCTTTGATCAAAACCTAAAATTAGGGTTTGGATTCCATATCTGATTTATCTTACATATACATACCATTATTAATCAAGTTATAATAATTAACTTAATTAATCTGAAATAAATTCATATAATAAAATAAAATAATTATTATAATAATTCTATAATCATTTCATATATTATTTAAATAACATATAAACATATTTTCATCAGAAATTAATTATTAAAAGAATATACTTTATAATAATCAATAATTCTAAAATAAAATTATTTATAATCATTCATGTAATAAATATATTTTATATTCATCACATAAATACATACACATTATCTGGCACATATTCTCACCTTTAAAATAAAAAAAATATTACACGCAAAATTTCTGATTTAATTATATAGAAAATATCGGGTTATTACATTCACCCTCCCTTATAAAGATTTCGTCCCCGAAATCACCGTTTTAAAACCTATACATATCGGGTTATTACATTCACACAATCATTGCGAGTAGATCTCGATCATAATTGATCGAACCGATCTTTAACCATTCAGCATAAAGCTTGTCTATCTGCTTAAACGGAAAATTGATTTCTAATAGAACTCAATTTCCTCCTTCAAAATAATTTATAAAATAATTTATTATATATATAAGAAAATCATATATAAGAAAATAAAATTGATTAGAATAATACCTGGAGTTGCATCCCCGACTGCTACAGTTGCATCCCTGACTCCTTCGGTTGATTCTGTTGGTTCATTTGTTGAAGTTGGTCCCGTTATCGCTAATTTCCTACTGCCTTTTCCCGTAATCGTATTCCTTGCCTCCCTTTTCTTTCTTGAACAGTCTTCCACCTTATACTCCATTGATTCACAAATAAAACACTCACTATACATTTTTGGATTGGGGCAGTTAGGAGAGACACGTCCCTTCTGCCCACATTTATAACACACAAACCTTCCCTTTATCTTCTTTCCTTTTTCCAGTCCTACTACCACTACTCCCTTTTCCAACTCTAGCTTGATTTGCCTTCCACCAAAAATTTGTTTTCCCCCTTTCATCGAATAGAAGACAAAAGCTATCTTTTGCCCCTCCATTATCCTAGCTATCACAAACGTTGCTATGGGGTCAGACGATCCTCTAAATCCTGGCGATCTGATTGCCTTGAAGTCTTTGACGTTTACCGCTCAATTATCTGGCTGATTTTCCACGGCTGGTATTCCGTTCTGCATAGCTTGATCGTCCATAATCGTAAAATTCTGTATCAGATCTGGTTGTCTTTTAGCTTATTGTCAGGTTCTTCTGCCCCTTTGATTTTTTTTTGTCTTGGCGGCATTATCACAAATTATTCTTTATTAACTTACATTCTAAGCCTTATCCTATCCGTTTAACATATCAAGCAAAATTTTCTATTCAAACAGTCATGTACTCAAAATATTAGATTTTGAAAACTTTGGTTTACCGTATTAACCAATATTCAGATAAATAATTACTATCTTCATACCAACTTATTTCGTTAATCCAACATAATTCATATTCATAGCACTTGACATACCATAACACATACTGCTTTAAACATCCGCTATCCCTTTTTGACTCAAAATTCGGGAATCGCTGCCACAACTTATACAAAATATTACATTACACTGACATACCTATCATATACACCACATAGAATCATACATATTCAACTAATACTAATACTACCTATTTCTTACGCCTTCACTAAGGATCAATTGCTTAGTATTCTATATATTCACATCATCCTGAATAATCCATTCACACCTAACTATACCTAGTTCGCTTAACTTACAACACGTTATAAGTTTAAGAACTCACCACAACATATGAGTTTAAGAACTCTACATTAACCACATATTCTTTAACTATATTCTACCTATCAGCTACACTATCGTTTCTGGGTCCATTACTATATTTTCCACTATAATCACCTCATTGAGGTAGCTTTCAATGTGAGCCTCTATTTCAGCTATTGGCTTGGTTATGAAGGTTAACTTATTCTTTACGACCTGAGGGTATCCTAATACTTTCTATCTGACATCTATACACAAACTATCTTGATTAGCACATAATATATACACACAAAAAATAATAGTTTTATATATGTTATCTTTTATTTGATTTGACGATGAACTTATTCAATTCATCTCCTTTTTAAACTTTATATGAGTTATTTGTATTTTCAACATTTCCCTCTGTCCCAATGTTATAGCCTAAGGTCTAACCCACCTAAGGTTTCTAAAGCTCTGATACCATATTGTAACGCCCCCAAATTCAGGTACTTGAAATCCGAACTCGGTGCTTTACGATACCATTTCTATGAGCGAAATAATACTAATAATAATAACAATAATATGAATTTCAAACTTAACTTACATTTATCAGAGTCTAATCCCAAGTACGCAACCTTTACTACATTCTTTACATGATATATAATGCATATCATACACTACACCAAAAATGGCCTCTAGCGAATGAAATTTTGTGAAGAAATTTATTCCTTCACATGAAGAGTTGATTAGCGAAGGAACAGTGAAAGAAAAAAGTATAGTGACAATATAGTTATTAGCCAAAGAAACATCCTTCACAATTTATATTTTTTTCCTCGCAAAATTGGGACGATAGAAAGATTTTTGGAGCCAATTTATGATGAAAATTTGAGAGGAAAAAATCTATTTAGTGAAGGAATTATTACTCACTATATATCATTATTCAGAAGTTTTTTGCGAGGGCTAAAAATCATTTGTTTTTGTTCTAAATAATTTTTTAAACTTAATTGTGGTGAATATAAATTATAATATAAATACATTAAATTTTTTAAAGTATTTAATTAAGAATCTGATTATAAGAGAAACAGTAAAGTCTGATTATATGACGTCGTTCAATTGCCACTGATAAAGCTTCCTCTATGAACGAACGAGTTATAAATAGTGATCTTTTGCTAAACTAAGAATCTGATCGAGAAAAAATGGCAGGAAGATTGAGCCATGTATCACTGGCGATTTCTTTGTATTACGCGAAGGCACACATCACTTGAAATAATAATATGACTAATAGTCTAGCCCTATTCCCCCAGCTAGACTCTGACGTCGAACACTCGAACTCTCAAATCTCGATCTGAATCTCTCAAGTATCTCAACCCAAACCCAGAAGGCCAGAATCTAGATCTCGAACTCGAACTCGAACTCGAAATCAGAAGTCTCTAGTCGGATTAATCCCACGACCAATTAAAACTTAATTCTCCAACCCAAGGGGCTTGATTGATTTAACAACACATGAACCCGAACACCACTTCTCTCTATTTCTTTGTTTGTTTTCTCCAACCTGTGTATGACAAGACACTTCATTTGTTCAAGTGTTCAAGGCATCTATGGTATTATTCAATTAATTGGTCAATATTATTTTTTGTTGGTTGCCTAGCGATGCGATTTGGTGTTAGTATGTACAATTTGGGCTTAAAGCATGAATCTCATAGGCAAAACATAGTAACTTTTTTGAATGCCCACAAGGTGTTCGTTAAAATTCTTGAGTGAATTTGTACTATTAACACCGCATGCGAGATCATCCGGGGGTTCAATTTAAGTGTTAACCATGACTTTACATGTGCTTTTATTCTTATCAATTAAAGTCAAATGGTGAATTTGAGGAAGAATGTCAAGTGATTACCTAATGCATGCCATGATAGATTGATTTGGGTGTTATTATAACATCTCGTGGAGTTTTTCTTTAGTAAAGTATGTAGCTTTGATTGAATTTCATTAATTCCTGTTAGGTGTTTGGTTAAATGCGTGTGAGCAATTTACTTGAAAATTTGAATTGTAGTCCGGACACCAATTTTAATGAATTGTAGTCTGGACATCCCAATTCTTATATGACTTATAAGAATATTTATATTTGCGGGAAGAAATTTTTGATTCTTGTAGTTAAGCGTGTCAATAAGAAAAATATTAATCTCCGGTGGTTTGATTTTCGTAGGATAAAAGTTCTACTAGTTTTTATTTTCTAGACTCTGTTTTCTTGGTCACCGAATGAAGACTTATTTTAAATGAATCAAATGAGGTAAGCAGGTAGCAATGACATTGGTTACCTTCTTATCCATCTGTGCGCTATTTCACATTGTGACTTCGCTTCAGTTTGTGCTTGTTATATAGATTAAACGGAAAATTGGTTTCTAATAGAACTCAATTTTCTCCTTCAAAATAATTTATAAAATAATTTATTATATATATAAGAAAATCATATATAAGAAAATAAAATTGATTAGAATAATACCTGGAGTTGCATCCCCGACTGCTACAGTTGCATCCCCGACTCCTTCGGTTGATTCTGTTGGTTCATTTGTTGAAGTTGGTCCCGTTATCGCCAATGTCCTACTGCCTTTTCCCGTAATCGTATTCATTGCCTCCCTTTTCTTTCTTGAACAGTCTTCCACCTTATACTCCATTGATTCACAAATAAAACACTCACTATACATTTTTGGATTGGGCCAGTTAGGAGAGACACGTCCCTTCTGCCCACATTTATAACACACAAACCTTCCCTTTATCTTCTTTCCTTTTTCCAGTCCTACTACCACTACTCCCTTTTCCAACTCTAGCTTGATTTGCCTTCCACCAAAAATTTGTTTTCCCCCTTTCATCGAATAGAAGACAAAAGCTATCTTTTGCCCCTCCGTTATCCTAGCTATCACAAACGTTGTTATGGGGTCAGATGATCCTTTAAATCCTGGAGATCTGATTGCCTTGAAGTCTTTGACGTTTACCGCTCAATTATCTGGCTGATTTTCCACGGCTGGTATTCCGTTCTGCATAGCTTGATCGTCCATAATCGTAAAATTCTGTATCAGATCTGGTTGTCTTTTAGCTTGTTGTCAGGTTCTTCTGCCCCTTTGATTTTTTTTTTTTTGTCTTGGCGGCATTATCACAAATTATTCTTTATTAACTTACATTCTAAGCCTTATCCTATCCGTTTAACATATCAAGCAAAATTTTCTATTCAAACAGTCATGTACTCAAAATATTAGATTTTGAAAACTTTGGTTTACCGTATTAACCAATATTCAGATAAATAATTACTATCTTCATACCATCTTATTTCGTTAATCCAACATAGATTCATATTCATAGCACTTGACATACCATAACACATACTGCTTTAAACATCTGTTATCCCTTTTTGACTAAAAATTTGGGAATCGCTACCACAACTTATACAAAATATTACATTACACCGACATACCTATCATATACACCACATAGAATCATACATATTCAACTAATACTAATACTACCTATTTCTTACGCCTTCACTAAGGATCAATTGCTTAGTATTCTATATATTCACATCATCCTGAATAATCCATTCACACCTAACTATACCTAGTTCGCTTAACTTACAACACGTTATAAGTTTAAGAACTCACCACAACATATGAGTTTAAGAACTCTACATTGACCACATATTCTTTAACTATATTCTACCTATCAGCTACACTATCGTTTCTGGTTCCATTACTATATTTTCCACTATAATCACCTCATTGAGGTAGCTTTCAATGTGAGCCTCTATTTCAGCTATTGGCTTGGTTATGAAGGTTAACTTATTCTTTACGACCTGAGGGTATCCTAATACTTTCTATCTGACATCTATACACAAACTATCTTGATTAGCACATAATATATACACACAACAAATAATAGTTTTATATATGTTATCTTTTATTTGATTTGACGATGAACTTATTCAATTCATCTCCTTTTTAAACATTATATGAGTTATTTGTATTTTCAACATTTCCCTCTGTCCCAATGTTATAGCCTAAGGTCTAACCCACTTAAGGTTTCTAAAGCTCTGATACCATATTGTAACGCCCCCAAATTCAGGTACTTGAAATCCGAACTCGGTGCTTTACGATACCATTTCTATGAGCTAAATAATACTAATAATAATAACAATAATATGAATTTCAAACTTAACTTACATTTATCGAGTCTAATCCCAAGCACATAACCTTTACTACATTCTTTACATGATATATAATACATATCATACACTACACCAAAAATGGCCTCTAGCGAAGGAAATTTTGTGAAGAAATTTATTCCTTCACATGAAGAGTTGATTAGCGAAGAACAAACGATTGAAAAAAAAAAGTATAGTGACAATATAGTTATTAGCCAAAGAAACATCCTTCACAATTTATTTTTTTCCTCGCAAAATTGGGACGATAGAAAGATTTTTGGAGCCAATTTATGATGAAAATTTGAGAGGAAAAAATCTATTTAGTGAAGGAATTATTACTCACTATATATCATTATTCAGAAGTTTTTTGCGAGGGCTAAAATCAGTCGTTGTTTTGTTCTAAATAATTTTTTAAACTTAATTATGGTGAATATAAATTATAATATAAATACATTAAATTTTTTAAAGTATTTAATTAAGAATCTGATTATAAGAGAAACAGTAAAGTCTGATTATATGACGTCGTTCAATTGCCACTGATAAAGCTTCCTCTATGAACGAACGAGTTACGAATAGTGATCTTTTGCTAAACTAAGAATCTGATCGAGAAAAAATGGCAGGAAGATTGAGCCATGTACTGCTGATTTGCTGTATTGCGCAGTGCACACATCACTTGAAATAATAATATGACTAATAGTCTAGCCCTATTCCCCCAGCTAGACTCTGACGTCGAACACTCGAACTCTCAAGTCTCTCAACCCAAACCTAGAAGGCCAGAATCTAGATCTCGAACTCGAACTCGAACTCGAAATCGGAAGTCTCTAGTCGGATTAATCCCACGACCAATTAAAACTTAATTCTCCAACCCAAGGGGCTTGATTGTACGAACGCAACACATGAAATGAACACCACTTCTCTCTATTTCTTTGTTTGTTTTCTCCAACCACAGGTATGACAAGACACTTCTGTTTGTTCAAGTGTTCAAGGCATCTATGGTATTATTCAATTAATTGGTCAATATTATTTTTGTTGGTTGCCTAATGGTCCGATTTGGTGTTAGTATGTACAATTTGGGCTTAAAGCATGAATCTCATAGGCAAAACATAGTAACTTTTTTGAATGCCCACAAGGTGTTCGTTAAAATTATCGAGTGAATTTGTCTTTATTAACCTTTGTGCGAGATCATCCGGGGTTCAATTTAAGTGTTAACCATGACTTTACACGTGCTTTTATTCTTATCAATTAAAGTCAAATGGTGAATTTGAGGAAGAATGTCAAGTGATTACCTAATGCATGCCATGATAGATTGATTTGGGTGTTATTATAACATCTCTGTGGAGTTTTCTTTAGTAAAGTAGGTAGCTTTGATTGAATTTCATTAATTCTGTTAGGTGTTTGGTTAAATGCGTGTGAGCAATTTACTTGAAAATTTGAATTGTAGTCACGGACACCAATTTTAATGAATCAGAGTCCGGACATCCCAATTCTTTATCACTTATAAGAATATTTATATTTACTGGGAAGGAAATTTTTGATTCTTGTAGTTAAGCGTGTCAATAAGAAAAATATTAATCTCCGGTGGTTTTGATTTTCGTAGGATAAAAGTTCTACTAGTTTTTATTTTCTAGACTCTGTTTTCTTGGTCACTCTGAATGAAGAATTATTTTAAATGAATCAAATGAGGTAAGCAGGTAGCAATGACATTGGTTACCTTCTTATCCATCTGTGCGCTATTTCACATTGTGACTTCGCTTCAGTTTGTGCTTGTTATATAGATTAAACGGAAAATTGGTTTCTAATAGAACTCAATTTCCTCCTTCAAAATAATTTATAAAATAATTTATTATATATATAAGAAAATCATATATAAGAAAATACAATTGATTAGAATAATACCTGGAGTTGCATCCCCGACTGCTACAGTTGCATCCCCGACTCCTTCGGTTGATTCTGTTGGTTCATTTGTTGAAGTTGGTCCCGTTATCGCCAATGTCCTACTGCCTTTTCCCGTTATCGTATTCATTGCCTCCCTTTTCTTTCTTGAACAGTCTTCCACCTTATACTCCATTGATTCACAAATAAAACACTCACTATGCATTTTTGGATTAGGGCAGTTAGGAGAGACACGTCCCTTCTGCCCACATTTATAACACACAAACCTTCCCTTTATCTTCTTTCCTTTTTCCAGTCCTACTACCACTACTCCCTTTTCCAACTCTAGCTTGATTTGCCTTCCACCAAAAATTTGTTTTCCCCCTTTCATCGAATAGAAGACAAAAGCTATCTTTTGCCCTCCATTATCCTAGCTATCACAAACGTTGCTATGGGGTCGACGATCCTCTAAATCTGGCGATCCGATTGCCTTGAAGTCTTTGGCGTTTTATCGCTCAATTATTATCGGGCCGATTTTCCACTTTGGTATTCCGCTCGCATAGCTTGATCGTCCATAATCGTAAAATTCATGATCGGATCTGGTTGTCTTTTAGCTTATTGTCGGGGTTCTTACCGCCTTTGATTTTTTTTTTTTTTGTCTTGGCGGCATTATCACAAATTATTCTTTATTAACTTACATTCTAAGCCTTATCCTATCCGTTTAACATATCAAGCAAAATTTTCTATTCAAACGACCATGTACTCAAAATATTAGATTTTGAAAACTTTGGTTTCAGTATTAACCAATATTCGGATAAATAATTACTATCTTCATACCAACTTATTTCGTTAATCCAACATAATTCATATTCATAAGACTTGACATACCATAACACATCTCGCTTTAAACATCCGCTATCCCTTTTTGACTCAAAATTCGGAAATCACGCCACAACTTATACAAAATATTACATTACAATCGACATACCTATCATATACACCACATAGAATCATACATATTCAACTAATACTAATACTACCTATTTCTTACGCCTTCACTAAGGATCAATTGCTTAGTATTCTATATATTCACATCATCTGAATAATCCATTCACCTAACTATACCTAGTTCGCTTAACTTACAACACGTTATAAGTTTAAGAACTCACCACAACATATGAGTTTAAGAACTCTACATTGACCACATATTCTTTAACTATATTTTACCTATTTACTACACTATCGTTTACGGGTCCATTACTATATTTTCCACTATAATCACCTCATTGAGGTAGCTTTCAATGTGAGCCTCTATTTGATTTATTGGCTTGGTTATGAAGGTTAACTTATTCTTTACGAATTCGAGGGTATCCTAATACTTTCTATCGACATCTATACACAAACTATCTTGATTAGCACATAATATATACACACAAAAATAATAGTTTTATATATGTTATCTTTTATTTGATTTGACGATGAACTTATTCAATTCATCTCCTTTTTAAACTTTATATGAGTTATTTGTATTTTCAACATTTCCTCTGTCCCAATGTTATAGCCTCAAGGTCTAACCCACCTAAGGTTTCTAAAGCTCGATACTATATTATAACGCCCCAAATTGGTACTTGAAACCGAACTCGGTGCTTTACGATACCATTTCTATGAGCTAAATAATACTAATAATAATAACAATAATATGAATTTCAAACTTAACTTACATTTATCGAGTCTAATCCCAAGCACGCAACCTTTACTACATTCTTTACATGATATATAATACATATCATACACTACACAAAAATGGCCTCTAAGCGAAGGAAATTTTGTGAAGAAATTTATTCCTTCACATGAAGAGTTGATTAGCGAAGGAACAAGTTGAAAGAAAAAGTATAGTGACAATATAGTTATTAGCCAAAGAAACATCCTTCACAATTTATATTTTTTCCTCATAAAATTGGGACGATAGAAAGATTTTTGGAGCCAATTTATGATGAAAATTTGAGAGGAAAAAATCTATTTAGTGAAGAAATTATTACTCACTATATATCATTATTCGAAGTTTTTTTGCGAGGGCTAAAATCATTCATTTGTTTTGTTCTAAATAATTTTTAAACTTAATTGTGGTGAATATAAATTATAATATAAATACATTAAATTTTTAAAGTATTTAATTAAGAATCGATTATAAGAGAAACAAGAAAGTCTCGATTATATGACGCCGCTCAATTGCAATTGCCTTGATAAAGCTTCCTCTATGAGCGAACGAGTTACGAATAGTGATCTTTTGCTAAACTAAGAATCGATCGAGAAAAAATGGCGGGAAGATTGAGTCGTATCTCAGCGATTTCTTTGTATTTGCAAAGGCACACATCACTTGAAATAATAATATGACTAATAGTCTAGCCCTATTCCCCCAGCTAGACTCTGACGTCGAACACTCGAACTCTCAAATCTCGATCTGAATCTCTCAAGTCTCTCAACCCAAACCCAGAAGGCCAGAATCTAGATCTCGAACTCGAACTCGAACTCGAAATCGGAAGTCTCTAGTCGGATTAATCCCACGACCAATTAAAACTTAATTCTCCAACCCAAGGGGCTTGATTGTACGAACGCAACACATGAACTGAACACCACTTCTCTCTATTTCTTTGTTTGTTTTCTCCAACCACAGGTATGACAAGACACTTCTGTTTGTTCAAGTGTTCAAGGCATCTATGGTATTATTCAATTAATTGGTCAATATTATTTTTGTTGGTTGCCTAGCGGTCTGATTTGGTGTTAGTATGTACAATTTGGGCTTAAAGCATGAATCTCATAGGCAAAACATAGTAACTTTTTGGAATGCCCACAAGGTGTTCGTTAAAATTACTGAGTGAATTTGTCTTTGTTAACAATGTGCGAGATCATCCGGGGTTCAATTTAAGTGTTAACCATGACTTTACACGTGCTTTTATTCTTATCAATTAAAGTCAAATGGTGAATTTGAGGAAGAATGTCAAGTGATTACCTAATGCATGCCATGATAGATTGATTTGGGTGTTATTATAACATCTCTGTGGAGTTTTTCTTTAGTAAAGTAGGTAGCTTTGATTGAATTTCATTAATTCCTGTTAGGTGTTTGGTTAAATGCGTGTGAGCAATTTACTTGAAAATTTGAATTGTAGTCTGGACACCAATTTTAATGAATTGTAGTCTGGACATCCCAATTCTTGTACAGGCTTATAAGAATATTTATATTTGCAGGAAGGAAATTTTTGATTCTTGTAGTTAAGCGTGTCAATAAGAAAAATATTAATCTCCGGTGGTTTGATTTTCGTAGGATAAAAGTTCTACTAGTTTTTATTTTCTAGACTCTGTTTTCTTGGTCACTCTGAATGAAGACTTATTTTAAATGAATCAAATGAGGTAAGCAGTAGCAATGACATTGGTTACCTTCTTATCCATCATCGGCGCTTATTTCACATTGTGACTTCGCCGATTTGTGCTTGTTATATAGATTAAGCGGAAAATTGGTTTCTAATAGAACTCAATTTCCTCCTTCAAAATAATTTATAAAATAATTTATTATATATATAAGAAAATCATATATAAGAAAATAAAATTGATTAGAATAATACGGAGTTGCATCCCCGATCGCCATCTGATTGCATCCCAAACTCCTTGGTTGATTACATTGGTTCATTTGTTGAAGTTGGTCCCGTTATCGCCAATGTCCTAACGCTTTTCCCGTAATCGTATTCATTGCCTCCTTTTCTTTTTCTTGAGCAGGTCTTCCACCTTATACTCCATTGATTCACAAATATAACACTCACTATACATTTTTGGATTGGGCGATTAGAGAGACACGCCCCTTCCGCCCCACATTTATAACACACAAACCTTCCCTTTATCTTCTTTCCTTTTTCCAGTCCTACTACCACTACTCCCTTTTCCAACTCTAGCTTGATTTGCCTTCCACCAAAAATTTGTTTTCCCCCTTTCATCGAATAGAAGACAAAAGCTATCTTTTGCCCCTCCGTTATCCTAGCTATCACAAACGTTGCTATGGGGTCAGATGATCCTCTAAATCCCGGCGATCTGATTGCCTTGAAGTCTTTGACGTTTACCGCTCAATTATTATCCATTTGATTTTCCACTATTTGGTATTCCGATTCGCATAGCTTGATCGTCCATAATCGTAAAATTCTGTATCAGATCTGGTTGTCTTTTAGCTTTTTGTCAAGTTCTTCTGCCCCTTTGATTTTTTTTTTGTCTTGGCGGCATTATCACAAATTATTCTTTATTAACTTACATTCTAAGCCTTATCCTATCCGTTTAACATATCAAGCAAAATTTTCTATTCAAATACCATGTACTCAAAATATTAGATTTTGAAAACTTTGGTTTACCGTATTAACCAATATTCAGATAAATAATTACTATCTTCATACCATCTTATTTCGTTAATCCAACATAGATTCATATTCATAGCACTTAACATACCATAACACATACTGCTTTAAACATCCGCTATCCCTTTTTGACTCAAAATTCGGGAATCGCTGCCACAACTTATACAAAATATTACATTACACCGACATACCTATCATATACACCACATAGAATCATACATATTCAACTAATACTAATACTACCTATTTCTTACGCCTTCACTAAGGATCAATTGCTTAGTATTCTATATATTCACATCATCCTGAATAATCCATTCACACCTAACTATACCTAGTTCGCTTAACTTACAACACGTTATAAGTTTAAGAACTCACCACAACATATGAGTTTAAGAACTCTACATTGACCACATATTCTTTAACTATATTCTACCTATCAGCTACACTATCGTTTCTGGGTCCATTACTATATTTTCCACTATAATCACCTCATTGAGGTAGCTTTCAATGTGAGCCTCTATTTCAGCTATTGGCTTGGTTATGAAGGTTAACTTATTCTTTACGACCTGAGGGTATCCTAAACTTTCTATCTGACATCTATACACAAACTATCTTGATTAGCACATAATATATACACACAACAAATAATAGTTTTATATATGTTATCTTTTATTTGATTTGACGATGAACTTATTCAATTCATCTCCTTTTTAAACTTTATATGAGTTATTTGTATTTTCAACATTTCCCTCTGTCCCAATGTTATAGCCTAAGGTCTAACCCACCTAAGGTTTCTAAAGCTCTGATACCATATTGTAACGCCCCCAAATTCAGGTACTTGAAATCCGAACTCGGTGCTTTACGATACCATTTCTATGAGCGAAATAATACTAATAATAATAACAATAATATGAATTTCAAACTTAACTTACATTTATCAGAGTCTAATCCCAAGTACGCAACCTTTACTACATTCTTTACATGATATATAATACATATCATACACTACACCAAAAATGGCCTCTAGCGAAGGAAATTTTGTGAAGAAATTTATTCCTTCACATGAAGAGTTGATTAGCGAAGGAGCAAGTTGAAAGAAAAAAGTATAGTGACAATATAGTTATTAGCGAAGAAACATCCTTCACAATTTATATTTTTTCCTCGCAAAATTGGGACGATAGAAAGATTTTTGGAGCCAATTTATGATGAAAATTTGAGAGGAAAAAATCTATTTAGTGAAGGAATTATTACTCACTATATATCATTATTCAGAAGTTTTTTGCGAGGGCTAAAATCAGTCGCTGTTTTGTTCTAAATAATTTTTTAAACTTAATTGTGGTGAATATAAATTATAATATAAATACATTAAATTTTTTAAAGTATTTAATTAAGAATCGATTATAAGAGAAGCAGAAAAAAAGTCTCGATTATATGGCGCCGTTCAATTGCCACCGATAAAGCTTCCTCTATGACGAACGAGTTCTGAATAGTGATCTTTTGCTAAACTAAGAATCTGATCGAGAAAAAATGGCAGGAAGATTGAGCCATGTACTGCTGATTTGCTGTATTGCGCAGTGCACACATCACTTGAAATAATAATATGACTAATAGTCTAGCCCTATTCCCCCAGCTAGACTCTGACGTCGAACACTCGAACTCTCAAATCTCGATCTGAATCTCTCAAGTCTCTCAACCCAAACCCGAAGGCGGAATCTAGATCTCGAACTCGAACTCGAACTCGAAATCTAAGTCTCTAGTCGGATTAATCCCACGACCAATTAAAACTTAATTCTCCAACCCAAAGGGCTTGATTGTATTTAACGCAACACATGAAATGAACACCACTTCTCTCTATTTCTTTGTTTGTTTTCTCCAACCACAGGTATGACAAGACACTTCTGTTTGTTCAAGTGTTCAAGGCATCTATGGTATTATTCAATTAATTGGTCAATATTATTTTTGTTGGTTGCCTAGCGGTCTGATTTGGTGTTAGTATGTACAATTTGGGCTTAAAGCATGAATCTCATAGGCAAAACATAGTAACTTTTTCGAATGCCCACAAGGTGTTCGTTAAAATTACTGAGTGAATTTGTATCTTATTAACACTTTGTGCGAGATCATCCGGGGTTCAATTTAAGTGTTAACCATGACTTTACACGTGCTTTTATTCTTATCAATTAAAGTCAAATGGTGAATTTGAGGAAGAATGTCAAGTGATTACCTAATGCATGCCATGATAGATTGATTTGGGTGTTATTATAACATCTCTGTGGAGTTTTTCTTTAGTAAAGTAGGTAGCTTTGATTGAATTTCATTAATTCCTGTTAGGTGTTTGGTTAAATGCGTGTGAGCAATTTACTTGAAAATTTGAATTGTAGTCTGGACACCAATTTTAATGAATTGTAGTCTGGACATCCCAATTCTTGTACAGCTTATAAGAATATTTATATTTGCAGGAAGGAAATTTTTGATTCTTGTAGTTAACTGTGTCAATAAGAAAAAATATTAATCTCCTGGTGGTTTCAGATTTTAGTAGGATAAAAGTTCTACTAGTTTTTATTTTCTAGACTCTGTTTTCTTGGTCACTCTGAATGAAGACTTATTTTAAATGAATCAAATGAGGTAAGCAGGTAGCAATGACATTGGTTACCTTCTTATCCATCTGTGCGCTATTTCACATTGTGACTTCGCTTCACTTTGTGCTTGTTATATAGATTAATTTATCTTTTATTTATCACTTCTGCTAATAATTTTGCTTGTGGATGAAGTTTGTTGGAGATAAAATTGCTTATGCACTTTCTTAAGGCTTGAAAGTGATTGCTTGCGTTGGAGAAACTCTTAAGCAACGAGAAACAGGATCTGCAATGGCTGTAGTCGCTGCACAAACAAAAGAAATTGCAGGTAACATCTTCCATACTGTCTATGAAGGGAATTATGGAAGATGTTACCTGCAATTTAAGAATTATGGAAGATCTTCCATACTGTCTAAAGAAGTTAGGTACTTAATGATCTCATATGAGATGGCTGGAACTTATTGAGAAAACTATTTGTGATAACTGAAACTGAAATACAAAATAAGGCATAGACTAAATAAGTTAAAGAGCGAAAAGCTAGAAGTTGGTCTTACCCAACTTCTCAATTTATTTCATTTTCAATTCTAAGTTGGTGGAATGAGTTATATCAAACAACTTAGCTTTGTTTAGTTTTTGATCTGGTATGCTATCCCACACGGGCTCATAGTCAACTTGCACTCTAAAGAGTTCTACGGATAGATAAAGGTCTGCTTGATTTTCTAATTTGTGGCTTTGCATCTTCTATCACATTTGCATATGAGATTTGACATTGCTTCTAACGATTCATCATATTATTTAGCTTCATTTTTCAATTAATGCTCATATCTGCTTGCTGAATATATTAAGAACAACACAACAAGCACAAAGCACCAGTTGTTGCCAATATTTTTACTTATATTTTTTTCACAGTACAAAGATGACTCTAGATTTGTTAGTAGCTTTTATCCTTCCCAGGTATACCACGCTTTGGACGACTTCATGGTGATATTTATGTCTATAAGCAATGTGTTATTGGTGATGGCATTGGTACAGTTGGTGGGATGGCTGTTGTCCTAGCTCTTGTTGAGGCTGCTGAAATAAGGGATATGTTGCACATGGCACTGACATTACTTGCTTCTGCACTTCATCAGAATCCACAGAACGTGAGAGAGATGCAAACAAATTGAGGATATCACTTACTTAGTCTCTTTCTGTATAGGAGTATGTCATTGTTTGACATGCAATCACTTGAGATCTTTTCTCAGATTGCTACATGCGAGGCTTCTTTTTCTGAACCAAAGAAGCTGGACAATACGCTGAGTGCTCTGTCTCCTACTACAACCATTAACCATAATACCTTTGAGGATCTAAATTTGTCAAATTTCCGTGACAAATTCTCCTCAGCTGGATCTCATGGAGATATGGATGATTTATCTGCACCGAAAGATTCATTCAGCCATATTTCAGAGGTTGAAAATGCTGACATAGCAACTGAAACATCAAGATGCATTGTTCTGTCAGAATGTTCAAAACATGGCAGTTGATGTTCTCAAGTATCTTCTGGTACATCGCAGAGCTGCACTTGAAGAATTATTGGTCTCTAAGCCAAACCAAGGGCCACATCTAGATGTTCTACGTGGTGGTTTTGACAAACTTTGGACTGGGAATTTATCTGCTTTTTTGAGTGGTTTCATAGTTGTGAACAGGATGTCAATAAAGTATTGGAACAGTGTGGCAAGATTATGTGGGTGCAGTATATTGCTGGGTCAGCAAAGTTTCTTGAAGTGAGAATAAATGGCATGGATGGTCTTCGTAGAAGAGAAATGGGTAAAAAATCGAAGGACACCTCAAAAATAGATTCAAGGCACTGGGAGCAGGTAAATGAACGGAGAATCGCACTTGAATTGGTTCGTGATGCAATGTCTACTGAACTGAGAGTTGTTCGTCAAGATAAATATGGATGGGTACTACATGCTGAAAGTGAGACATGAGCGAGGAATATTTCCAACACGTAAATCTTTGACGGATGAAGATCCTGAGTGGCATCTTTGTCCCATCGAGGGTCCATACCGAATGCGCAAAAAACTTGAGTGGTGCAAACTAAAGATCGATACAATACAAAATATTCTGAATGGGCAATTTGAATTAGTTGAATTGGAGTTGTCCAAGGATAAAACTGAGAATGACCCAAGTGTTTCTGATGTTGAATCTGATTCCTTCTTCAATGTTCTTACTAACAATGCAAATAATGAATCTTTTGATGGCGAGCTATATGATGAATCAATTTTTAAAGAATCAGATGATGCGAGAGATGTAGATTCTAGTAGGAACGATGATCATGACAGCAGTATATATGATGCAAGCCTTCAGTCTGTTGCTGAATTTAGTGTCAAGTCTAGTTCAGTAGACATCCCTAAAGTAGAGAGCGTGCAAGGAAAATCTGAACTAGAATCTCCAGGACAGTCAATATCGGTGAAGATTGAGGACGTGAAAGCAGTAGAGGAAAAAATTGATAAGGAGCTGAATGACAATGGTGAATATCTAATTAGACCTTATCTGGAGCCTCTTGAGAAGATAAAGTATTGATATAATTGTGAAAGGGTTGTAGGTCTTGATAAACATGATGGTATATTTCTGATTGGAGAGCTCTATTTGTATGTTATCGAGAATTTTTACATAGATGAGTCCGGGTGCTTATGTGAAAAAGAGGGCGAAGATGAACTCTTCTGTTATTGTCAGGCTTTAGGTGTAAAGAAAGATTTTTCCTGCAGTATGGATTCTCTTTCCAAGTCCACTTTATCATTGGGTGCTTCCATGAAGTCATATGTTGGTGGAAGGGCATGTGCCTATAATGGTGGTGCATGGGGAAAGGAAAAGATACATACTAGTGGTAATGTACCTCATCTTTGGCGCACGTGGAAGCTTAATAGTGTCCATGAAATTTTTGAAACGTGATTACCAGCTGCGGCATGTTGCTATTGAGATTTTTAGCATGGACGGATGTAATGACCTCCTTGTTTTCCACACAAAGGAGAGAGAAAAAGTTTTCAACAATTTGGTTGCCACGAATCTACCGAGAAACAACATGTATGCTATTTACTTCACTCTTGTTTCTTATTCCATTCCTTATTTTCACATTGCCTTTTTTTGGGATGGCAAAGTAGCTAAATATGACTTTTGATTTAGAAATTCATAGCTATGCTAATACAACCTGGTAATTCTTTTGTTTGGTTTCATGAATAATTGTAGTTTGATTTGATCTTATAGCCGTTTGATTTGATCTTATAGCCATTTGATTCTGCTCAAGTATTCGTTGAAAATTTGCCCAAGAGTTGTTCCACTGACCAGAACTGCTGGATCCTCTACTATTCTATGTTCTTCCGGAAAGCTATGACACTCAGCACTGTAATTTTAAATGCTTTTTTTGCAGAACTTGCCATTGAATGCATTTTTATGTATTCATCATGGCTTAGGGGCTTTGTTCACATCAAATCTCTCAAGAAATTTAAGATATAATTCAAATGTATGATGGACAAATCATATATAATTGACATCTGGTATCAGCAACTCACGAGTTATGCCTGTGAGTGATGAAAGAAAGGAAGTTCTGGAGGATATAATTTATTTTAGTCAACTGTCATGTGGCTCCGTGAGTAATTTTGTCCTTCTTAGTGGATGATTTCATATATTGCTATGCAGTTCAGGCTTCCATTCATAGATGTTTCATATATTTTATTTAAGTTAACAGTCATGAGGATGTGCCCTTTTTCCTCATGTTGATGTTTCAAAGTACAAAATTTTTATTATATAAGTTATAGACATGATATCCATTCATCAATTTTTATGTCTTTTCTGCAGTTGAGTTTGTATTTGTTAGCTAGATATTTGATATATATTGCTTAGGTATGAAAAGCGATACATGGAAGATGCTAAGAAGAAGTCTGCAGAAGAAATGAAAGATGATGTGAAGGAGAGTTCAAGAGTTGGAACAGATTCTAAAATATAAGCTGGGGGAGTAAGCCAGAAAAGTTAGAGTGTATCCTCATCAACCACTGAGCAGGAGTTGGATGTATTTCTTCTGGGAGATCTTGGTGACAGTGATGATGGCCCGGTATATTGTTGTGTATTACTAATTTGAAATTTCTAATTTTATGCGAGTGTCACCGTTAAACAAATGATTCTTAAGACTTTTAGTTTCCCCTTTAATCAGGGCCGGCCCTGAGTTTTGAAGGGCCTAAAGCGAACAACAATAAAATGGGCCTTTTGCGAATTGCTATTAAGATAGGCATAAAAAAACGAATAACTTTTACTGAACAAAAAAGGATCAATACAAAAGCATTAATGAGGCACACCTAGAAAATCTATGGGCTGATCAGAATCAACCGAAATTGGAAGTTCAGGGGCTTGTAAAGAAACAAGAGTATATGGAGAATGATTTGGTCACCATCAAAGAGCAGATACATAGTTTGTTTAAGCAACAGAAAATGGTTATGTTCATGGCTAGTCCATTTTTTCCAAAACATGCTCAACAATTTAAGCAACTGATAAGGCAGGTGCAACTCTACATACATAGCAGAATTACTAGCTAGTTTAATGCTACTCTCGGATCCTGAGCCTCTAAACAGGTGCAACTTTACATGTATAATTTTTGATCCTACCCCCCTCCCCCTAAAACAAGAGTCCATTTTTTTTTTATAAAAGAGTCCAAAATTAGTCACTTTTTACAACAACAAAAAAAACTAGAAAGTGACATAATATTCAAAATTTTCTCCTAAGAAAAAACAATTATATTTAACTTTCAAAAATTTTAAATTTTTATTATACTAATATGAATAATGGATAACAGTAATTTGAATATCATCAAAACTGTGGTAATTACTTTAACAATTTAAACAATTTAGGCAACAATTTGAGCCTATTTCTGAATTTTATCACTTGGAAATTTCTACTGATTCTGTTTTCTTATTCATCTTCTAAATTAAAATTTTCAGCTATGTTAA
Source organism: Panax ginseng (assembly GCA_020205605.1). Classification (NCBI taxonomy): domain Eukaryota; kingdom Viridiplantae; phylum Streptophyta; class Magnoliopsida; order Apiales; family Araliaceae; genus Panax; species Panax ginseng. The sequence goes on from CM035128.1 coordinate 141,067,756, forward strand.
AATTAAAACTGCTACTAACCACAGTAGCATTCAAAAATTCACAGTAGCATTCAAAAATCCACAGTAGTCATCAACTCATCAATACCCAATAGCATTCAAAAAAAAAAATCCACAGTAGCATAAACAAATCTACTCAATCAGTCATCAATTAAGCCCAATTAAATTAAACAATGGTTCTAAATTTCATAAACAAAACAATTAATTTCAAAACCCTAAAAATAGAATTAATACCTGAAATTGAAGGAGACGAAATCTGCCGGAGAAGATTGATTATTTACTTTTCAGATTGATTGATTTGTGTGAAGGAGATGAAGTATTTGTGTGAAGTGGTTGAAGGAGAGTCGCCCACTCGCCGAGTCGGAGATACTGAGATGAGGGAGAGTCGGAGATAACAGGACAATTGTGAAGGACTGAAGCCTGAAGGAGTTAAGAGACGAACGTGATTTGAAGGAGACTAATAGTCTAATACTATCGGACCAATATATTAAAGGCCCTAAAATTTTTACTTAAAGCGCAAGCGTGACCTCGGCTTTTATTTCGAGGGCAGTCCCGCTTTAATATATATTTGTTTATTTGAACCATCAATGTCCAAAATCTGGTTGTCTATTAACAATCTTTATTTTTTGAAAACTTCTGCATGAAAGAATCAGCTACGTGTATTAGTAGTTGTAACGTAAGTTGATGGGCTCACTCTCTTTGTTATCGCCACCATAGTAGTTGAATGTTTTTGGGCAGTCTCCATGATTTGGCCACAATGAATAGGACTCAAGGTCATGATTAAAAGAATGAGATTAGTAACGAGATCTTTTTCCTGTTTTCTAGTTGCCATTTTATAGAAAATCCAAATAATTTAGAATTTTTTGTGTCTTAGTTGAGTCGAGTCCGGTATATGTTGGAGCATGTGTGAATTGCATATGTACAGTTCATTTAGATCATTCATGAACTTCAAACTTTTATGAGCTCTGTGAATGTTTACATAATAATTAAACTCTTGGGTTTTTGCTAATGTCGAGTAGAAACAATTAACTCATTGATTCTAAAAAATTACAAGATATCACCAGTGACATCATAGATTCAAATATCTTGGTTGGTCTATTGATTTGGTTTTTTTTATTCATTCAAGGCTTCAAAAATTCAAACTGGGCAAAAGAGAAAGTGGCTCATGTCATCTTCACTTCCTGCCGCAGCAACCTCAAGTACTATTGGACCATCCCAAGTTCAGCACCATCAACCTCAAGAACTACTGGGCAAAAGAGAAAGTGGCTCATGTCATATTCACTTCTTATCTTAGTTAATAAATTTTGTAGGTACTATGGTCCTTGGGAGGCAAAAATACAATAACAAATTTTGTAGTTATTGTGACTCTGTATTATCTATTTATATATGAAGTATTGATTGTATTAGCTCTTTATGGATTAACTTATCAATTAGATTGAAACAAGTATGACAATATTTATATTTAGTTGAAAAATAAATTTAATATTTTAATAATAATAATAAATCACCGATTTGAAAATCAATTATAATTTCTAATGAATTTTGATTATTTAGCAATTAATTTTTATTTATAAATTTATAATTTGTGAAGGAATTTTCTCTCATTAAATTGAAGAAAGATTCTCAATTTATAATTAGTGAAGGAAAATATTCTTTCATTAAATAAATTTATTCTTCACAATATATTATTTGTGAGGGAATAAAGTTATTCACTAATTTTAAATAGTCCTTCTTAGAATATTATTTGTGAAGGAAACCAATCTTTCACTAAATAACAATATTCCATTACTAAATACAATTTGTGAATAAAAAAGTTATTACAATATATCCTTCACAAAAAATATTTAGTTACTACTTAGCGAAGGATACCCAATTGCGAGGAGGTCTAATGCGAGCACTCGTGTGAAGGAAATATTCCTTCGCAATAAATCACTTGTGAGTGATATATGGCCTCTAGTGAATGATTTGTCCTTCACTAGAAGCCATTTTTGGTGTAGTGATAGTTCTAATACAGTCTAATTATTACAAATAATACCATTAAACACATTATGTTTGCTTTCCTTTTCGCTTGTTCTTGTCTGAACCTTCAGGTTGATCACGCTTAGCTGAAAATATTTAAATTTAAATCAAGAATGAGCATTTGGGTGCCCAACAAGTAATAACAATTATAAATATAATTACCTGAAAGAATTAAATATTTTCTTTGTACATCACTTCCACAACAAATTAATAGTTGTGAAGTAAACTGAACCAATAATACTAACATAACAATTATATCTCAACTTTTTGAAACTACGTATTGATATATATATATATATATATATATATATATATATATATATATATATATATATATATATATATAGGTTAGTTGACATACTATGAACATTGTTTTCAATTTTTGAATAGGTTTAGCAGAACTTCATCCGCAAACCGTCATAACTTACCGGAGCGAGGGTGATCATCCCAGTGTGCCCTGTATTGATCAATACTACATATAAGAATGATATTATCGTTCACTCTGTCCACCTTGGGTGCATAAAAGTTTCCCTTGATCGGGATGTTCATACTTAGTCTGGAATCTGAATCAAAATAATTTGATTGGATACAAAAAGGTTTTATCATATTCAACGATATTTCTAAATCTGTGTCTAGCTGATCAAATAGATTATATATATATATATATATATATATCAACATGTTATTAAATATAATCATTATCCAAGTGGGGACACTTGTATAACCATGTTTAAAAATTAACGAACAAAATATATATCTGAATGACCATATACTAACATGTTGATAAACAATGATCGGATATAGAATATATCACAATAGGGTTAATAATATAGTACAATACTAATATAATTCTGAAACTTTCTTACTCATATCCATTGCATAAAGGAAATGCAAAGGTAGTATACTTGCCTGGTCTGCTGCTTACAATACACAACTTAGTTTTATCTTTTATACTGAAACCTATCATTAATAAGATCATTTGATTGATTAGAATAACATACTATAACACATAACACTATTTATTGCAGTCAACACATAACCTAATCACATTATCACACATGTTTCACAGTCATTAAATCACCAACAAACACATATACAAACACATTATATAAGTCCAGATCAATTTCTAAAATTTGTCGGCGTACCGACGGCTTTTATCGGGTAATTATCGAGTCTAAGACTTTATATCGAAGTTCAATATCTATTTATACTATTTAAATAACAGCCAAATCATTTTTAAATGACTTACAATAATTTTAAACAATTATTATAATTTATTCTAATTTTTCAAACACCGGAATCATTGTAAAATGATTTAAATATCAAATAATTCTATTATCATTAATATTTAATTAATATTAAACTATTAATGAAATCATTTCCAAAATATCAAAGTTGTTTATAATAACTTAAAATACTTTTAAAGTATTTATATTACCTTTAAATGATTTTTAAAACATTTAAAATTATTTTTAAATAATTACCATTAATATTAAAATATTAATTCATTATTTATCAAAATATTAAAAGTCATTAATTATAACTTAAAATATTTTTAATTCATTTATATCCTTTTAAATAAATAAATCTATTTTAAACTATTTATTTAATATAATTATTAAATATATTTAATATCATTAATGTTAAATTAATATCATTAATATAAAATTATTAATGAAATTATCCTTTAAATATTAGAAGTTATATTTTATAACTTAAAATATTCTTAAATACTTTTTATTTTCATTTAAAATGATTTTTATAATATTAAAATCATTTTTAAGCTAATTTATTTAATATAAACATTAACTAAATCTAATATCATAATATTTTTCATGACAAAATATCAAAAGGTATATTTTATGACTTAAAATATTTTTATATGATTTTTAAATCATAAATTCTATTTTTCATCATTTATTTAATACATTTATTAAATAGCTTAAATATCATTAATATTAATTTATTAATGAAATTTCATCACAAGATATTAAAAGTTATAGAAAATAACTTAAAATATTTTTCTTATAACATAATATAATTTTAAATGATTTTTCAAGTATAAAAATCATTTTTAAATAATTTTTAATATTAATATTTAAATAAATTAAATATATTTAATATTTTAAAAATATTAAATATTTATGAAATATATTAAAATTAATTAAAACTAATTTTGGACTTTAAAATAATTTTTAAGAATTTATTTTGTATTTTTAATAATTAAAAACTAATTTTTCTATTTATTTAATAAAAATAATTAATTTTTAGAAATAAACTGTCGCTAAAAGCGCTTTATATAGCGATGTAACTGCCGCTATATAGGTGTTATTTGTGTTCTTGAGCTTTCAAAGTCAATTTTCGAGTTAATGTGTTTGACCAAGCATAGATCTTAGATCTTAAAGTTTCTGGGCATGATCTTGATCAGATATTGTAGTACTCGTGTTATATTACACTTTCCAACTATCAGTTTTGTCATACAACAACTCAACACAGAGATCTGAACCTTCAAAATGCATGTCAGAACGTTTGTGGGTTTTCAAGAAACCCAGATAGTTTGACTGGTCACTTTCTAGATCATCTTAAGTTGGGTTCTGGTCATGAAATTGGTTATATTATGGTTCAAATCTACAGAACACATGACAAGGAACTCGTAGTAATCAACAAATCATTTTAAAAACATCATATACTTCAGATTTAAACTGGTCAAAGGCTGTCAGAAACAATGGGCTAACGATTTCTGGAAATTCCAGAAACATGTAATCGTGATCAACAAGCTTAGTTTGACCATCGATTATGTTCGATCAGTTGCTTGTTTAAAGTATCTAAAGCCACCAATATACAGTACATATACAAGGCTATAAATTGGATACAAACATATTATTATAACACGTATAACCTGACAGATCAAAGGCTTAGAAAATCCTGTCAGATGCTAATCATGTATTTCTGGGTTGCCCAGATCAAATGGTCTGGTCATGCCTGGTCAACGGGTTTTGACCGATCATAACTTCAAATCTATAACATATCTGACTCTGAATCAAGTTCCAGATGAAAGATGACATAACAAACTACATGTTTAAACATTTAAACAGCAAAAACACATAACATAATGAGATCTACAGCCTCTGACATTCGTTGTCAGAACACAAAAACAAAAATTTCCAGATTCTTGAAATCTTCAAATCTGAGCCTCTAGATGTTATGGATCTAACATCTAGCAACCCAGATCATCTATATACACTACATACTACATATTACAACACTTAAACACAACTTCTAACACATCATTCAAGATCAGATTGTAAGATTAGCTTTATACCTTTCATGAACAAATCTTGAATTAGAAAATTTCTTGATTTGTTTAAGGAATTCATGGGGGCTTGTTTATGGGGGGTGATATACATATATATTTCGTGGGTTTGAGCTTGAGAGAGATAGGTTGGTTGTTTGTACAAAAATGAGCATGAATGATCAATTTTTCTCTCTCCAATCCTATTTATAACATGATGTCACAATGAATTTGGCTGATAAGGGTTGATGCGATGGACATTTAGTACAAAAGTAAGTCAAGGGTTGGTTACCAAATAAAGTTTTGGTTAGACTTGCAAGCAACTTACTAAATAATACAAAAAGGGTAGTTTGGTCAATTTGATCTCAATTTTAATGGCATTCTTGACAATCTAATCCAACCCTTAGGGTTTAACCCTAAGGTTTTAACCCTTAGGTTTTACAACATTAAATTTCTAGGTTTTCATTTAGGGTTTAAAATAAAGTAAAATTAGTTTCTAAAAATAGAAAATTAGGGTTTGTTAATTAGATTAGGGTTTCTAATTACATAAAACACGATAATTAGGTTTAGGTTTTACTAATTATCATTAAGCATGCCAAATTAGCAACTAGGGTTTCCCCCCACTTGATAATTAGGGTTCCAAATATAGAAATAAAGGTTTATAAATATTAATTACGGTTTTGAAAATTAGGGTCCTCCCTAATTAGGGTTAATATCTCTAATACCGGTCATTACACACACTAACATGATTACATAACAGCCTTAAGCTTACATTCGACTTTTAAATTAAGGTTTAACAGCTTAAAACTAGGGTTTTTGTATTATACACATAATTTGACCAACATTATCAGTCCATACATATATACAGTACATATTTACAGCACTGAAATAAAATAATATTATAATAAATGCCATTAATCACATAACAAAATTACTAGACAGATTTTAAAGTCTCATTTGACTTCAAAACTAGGGTTTATCAGTAATACTAGGGTTTATAAAAATATTATTAGGGTTTGGTCATAATACATTAAAACTATTCCACACATTAACATTACACACATACATATTTATAACACTAACCAATAATAATATATTATTATTATTCTCATTCCTTGATAAAAACCCAAAATTAGGGTTTGGATTCCATATCTAATTTATCTTACATATACATACCATTATTAACTAAGTTATAATAATTAAGTTAGTTAATAAAATAAATTCATATAATAAAATAAAATAATTATTATAATAGTTCTATAATCATTTCATATATTATTTAAATTTCATATAAATATATTTTCATGGAAAATTTATTAATAATAACATTTTAATATAAAATTAATTATTAAAAGAATATACTTTATAATGATCAATAATTCTAAAATAAAATTATTTATAATCATTCACGTAATAAATATATTTTATATTCATCATATAAATACATACACATTATCTGGCACATATTCTCACCTTTAAAATAAATAAAAAATTATACGCAAAATTTCTGATTTAATTATATAGAAAATATCGGGTTATTACAGATAGAATTGGAGGATGAGGAAGAGGATCCTATGGATTTTTCACCAAACTCCATATCAGTTGAGATGTGTGATGAGCTGTATGACTGAAACATAGAATTATAAGATAAGATTGAGGAGCTAAAAGAGCTAGCTGAGATGCGTCAGGCTACTGTAGAGCAGAAGGATGCAAAAATTCAGGAACTCGACTCACGACTTGGGAATACGAAATGGAACCTAGTTCACACAGAGGGACATCAAGAGATTGTTGGCTGAGAATGAGAATATGAAGACTGAAGTGGAAAAGCTGAAGGATGATTTGAAGGAAGAGTCAACTAAGCGTGTGAGAGCAGAGAATGCATGGATGAAGGCTACTCAGCGTGCAGATCGTGCTGAAGCTAAGGTTCAAACGAAGAAGGCTAAGATGAATGAAATGGATTATGCCTTTCATTCTGCGATTGATAGGGCCCAGGACCGAGTCTTTTATTATCCACCTCCATTTGAAGACTTATCGTGGTATATGATGGATCGTAGGAAAGCGTATCGTATTGTGGAGGAAGAGCGTTGAGAAGCCTCTCAACGTCTTAATATGCCAAGATAGGAAGAATAATAATAATAAAATGTTATTAAGTATGTGATTAAATAAATTATAAATCCCTTAATTTGAGATAAATAAAGGGGTAAGATGAGTATGTAATCCTGAAACTTGTCAAGTTCAGGAAAGATGATGTTGATAGCATAGATTGTTATCTTTACTATGTTATGAAAAGTTATGAATGAATAAAAATATCAAAGTTTATTGGAATGTTATGTGTTGAAGCTTTAATCTTAGAATGTTTAAATTAAACTCTAAATATTCAACGAATTGAATAGTGAACTAATAAGCGTATATTTTAACAGAAAATACCACATAAAAGAAGACAACCATGCCAACAACCACCTTCTGAGGGTTCTACTAAAAATAACAATAACGAGGCAAACGTTAACCCGATTCAGCAGTTGGTGACTTTGTTAACGGGAGCACTTGCTGATCAGTCGCATGCTCAGGTCATGACTTTCAAGGACTTCAAAGCGGTTGGACCGCAGGAGTTTCAAGGGTCTATGAATCCAGTTGAAGCCCAAACCTAGATCATAGAAATGGAGAAGGTGTTCGATGTTGCTAAAGTCAATGAGGATCAGTGTGACACCCCCAAATTTAGGTACTTAAAACCCAAACTCGTTGCTTCACGATATCATTTCTATGAGCAAATTAATAATAATAATAATAATAATAATAATAACATAAATATCAAACTTAATTTACATATCTGAGTTGTCTACATCCCAAGTACGTGACCTTTAAAACATTTATTACATGATATATAATAATTATTATCATCTTAATTAAGTTTAGCTATTACATAAGATAACATAAGCTTATTTTGTCAGCTTTCCTTTCCCTTTGTTCTTGGCGGAGCCTTCAGGTTGATTACACTTAACTGAAAACATTTAAATTAAGCAAGAATGAGCATTTGAGTGCCCAACAAGTAATAGCAAGAAATAAAAGTTAGCTGAAGGAAGTAAATATTTTCTGTGAAAGGCACTTCTACAACGAACCAACAGTTGTGACGTATGCTGAAACAATTTTAATCAACGTATCAATTATATTTTGAATTTTTGAAACTACGTACTGACTATCAATGAAGAGAAGTCGACAGACTATGAACATTATTTTTAATTTTCGCAAAGGTTAAACAGAACTTCATCTGTAAACCATCATAACTTACAGGCACAAGGGGTGATCAGCCCGTTATTCCCTGTATTGATCAATACTACATACCAAAATGATATTTTCGTTCATCATATCCGCCTTAGGCGCAAAAAAGTTTCCCATGTTCGGGATGTTCATACTTAGTTTAGAATCCAAACCAAAACAATTCGGTTGGATACAACAAAGTTCTATCATATTCAACAATATTTTTAAGTTTGTGTCTAGCCGAATCAAATAGCTTAGACGGTTCTTCAGTTAATGTATACATACTGGAAACCAATAAGTATGTATCAACATGTGATTAAATACAATAATTATCCAAGTGAGGTCACTTATATAATCATGCTTAGAAATTAACGAACAAAATATATATCAGGATTATATAACAGTACTACATTGATAAACAATGATCGGATAATTTAAGAACTTGTATGAATACAAATGTATGTATACATAATCAATAACAATAGAGTTAATAATCTGGAATTACGATAATATAATTCTGAAATTTTTTTACTCATGTCCATTGCATAAAGTAAATGCAAAGGTAGGATACTTGCCTGATCTGCTGCTTACACAACTTAGTTTTATCTTTTATATTAAGACCTATCATTAATAAGATCATTCGTTCGACTAGAATAACATACTATAACATATAGTACTACTATTTGCAGTCAGCACATAACCTAATCACATTGTCACATAAGTTTAGTAGTCTATTGAATCACAAACAGACACGTATCTAGTAAAACTATCTAAGTCCAGATCAATTTCTGAAATATTTCGGTGTACCGACGGCTTTATCAGGTAATTATCGAGTCTAAAACTTTATTTTAAGTAGTTCATTAAACTTTATTTTTAAATAACTTATAATAATTTTTAAACAATTATTATAATTTATCATGATTTTTCAAACACCGGAATCATTATTAAATGATTTAAATATTAAATAACTCTATTATCATTAATATTTAAACATATTAAAATATTAATAAAACCATTGCCAAAATATTAGAGTTACTTATAATAACTCAAAATACATTTAAAGTATTAATATTACCTTAAAATAATTTTTAAAATATTTAAAATCATTTTTAAATAATTAACATTAATAATTAAATATTAATGTATTATTTACCCAAATATTAAAAGTCATTTATTGTAACTTAAAATATTTTTAATTCATTTATATTCATTTTAAATGATTTTAAATTAATAAAACCATTTTTAAACTATTTATTTAATATAATTATTAAATAAATCTAATCTCTTTAATATTAAATTTTTAATAAAATTATCCTTTAAATATTAAAAGTTATATTTTATAACTTAAAATATTTTTCAACTACTTATTTTCATTTAAAATGATTTTTATAATATTAAAATATTTTTTAATTAATTTATTTAATATAATTATTAAATAAGTCTAAATATCATTAATATTCAATAATTAATGAAATTTACCTTAAAATATTAAAATTAATATTTTATAACTTAAAATATTTTTAAATACATTATTATCATTTAAAATTATTTTTAATATAATAAAATTATTTTTAATTAATTTATTTAATATATTTATTAAATAAACTAAATACTAATAATATTCAAATAAATACTAATATTTATGAAAATTATGCCAAATTATTAAAAGTTAATTTTATGACTTAAAATAATTTTTATAATTTTTAGAAATTAATTTATATTTTTAAAAGATTTTTGAAAATTAATAAAATTAAAAAGTCTGTCGCTAAAGCCTTTAGTGACAGAAAGTGTAGCCCACCAAGAACATTCATACGCCAGTTTCGAGTGACCTAGTTTGACCAACAATAATTTCTTGTGTAATGCTTTTTTGGGCAAGCTAAAGCTTTGATCTTGTAGTACTGATGTAGAACTACAAGAATCAACAAAAAACAGGGTCATACAATATCACAAATGCAAGTTATAAAGCCTTGAACTAGCTGTCAGATGTGTTCTTCATGTTCTGGGCTGCCCAGAAACATGAAGTCATGGCCGGTCAACGCTATTGATGGCCTTCAATCTTTGAATCGATTTATGTTATAGGTGTTCTAGATGTTGGGCTTTGTAGACTAACTAACAAGGTACATGTTTAAAGCACTTAGAAGGTTTACAAATCATCAAGCTGCAAGATCTAAGCCTTAGAACAAGCTGTCAGAGTTGTTCTTCATTTTTTGGGTTACCCAAAAATGAAGAATAGTTCGAGTAGCCATATTTGGGCTTCCACAACTTACTGTTCATGTAATGTTTTAGTGATCTAATGATTTCAGGTTATAGCCAATATGTAAGTGAACAAATATATCGCATAAAATCAATCAAACAACAATACAATTATCAGATCTATGTCGGTCAAAGTATGTCAGAGATTATACTCATCAGTTTTTTGGGTTACCCAAAAAAATGATTTCATGATCGTCTGGCCTCCTTTGACCAGCCACTACTTTCTTTCTGTTAATCATATATGTGATATTAAGGCTTGAATATAAAGTTCAGCTACCAATCTAATACAAAAACATCAACAAACTACTTAAGATCTGTCAGATCCAGGCTTTGAGAAACCTTGTCAGACACGATCTGGGCAGTTTCTGGGTTACCTAGAATTGCTCAATCAAGCTCGGTCAACTGAGTTTGACCAACAATAACATGAAATCTACACATCATCTAAACCTAGTTCCAGTTCCAGAACAAAGATCTCATAACATACTACAAGTTCAAACATGTAAACAACCAAAAACATAAACAGACTGAGATATATGGGGTCTGACATTCATTGTGAGACAAAATTTTTAAATTTTTCCAGATTTTGAAAAATTTCAAATTCGTGTACTTAGATGATATAGATCTAACATTTATCAACCCAAATCACTTAGTTACACATCATGCAATATGTTTAAACACAAAAATCTTACATCTAACATAGGATCAAAGATCAGATTTCTTATTTAAGGTTATACCTCTTTTGTATAATTTCTTGATCTAGGATCCTTGATCTGTTATGGATGAACTTGGAACTGGATTTGGGACTGATCTATCAAAATAATTCGTGGGTTTTAGAGAGAGAAGGTCTAGGTTGAGTGTTGGTGAATAAATGGGCTTGAATACAACTTTTTCTCTCTCCTTGATCTATATATAACATGATATAATGTATATAGCTGAGATGAAATGCTGATTTGCTGGAGTTTTTAATCACATGGCATATCTAGAGTTGTTTACAAACTCCATATATAGCTAGATCTACAAGTTATCTCAATATAATGTATCAAGGGTATTTTGGTTATTTTCTATACAATTTTAATGGCCATTTGGTAACTTGGCAAACCCTTAAGGTTTGACCCTTAGGGTTTAACCCTAAGGTTAAAAAAATAGTTTTTAGGATTTCTAATTAGGCCAAAAATGTAAATTAAAGTTTCCAAAAATATAAATTAGGGTTCCCTAATTAGATTAGGTTTCCTAATCACAAATATCTTGGAATTTAGATTAAAGATTTATTAATTAGCATTAAGATTGCTTAATTGGCGATTAGGGTTTACAATTAGCAAATTAGGGTTTATAATTTCGAAGTTAGGGTTCTTAATTTAGAAATTAGGGTTTCTAATAATTAGGGTTTTCCTTAATTAGGGTTATATTTTATATTACCTATCATTAGACACATTAACGCGATTACATAATAGTCTTGAACTCCTATTTGAGTTTCAAAATATGATTTATCGCTTTAATGCTAGGGTTTTGACATTATACACCATGATTGACTAATCATTATCAATACACACATACAATATATATTTATAGCACTGAAATATAATTAATATTATATTATTATTCTCATGCCTTATTTAAAATCCGTAATTAGGGTTTTGAATCCATATTCGTCATAACTTTCATATATACCATTATTAATTAAGTTAAAATAATTAACTTAAATAATCTTAACAAATTCATATAATAAAATAGTTATATATCAAAACCTTATCATATAAGTTTCTAAACCTTATCATACTTTATTATCTTACTTTCTAAACCTTATCATATAAGTTTAATATATCAAACTTATTTCATTAATCAAACATAGATTCATATTTATTCAACTAATTTATAGTACTTTACATAGCATAGCACATACTGCTTTAAGCATCTGATATCCCTTGGTGACCACAAAAGTCGGGATTCGCTGCTATAACTTATACAAAAGTTGAGAATATTACATTACACAAACATACTTAACACACACACGCACACACACACACACACACACACACACACACACACATATATATATATATATATATATATATATATATATATATATTACGTCAAACACACCTACTCAATCTGTACATGTACTACCTATTCACTACGCCTTTTTCTTGATCTTGGATAACCTTTCGCCTGATGACCTTCTATTCCACAAATAAAACAGACACATTGCTTTGGATTGCGACAATGAGGAGATATATGTCCCCCATGTTCGCAATTGTAGCAAACATTTTCTCCTTTCCTGCATAAGCATTCATGTTTCTTGTTACAGTTTGTACATTTTTCTATTCTGTTAAGGTTCCCTTGGTTGTTATTGGAATTTCCTATATCGCGGTCTTTCATTTTTCTTTTCCCTTTCTTGCTCGGAGCTGCACACGCTTTGTTGCTTTTGGCTCCCATTTGATCAATTTTGTGACAACTTGAGAATTTAGACAATTTATTAAAATCTTAAATGATGGATTTAAGGTCAAATAATAGACCTAGACAGAAAATAAGTGTATGCGTTTGATATTATTGGGAAGGATTTTTGAGGATTTCAAAATTCTGTGAAGGATTTAGGTGAATTATTCAGGATTAAGTGTATATGTGTTTATGTTCCGTAAATATGGTATTATATGTGTACAGTATGTGGTTAGGGGTCAAGGGTTGACCAGATAAATTTTATCAGTGTCAAACCTTAATATTATTGTCGAATATCGACGTTCAATTAGAAAACCCTAATGATTGATACGAAACCCTAGAAACCAATTCTGAAACCCTAATTTCAGTTCCGGGGATTTTGAAACCCTAATTTGGAAATTTAAAACCCTAGTTTGGGTATGCAAATGCTGTATAAGGTTAAACGTCATTAATTATAATTTATTAGGAAAACCCTAATGAATTACTTGAAACCCTAACTAATTATTATAAAACCCTAATACCAAATCTGGGAATTCTAATTTCAGATTCCGGGTATTTGAAACTCTAATCTGGGTACTTAAATGATAATTATAATGCTCAGTGCTATTAATTATAATATTAATTAGGGTAAAGCTTAATTAATTAGCAAACCCTAATTACAAATTTTTAAACCCTAATTGTTCCATTAGAAACCCTAATATACAATTGTAGATTAAATTGCTAAATTAGCAATCTTAATTAGGAAATATTAATCATAATTTGTTTTAGTCCTAATGTGATTAGGAAATTATATTGTAATTAGGAAACTCTAATTATAATTTAAAAATGATAATTTTCATTTTTTAAAAACCCTAATCTGGAAATCCTAGAAATGTGATTTTTGTAAACCTTAGGTTTTAACCCTAAGGTTGAACCCTAAGGGTCAAACCCTAAGGGTTTGATCAAATGACAATTCTAGAATAAAAATTGCATGGAAAATGACATTTATGCCCTTTGTGCATTATTTGTAGGTTGAGTGCAAATTTTGTCAATGGTGAGTTATGCACCAACTACACTAACTCCATGTGACTTAAAAGAAACTGATCAGCCATCTAGATTGCTATATACATTGTATCATATCATTATATATTGATTTAGAGATAGAAAAGTACACTAATATGGCTCATTTGTTCATAAACACCCAATCAAGTCTCTCTCTCTCTAGACCCACGAAATTCTTAAGTTATTCAGTCCCTTTTATGATCCATAACAAGCCATGAACAGATCACAAAGATCAGATTAAAGATCAAAGCATGAATAAGGTATAAACCCTAATTTTTATAAATAGGGTGATTTTATGTTAGTTGTTGTTTAGATTGGTGCTAGAGGGTGTCACTTAGTGATCTGGGTTGATAGATCATAGATCTATAACACTTAGATGCACTAACATATGATTTTAAGAAATCTGAAAAAAAGTTGAAAACATGGCCTGACAGCCGAATGTCAGGGCTCATAGATCCTTTCTTGTTAATTGTTTATGTGTTTTAAGAGTTTTTACTTGTTGTATGTTATAAGGTTTTAGATCTGGAACTTAAATCAAGTCCAGATCATATGTAGATCGAGAGTTATTATTGGTCAAAGAGCGTTGACCGATCATAAAAGTGAGAATCTATGCAGCCTAGATTTGCCCAGATGGCTTCTGACAAGTTTTGATAGCCCTTGATCTTGCAGTTGTTTGTCATTTTGGCCAAGTTGTTGTTGTTATGTTGTAGTCTGGTATGTGATCTACATGTAAAAGTCATTATAACACCTTGAACCATTATAGGAGCAAAGATAATTAAGGTCAAATGTGAGTTGACCACCAGCCTAGAGACAAAATCTGGAAAACCTAGATTTTTCAAGAATAACCTCTGACCCTTACTTTGACCAGCCTTGTTATGTCATGTGTTATGTTATTATGATGATCTGTTGTTATAGACATGATTCCTGACATCTCGACTACAAGATCCAACCACTAGATCACACAAATCAAACACAGAACTCAAACTGTAGGGATCAAAAATAGGTACCTTCAATTCTGGAAAATCCAGAAAACGAAGAACAGCCTTGTCAAAATTTTTGGAGACCCAGATCTTACTGATATGTTGTTGTTTGGTCATGAAATGAGTTTGTGGTTGTAGTACTACATCAGTACTACAATCTTAACCCCATAAGCTACCTAGAAATCATCAAGAACACTACTTTAATGTTGGTCAAAGTAGGCATCTGGTAACTGGTTATGAAGATCTGGGTTTGGGCCAAGAACACGAAGAACACCTATAGCGACAATCCTGTCGCTATAGCTACTCTTTAGTGACAGTTTATTTAGAAAATTAATTATTTTAATTAATAAATAGATAAAAATAGTTTTTAATTATTAAAAATACATAATAAATTACAAAAAATTATTTTAAAGCATAAAAATTAGTTTTTAATTATTTTGAATATATTCCAAAAATATTTAATATTTTTGGAATATTAATGATATTTAATTTATTTATTTATAATATTAAATAAATTAGTTAAAAATGATTTTAATACTTGAAAAATTCATGAAAAATTATTTTATGGTGTTAGAAAATATTTTAAGTTATTTTTAATAAATTTTGATATTTTGTGATGAATTTCATTAATAATTTATTATTAATGGTAATTAATTTATTTAATAAATATATTAAATACATTATGGAAAATTAGAAATAATGCTTTAAAAATCATATAAAATGATTTAAGTATTAGACAAATATTTTAAGTTATAAAATTTAACTTTTGATATTTTGTCATGAAAATATTAATATTTTAATATTAAAAAGAAATTATCGGATAATGGATTTAAGTGTTTAAAAATCATATAAATATGATTTTAAGGTATTAAAATACTTTGATATATTATAAATATATTATAATATTATGTTATGATTTTCATTAATATTTAATATTAAATAAATATTAATGATTAAGGAATTATGTGGTATTTAATTCATTTAAATACGATTTTAATGATTGAAAAATTATGATAAATGGTAATAATTATCTAAAAATTATTACAAGCCTAAGAAAAATATTTTGACTGATAATAAAATTATCTAAGATATTGTTAAGTGTTAGGCAGAGTTTAATTGAACTTAAACTCGATATTTGTTCGACTAGACCGTCGGGATGATAGAATTGTGTCGGTTTCAACTCGAACCGAAATAGTTTGACTTGATGCTATGTATAGACTGATAGGGTTATGTGTTATGTGTTTAGATTATTCTATGTATATATATATAATATTATTATATTGCGATGATATTATTCTAATATTGGAGATCTATATTACTAATATTAGGTCTTAAGATACAGCGATATAAATTGTGTAACGGTAATCAACGGTTCAGACAAGTTTTTCTTAACTCTACTAAGAGTTGTTTCATTCGGATATTCTTATGGTTAATCATTGTTGATTGCCATGTAGAATTGTACTCTGTACATATTGCATGTATAAGTCAGGTATGAAAGGCTGATCACCTTCATTACCGTTTGGTCGAGATATATTTTTTCATGTTTAATACTTGTTCAGTCAAAAGTTTGTTCGTGCTAGTTCTCAATTATATTGATGAATTATAGCCAGCTTATTATTCAGACTCTTTCAATCATGATATATCCTTATATAAATTTAAACTTGTTGGGCAACTTTCATGCTCACCCTTGCTATATCATGATATAACATTGCAGATAAGGCGAATGCGTTCGGATACAGGAAAATGATAATGCCAAGTTCAGCTTGGGATAAAATGTGCAACAAATTTATAATAGTATAGTTTGATGATAAGGTTATATGTTAGATATTTATGAATTGTATATAAGTTAAGGTTACTCGATTTTGGAGAAATAGTGTGTAAAGTGTATTATATAAACAATTTATGTTTATATCTTCTACAATAGTTATAGAATGATTGTACCAGATCCGTGGTGATTTGGGACCGAATTTAAATTTGCATCACAGTTGGTATCAAAGTGTGTTGGTTATGAAGCTTAGGTAGGAATACCTGAGACCAATAACTGCAGTGATTAGGCTAAGATCTAACTCACATAGAGTTAGTTGGTCGATAAGATTCAAAGACGAATCTCAGCGAGTGTAAAGATAATGGAGTTCCCTAACTTTGATATTAAAGTTGAACAGTAGTGGTGAATAGATAGATTCTAAAGGACTAAATGTGCAAGAATAAGAGATCGTAAAATAAAACGATCAAGATATAGAAATGAATCGTAATATATATGATACCTCGTGATCTGATAAGGTGATAGCAGGGATACGAATCAATCTGATAATTGGAAAGTTTTGTAGGAAAATTGCTGTATGAATTGGTACAGATTCAGGAAAGGATTAAGAATACAGATTAAATGAAATTTGAATTGAGAAGGGGGTTAAGATTAGGTGGGGATTTCAATTGAGGACTCATGTCAGCAGCTGAGTTGTATGATTCTTCGTATGGGAGTTGAAATTGTACGTGGTGTAACAACTACTTAGTTTCTGGCACTGATAATCATTGAAATGTTTGTATCGCTCTATTTGCTATATGCATGTTAAGAGGGTGATTCCTTTCTCATGTGTATAACAGATAGATAGGTTATAAGTAGAGAATATAAGGTTAAGTACGAGTTTTTAAAACTCATACATATGTGACATTCTTGACTAATAGTTATATGAAATGTTTATGAACCCCTCAGCGAATGGGCGCCAAAGGTCTGACTAGGGTAAGTTGTAACGCCCTGAAATCCGGTCTATTTTCACATCCGGATTTCGTACGTCACGATCCCATCTTCTTCCAAACATACATCATTATATACTGAAATATAACAATATACAATCTCAAAACCCAGGTTCTAAAACCTTAAAACCTATTTTATTACAAAAATATGGATAATTACATTATTATTTACATCTTGCACAAGTGACTTTCATCCGCCACCAAGGATACATAACAGTTCATGAAACTAATCTAAAGTTCATTTAACTTATTTTATATTATAAGTCTTCGCTTGATCTTCACGCTCATTCACATACTGAATTGCACTACATCTGGTTACCAGTCAGCTTGATCTTTACGGGATCCTTAAGTTCTTCTAACATCGTGCACTGAAAATGTTTTTCATTTAAAGTAAGTGTGAGCATTCAATTGGCCAGCAAGTCATAGTAGTTGAACAAACAACTTTAAGAATTCAAACATTACTTTAGAACTTCAATAACCGAACAAAGGTTATGAAGCAGCTTGAATAATAGGAATAATCTCGATTCCTATCATTTTGAAATATTATTCACATGCAATTTGAAATACTTTCATTCTTCTACCTTTTTCATACTCATCCTTTCTGGCTAGAATCATTAGCACATAATTAACAATAACGAATCATGTATAGACAGAGCATTCTCTTATTGAACAATTCAATCATAGAACAGTTCATATCATAGAAACACTAAAGTTTTCACATTGTGGCACAAGGCCTCATACATTCTATCACTTTGTACAAATATCACACATTAGTAAATAGACTGAACTTCTCAAGTTCAACATTTGAGAAGTTTAAGAAACTAGCATTCATTTATAATATGAATGAAGTTAGGAAACTTGCCTTACACACAGCTACAACTTACGCTGAACTGCTCATTCCAATTCCTATATAACACATAAGAAAAAAAACACATACACCAATTAGTCATGTATATTTGACTTATGCATTAGTTTACTTAACTTTACTTCTTAGGGTTCGCGTTATTGTAACCTAAGTTTACGCGACCACTTTCACTACCGTTCTACAGCTTCATGACATACGGAGATGTCTTACTTATACGTTTATCATCTTTGATGTTTTACATTCTTATCTTCTTCTTATAACTTCTCTAGGACTCAGCACACATCGCTCCTCTGCTAGTAGTCCATATGGTACTCTGAGTGGTTTCCCACAAACAACGAACAAATAAGTTCCCATCTCATCTACACTACCCATAACAGTGAGTTAGATCGGTTGCCAGTTTCGTATATACCTTCGCTCTCTGAAGGAATTGTTTAGCCCAGCTCCCATATGTCAACCATCAAAGGTTACGATTGTACCACAACCTAACTTATCATAACTTATCCGAACAATTAAACTATAATATTCGTTAAGTCAATTTCTTATTCCTTTTTAGCTTTCTAATAACTAAATGCCATACCTCAGGATTCATTCTTATTCGACTCCCATTCGGCTTTCATTAATCTTATTACCGTTCGTTACTGCTTTCTCGATAATGTATATCTTACTAATACTTTTGTTATCCATTACATGAACTCCATGTTCATTACTAGTTCCTATTGTCGAAGCCACACCGTTCGTTGTATGCTAAGACAAATCGTTCATCGCAACAACATTGCGTTTGCAGCGTCTATACGCTTCACACTTATCTCTCACTAGCATAACATAACATCGAAATGATATTCATTACCCTAATCGCTCAACGTCTAAGGAATCACAACCATAGCAATCCCTCACGTTCGTTTATTTCGACTACGGTCCCCGACATCGGTTACGTAAACCGCATCTACATTCTTTATATTTTAATCTCAATTAATCTTTTCGTTCAGCCTTCATTTAATGTTTAACTTACTTGTTCAAGTGTTACATTAGTTGGACATTATGTTCTTTATCTTCCCTTACGTTTCCCCCAATAGCTGAGTAGTTAAAAGCTCTTCTCTGGATTTTTCCCTCACAATCGCATCATCGCGCGCCATTCTCTCCTTACATCTCTCGCTATGCACAGGCTTAGTTTGCGAGATACCGGCCCTCGGTGCGGAGCTGCAGTGCCACACTATAAGGCATGGTTGGTAGATACAGCCAGCCAAGCCTTAATTCTTGAAAATTTCTTCTAAGTGTTAACTTCATTTTGAGATGCTACTTCTCGATCTCATAACTCCTTCGTTATAACTCGGAACGAGGTCGTTCCAAAGCCATTCTCTTCCTTATCTTACATACTTCAATACCCCTTGGACAGAACTTCGTTCTAAATCTGTTAACATGCCATTCAATTGGCTTGATCTTCAACCTTTGTTCGTTTTACATTTTTAACGCTCTTTGTTCGTTCGTCCATAATTCGGTCATCCGAACTCGAAATTCGTTTATTCTTGAGTCCACGACCCATATTTTCTATGTTCTCTTACATTCTTATGAAACCCTACATGTTCGGGTTCATTTACTAACTTTTTAATTCTCGTTCGTCTTTTACGAAATTTTTGCCATAACTTCGTTATAGCTAAGTTTTAATTCGTTCTTCATGAACGTTTCTACTGTTCCTAACCAAGCAACAAGCATCTAACTTATACGCGATGGTTTTAAACTTGTCCATCAACAACAATTATCCTACGATGGTTTTAAATTTGTCCATCAACAACGTTCTTCGTGTTCTTCGCGTGTTCTTCGTGTTCTTCATTCGTTCTTCATTTTAATCGATATTTTGGATTACAATTTCACTTTTTATTGAAATTTGATGTTATAGAACATTATTCCTGACTTATTTCACCTACTTGTTTATATAATCCACTTGGATCGGTCTAATTTATTACAAATCTTATACTTCCTTAAGAAATTTATTTACTAAACTTTAAATTCTTATTTCTTCATTTTCTTACGATTTCAACCATATGAAATCGTTCCTAACTTCTTTTACTCCTTATTCTTATTAAGCTAAGTTTTGAAAATAAAAAGTTAGAAAAAGTTAACTTAGGAGTCGGGTTTTAATACCTTTCCTCTTTATTTTTGTTCCGCTAGACAAAACCGGTGATTCACAAGATTTTCTATTTCACGAGCACTTTCGATCCGATCATTCATGCTCATACTCTTCCTTCTCCCTCTTCATCTGAACCCTCTCTTTCTCTAAGGTGTAGGATTTTCAAAATCCCAAATAAATGATTTAAGCTTCCTATTTATAGAATTTCCAAGCTAGGGGTATTTTAGTCATTTCACCCCCTAACCTCCTTACTATTCATGGCTTAAGGGCTAAGTTAACTTAGCCCTTATGTAAAATCCCAAATTTTACGAATAAAGATTTAAATTTCTCGATTTTTTTTTTGAATATTATGGTGTGGATTTAATATAATGTTATAGTTGTGGGTAATATTTATAAATTTTGCAAAGTATGCAATTTGTTATATTATATTCGATTGGTCGGGGAATATTCTTTGTGTCGGGGAATATTCATACGACGGCACAATCATTGGTGCACCCCACAACGGAATTATTGTCGGATTGAGAAAATGACAAAAATATTTTTATGAAAATAATGGTGGAAGTTTTACCGTTAATATTGTTGAACTACTCGGTAGTAAAAATACAGTAATACGTGTGGTTGCATAGTAGCACACGGTATTGATTATTGATGCTTACGTGAGAAGTCACTCAGTTTTATTCAATTATTGCCATTCTCTTCCTTATCTTACATTCTTCAATACCCCTTAGACAGAACATCGTTCTGAATTCGTTAACGTGCCATTCAATTGGCTTGATCTTCAACCTTTGTTCGTTTTACATTTTTAACGCTCTTTGTTCGTTCGTCCATAATTCGGTCATCCAAACTCGGAATTAGTTCATTCTTGAGTCCACGACCCACATTTTCTATGTTCTTTTACATTCTTATGAAACCCTACACGTTCGGGTTCATTTACTAACTTTCTAATTCTCGTTCGTCTTTTACAAAAATTTTGCCATAACTTCGTTATAGCTAAGTTTTAATTCGTTCTTCATGAACGTTTCTACTATTCCTAACCAAGCAACAAGTATCTAACTTATACGCGATGGTTTTAAACTTGTCCATCAACAACAATTATCCTACGATAGTTTTAAATTTGTCCATCAACAACGTTCTTCGTGTTCTTCGCGTGTTCTTCGTTCGTTCTTCATTTTAATCGGTATTTTGGATTACGATTTCACTTTTTATTGGAATTTGATGTTATAGAACATTATTCCTTACTTATTTCACCTACTTGTTTATATAATCCACTCGGATCGGTCTAATTTATTACAAATCTTATACTTCCTTAAGAAATTTATTTACTAACCTTTAAATTCTTATTTCTTCATTTTCTTACGATTTCAACCATATGAAATCATTCCTAACTTCTTTTACTCCTTATTCTTATTCAGCTAAGTTTTGAAAATAAGAACTTAGAAAAAGTTAACTTAGGAGTCGGGTTTTAATACCTTTCCTCTTTATTTTTGTTTCGCTAGACAAAACCGGTGATTCACAAGATTTTCTATTTCACGAGCACTTTCGATCCGATCGTTCATGCTCATACTCTTCCTTCTCCCTCTTCATCTGAACCCTCTCTCTCTCTAAGGTGTAGGATTTTCAAAATCCCAAATAAATGATTTAAGCTTCCTATTTATAGAATTACCAAGCTAGGGCTATTTTAGTCATTTCATCCCTAACCTCCTTACTATTCATGGCTTAAGGGCTAAGTTAACTTAGCCCTTATTTAAAATCCCAAATTTTACGAATAAAGATTTAAATTTCTCGATTTTTTTTGAATATTATGGTGTGAATTTAATATAATGTTATAGTTGTGGGTAATATTTATAAATTTTGCAAAGTATGCAAGTTGTTATATTATATTCGATTGGTCGAGGAATATTCTTTGTGTGGGAATATTCATGATTGAAAGCACAATCATTGGTGCACCCTACAACGGAATTATGGGTCGGATCGAGAAAATGACAAAAATATTTTTTATGAAAATAACGGCAGCGGAAGTTTTACCGTTATCTTTGTTGAACTACTCGGTAGTAAAAATACAGTAATACGTGTGGTTGCATAGTAGCACACGGTATTGATTATTGATGCTTACGTGAGAAGTCACTCAGTTTTGTTCAATTATTGCCATAGTAGTTGCTGCATAATATCTCACGTTATTTGATTCAATTATTGTTGATTGTTATATATATATATAAGTTTTGTTTTATTAGTATTAGTAATGTAATAAAACAGAAAAGCTTTTTATATAAAACAGAATACTTTTATACAGTTATTCTATAAATAGAATATATTATATTTTATTATGCATAGTGTTGCATAGTGCCTGAGTAGTGTTTTGCATAGTAAAATCTTTTTATATAAAACAGAATACTTTTATAAAGTTATTCGTTTTATTAGATTATAAATAAAATATATTATATTTTATTAACAAGATTTTGCTTTAAATCTGGACCGTCCGATTAAAAGTAAATCAATCTGGACCGTTCATGGATTGGTTACTATTCAGTCCATTCTTCTATAAATAGAAGCTCATTCCTTCATTATTTCTTACGAATTCACTTAAACTCTAGAGAGAATTCTTCTTCTATAATCTTGAGCGTATTTTTTTGGAGTTTAAGAAAGCTTTGAGCGTAGTGCAAGTTTTCTTCGAGTATATCCTCGCCCTACCAGTCGGAGTACTCTTCTTTCAAAGGTAAGGATATTAGTTGTTGTACCTGTAAGGGATATTATTTCTTTTATATTCATGAAGAGAACTTCTGTTATTCCATTCTTTATTATTCTGTTGGAATAACCTGTCTATGCGAAGTACCGCATGCATGGTGATTTCTTTTGTTATTCTATTCTTTATTATACTCTGTTGGTTAAAGTTTTGACTTCTATACTCCATGAAATTAGTGGAATATCCTTGATATTTGCGCTTCATCCAGTATCTTTTTATGGAAATATTCTTCTGAGCATTCTTGAATTTTACTCTACAAAGAAGTATCATGTTGACAATTTGGAAGTTATTAGTTCCTGGATAATTTAATTCTTGAACTTATTTTATTGAATTCTTATATCATTGTCATCATCCTCATGTTTATATTTTGTTAAAAGTCATCTGCGGCCTGTAGTGCATAGATGGACTTGGTATGATTATGACCAGGGATTATTTGGTATAATCATGACCGTAATGTTACAAATGATGTGGAAAAATCCTCATTGGCCCGTAGTGCATTGATGGGACGCTTTTGGTATGATTATGGCTATGGATTCTCTTGCCAAGGGAGCAAAGATGAATTGTTTTATGGCATGATCGGGGACAGTTGATGAAAACACAATTATCTTTGGCCCGCAAAGGCATGGATAATTCGTGGGTCATCATATTAAATAATATCCTTGGCTGGCACGTAGTGCAAGGATGAATTGATAATGTTGATTATTTATTGTCGAGTCCCAAATGATAAAAGTGATGAAAAACTTTTTAAATCATAAAAGATAGTAGATTTTATTCTCTACTTGACTTTTATAATGGATTGCGTGTTTCGCTGCAGTTAAACTTGATGTCTATTGTTTTTTATCAGTTTAACATTGTTGAAGACTAATGATAATTTATTTTGCATTATCTTAGTCATAATATTTTTTACTGGGCTAGTTGAGCTCACCTTTTCCTTCACTGTTCTCTTTAGAAAATGAGAATATAGCTGGGACGAGTCGGGGAACGGATTGACAGTCTAGATGATAGTATTAGTAGTCCTCATTATTCTGTTAAATAGTGTGACAATAAATGTAATGAGGACTTATTCTGAGAGTGGATATTGTCTAGAAGACAATATTTGTATTAAAACTCACAACTCTCTTGTTGTATATTAAAGATTTTATTTGTATTACGTATCATGTATGTCGGCGACTCAAGATGGGTGATGTATACCTATTTTTGGGGACGTCACGGATTTAGTATCAAAGCTTAGGATATGATCCCCGGGTGAAGTGAGAGACAAGAACTAGGAGGGAGAAATGGGGAATTCCTTCGCTAATATGACCTACCTAAGTTTATTTGGTATTTAATTGGTCGGTCAGAGTATAGGGATAATATGTGATATGTCAATTAACCCTTATTTTGTGGCAGTGTTTGAAAATAACATCCGAGAATGTTGAGAATAGCAATGGAGCACATGAGACAGTTGAGTCTCCACATATCAATAATTAGGATAATGTGCATCAGGAAGGCGACAATTCTCAGGCAAACAACAACACTGACCAAATGATGCACGCTGGAAAGTTCAAAGGCTTTATGCAATTCGTGCAACAGCAGGTAAGAGAGACTCCTGCTCAAAATATAGGTGGAAATAATGGCAACCCACGGTCGGTCACTGTTAAGCAGTTCAAGGAGCTGGGACCACCAGAGTTTTTGGGAAAGCCAGAACCACTTAAGGCGCAGACGTGGTTAAAGCATATCACCAAGATATTTGATATCTTGGGATGCTCAGAGGAGCAAAATGTTCCATTTGCCACCTTTATGTTGTGTGAAGAGGCAGATTATTGGTGGGAATCTGTAAAACGTACCCAGACTAACACACTCAAGATGTCTTAGGAGAAGTTCCAAGAGCTGTTCAATGATAAGTACTTTCCTGAAAGTATTTGTCACATGAAGGAAGTGGAGTTCATCAAGCTAGAGCAAAACAATATGACCGTGTCGCAGTACGAGGCTAAGTTTGCCGAGTTGTCTTGGTTTGCATCCCATTTGGTCAATAATGAGGAGCTAATGACGCGAATGTTTCTAAGAGGTTTGAAACCCAATATACGTCAATACCTCATTTCTCACAAACTTTGTTTATATTCAGATGTTGTGAATAGGGCTCAGTTATTGGAGCGTGATAATGAGTCAACACAACCAAAAGGCAACGACCAACAACACGATAATAATCGTACCGGTGGCAACGATCATCGGAACAATGATAACCATCGTGGGGGAAATTATCATGCCATGAATGGTAACCACTTCGGTGTTAATCATGGCCAAGATAATAGAAGTGGAAATTTCAAGAAGAGAAGGTTCAATAATGATGGAAAGACAGCAGCACCAGCACCCATTTCAAAGGAAGAAGAACGACCACCGGTCGTATGTTTCAAATGCGCAGGAGGGACACATCCGTCCAAACTGTACGCAATAATCCAAAGCGTGTTTTAATTGCGGAAGAGAAGGTCACCTAGCTCGATTTTGTCGTATGGTGAAGTCAAGTCCAGCTGGGATGGTGATGCCAAAGGATGTCCCAGACAAGCCAAAGCCGGTAGTTTATGAGAGAGCGTTTTTCTTTTTTGTGACGAGGAACCTGAATAAAATTATCACGGGTAAGTTAATCATAAACTCTTGCAAAGTCTATACCGTGTTAGATACCGGTTCTACTCACTCTTTCATTCCACTTAGTTGTGTTCAATGTTTGAATTTAACTCTTGAGAAGTTAGACTTTGATTTATCTATTGAAACTCAGTTGGGAGAAACCTTCGTTACCTCCACTATTTATAAATCTTGTTTGATTCAAATCAACACTTTCACATTACCTGTCGATCTTATCTCTTTGAAAATACTTGCCTTTGATGTGATTTTTGGAAACAATTGGTTAACTACTCATCATGCTTTTCGTAAGGTTATTAGCTTTCATACTCCTAACCAACCTGTTATGCGAATTCAAAGTAACCAAACCACTAAAGTTAATCATTGTCATATCAAGCCATAAGTATAGAGCCCCGATTCTTTCGTTGATGACTTCCTTATGTGGAATGCACCGAAGCCAGACTTTCTGTAGGAGATGTCGTGAATGACGATGGCAAGTTGATAGGTATCAATGTGACGTGTTATCCAAGTCATGGATGAGAGTCACAGTTGTGAATGATATTTCTATTGTTAATAAATTTCTTGACGTATTTCTGAAGACTTCTTGGCCTACCCCAGAGCGTGAAATTGAATTTTGTACTGACCCCAGTACAAAACCCCATTTTTAAAACCCTTAAATATTTCTTAAAATAAAACGAATGTAACATGCACCAAAGACGTTGACTCGAGCTGTTGAAGATTACGACCGTACCATTCAATACCATCGTGGGAAAAGCGAACGTGGTAGCTGACGCGTTAAGTAGAAGATCGTATGCGTTTATGAGTGTGAATATATGAACCTACGTGAAGATAACGAATATACGACTAGAATCGACTTTAATTGATAAAGTTAAAGTCGCTCAAACTAAATACTCAGAGCTGAAGAATGTGAAAAAGAAGGTTTAAGAGGGTGTTATTCTAGAAGCAAGAATCGATGAAGAGAGGAAATCTCAACCCTCGATTTTATTGACACATTTGAAATCCTTGATCGAGTAGGAACTATGGCCTATAGACTCATTTTACCGCCAAGTATGTCGCGTGTTCATAACCTTTTTCACATATCGATGTTACGTAAATATGTGGACGACCCGAACCACATTATTGATTTAGAACCGGACGAGATAGTGGATAATTTAACGTATGAAGATGTACCTGTTAAAATCCTAGAATGTATTCAACACTCAAAGGTTATACCTCAAGAGTTAGAATCGGACGAAGAGTCCTCATCTGTTTGGCATACCAGGTACGTACGTAAATTTCGAGGGCGAAATTTCAAAGGAGGGGAGATTGTAAAATCCCAAATTTTACGAATAAAGATTTAAATTTCTCGATTTTTTTTTAATATTATGGTGTGAATTTAATATAATGTTATAGTTGTGGATAATATTTATAAATTTTGCAAAGTATGCAAGTTGTTATATTATATTCGATTGGTCGGGGAATATTCTTTGTGTTTGGGGAATATTAAATGACGATGACACAATCATATAAGTGGACCCCTACAATGTAATTATTGTCGATTGAGAAAACGACAAAAATATTTTTATGAAAATAACTTGGCGGAAGTTTTACCGATTAATATTTGTTGAACTACTCAAGAGTAAAAAGTAAAGAATACGTGTGATTGCATAGTAGCACACGGCAGATTGATTATCGATGTTTACGTGAGAAGTCACTCGGTTTTGTTCAATTATTGCACTGATGAGTTCGACATAGTATCTCACGTTATTTGATTCAATTATTGTTGATTGTTATATATATATATTATATATATAAGTTTTGTTTTATTAGTGTTATTAATGTAATAAAAGCAGAAAAGCTTTTTATATAAAATAGAATACTTTTATAAATTTATTCATTTTATTAGATTATAAATAGAATATATTATATTTTATTAAAAAGATTTTGCTTTAAATCTGGACTGTCCGATTAAAAGTAAATCAATCTGGACCGTTCATGGATTAGTTACTATTCAGTCCATTCTTCTATAAATAGAAGCTCATTCCTTCATTATTTCTTACGAATTCACTGAAACTCTAGAGAGAGAAACTATAGAGAGAATTCTTCTTCTATAATCTTGAGCGTATTTCTTTGGAGTTTAAGAAAGCTTTGAGCGTAGTGCAAGTTTTCTTCGAGTATATCCTTGCCCTACCAGTCGGAGTACTCTTCTTTCAACGGTAAGGGATATTATTTGTTGTACTTGTAAGGGGTATTATTTCTTTTATATTCATGAAACGAACTTCTGTTATTCCATTCTTTATTATTCTGTTGGAATAACCTATATACGCGGTCTACCCTATTCTTGATGAAATTCTTCTGTTATTCCATTATTTATTATTCTGCTGGAATAACCTGTCTATGCGAAGTACCACATACATGGTGAAATTCTGTTGTTATTCCATTCTTTATTATTCTGTTGAAATATCCTGTCTATGCGTTTTATGTCGGACTGGTTCCGTTATTTATTATTCTGTTGGAATAACCTATCTATGCGAAGTACCGCATGCATGGTGATTTCTGTTGTTATTCTATTATTTATTATTCTGTTAGAACATCCTGTCGGTGTGAATTTCGCATGACCTGGTTTCGTTATTTATTATTCTGTTGGAATAACCTATCTATGCAAAGTACCGCATGCATGGTTATTTCTTTTGTTATTCCATTCTTTATTATACTCTGTTGGTTAAAGTTTTGACTTCTATACTCCATGAAATTAGTGGAATATCCTTGATATTTGCGCTTCATCCAGTATCTTTTCATGGAAATATTCTTCTGAGCATTCTTGAATTTTACTCTACAAAGAAGTATCATGTTGACAATTTGGACTTTATTAGTTCCTGGATAACTTAATTCTTGAACTTGTTTTATTGAATTCTTATTTCATTGTCATCATCCTCATGTTTATATTTTGTTGAAAGTCATCTGTGGCCTGTAGGGCATAGATGGACTTGGTATGATTATGACAAGGGATTATTTGGTATAATCATGACTGTAATGTTACAAATGATGTGGAAAAAATCCTCATTGGCCCGTAGTGCTTTAATGGATAATTTTTGGTATGATTATGGCTATGGATTCTCTTCGGCCAAGGGAGCAAAGATGAATTATTTTATGGCATGATCAGGAACGTTGATGAAAACACAAATATCTTTGGCCCGTAGTGCATGGATAATTCGTGGTCGTGATACTAAATAATATCCTTGGCCTATAGTGTAGGGATGAATTGATAATGTGGATTATTTATTAAGCTGAGTCCCAGCGATAAAAGCGATGAAAAACTTTTTAAATCATAGAAGATAGTAGATTTTATTCTCTACTTAACTTTTCTAATGGATTGCTTGTTCCGCTGCAGTTAAACTTGATGTCTATTGTATTTATCAGTTTAACATTGTTAAAGACTAATGATAATTTATTCTGCATTATCTTAGTCATAATATTTCTTACTGGGCTAGTTGAGCTCACCTTTTCCTTCACTGTTCTCTTCAGGAAATGAGAATATAGCTGGGATGAGTAGGGGAACGGATTGACAGTCCAGATGATAGTATTAGTAGTCCTCACTATTCTGTTAAATAGTGTGACAATAAATGTAATGAGGACATATTCTGAGAGTGGATATTGTCTAGAAGACAATATTTGTATTAAAACTCAAAACTCTCTTGTTGTATATTAAAGATTGTATCTGTACTCTGTACCATGTATCTGGCGACTCAAGATGGGTGATGTATACCTATTTTTGGGGGTGTCATACCTTAAGTTTACTTAACCTTTAAGTTTGCTTAACCCTTAAGTTTACTTAGCCTTTAAGTTTGCTTAACCCTTAAGTTTACTTAGCCTTCAAGTTTACTTACTCATTAAGTAACTTATCCTTTACTTAGCTCTTAAGCATAAGCACGTTTACAGTCCGAAAAATGCGATTCTCGGAATCCAAATATTTTTGGATATTTCGTCTTTCCTTTACCGATTAACTTTTACGTATTCTTCGGATCTCCGAAAAATTGAAAAACAATTTTTGGCGTTAAGCGTTTTCCTTCACGTTTTCCCCTAACGTAGCTAACCGAATGAAAAGTACATACCAGTACTTTTTGTCGTTTTTATTTCGTCCGATTTCTGCACCTTTTTCGAGTAAAACTTTTATCAGCTTACTTAACTTTTCAGGATATATTATCGGCAAATCTTTCAATGGAATACCATTTCAACATACCGAACTCTCAGAACGGCATAGGTTATTTCAAACCCTAACCCTTAGGTTTCGTCGGGTGAATAGTGTCTATTTCGTCTTTTTCCCCAGAAATATTTTTTTCCCAGAAATATTTTATTTTTGTCTTGAAAATTCTTACTCGTTTAATCTAGCTCGTAGCCAGAATCCTCCCGACTTATAATCATCCTAGGTTCTAGAATGATTAATAAACACATAACACATAATATTATTAATAAAAATTTATTTTATTAATAACTAATTCTTTAAACTTAAATTCTGGAAAATCCGAATTTTCGGGTCGTTACACTTTTCCCCTCTTATAAAAATTCCGTCCTCAGAATTTCTTAAAACCACACCCTTACCCGGGTCATCACGTTCACCTCTTCTTCACAGAATTTCGCCCTCGAAACGTTTTATGACGTCATGATACCGTATTTTTCATGGTACGTTGAGGACTTCGTCATTTTGTGACTTCGTCATTATACATCATACCATAGCGAGTTTTTGATCCTAAGATCACATCCAACACCAGGTTCAATTGTATTAATAACTCCATCTTTTTACCATCCTTGCATCAAATGCACTGATAATATAAAATTCATTTTGATATTTCAAATCAATTTCTGTCTAGCCAAAATAATTAGCATAGACATATCAAGAATAGTTCTTTTAAAAATCTATTGGTTCCAAAAGTTGAACCAATTCTTTCATTTTCAAAATACGAACACATAAGCACGATTTCAATAAACTTCGAAATCTAGCATAGCTAGATGACTTGGAATATCCTATTCTCCATCTTCCTTCATTGTCTTACTGCGACAATACTTAATCTTCTCTAGTACCTTCAATACTAATACTACTAAAAACAACTCATTTTCAGTTTAAACATTCCTATATCTTAGTACAGTCCATCAACTTACCACACATTATGAGTTCAGGAACTTTCCACAATAATATGAGTTTATAAGCTATCCAGAAAGACTATAAGCGTCCATTCGCTGAGAAGTTCAAAAACCTACCATATCAGTATTAGTCAAGAATGTACCATAAGTATGAGTTTCAAGAACTCGCACCCACCTTATCGTTCTCTACCTATCAAGTATATATATGAGAAAAGATTCACCTTCTCGTCATATACATCTGTACAGCGCGACCAATTCCAATGATTATAACTGAAATAAGCTAAGCAGTTGTTACACCAAGCACAAACCTCTACCAATAACAAAGGTTCATATATCTCAGCTATCACATGAGTTCTCAATTGAAATTTTATAACTTCTAAATCTCTCTCTACTTAATACGAATTTTCTTTAATTTATATACTATCCTTCTCAACTCAATCTTAATTCTTCCTCCCGTACTACTTCGTAGTACCATTCATTCATAGCATTAGCTACAAATCATTCATTATTTAAAAACTCATCTGTTACTACGAATCACTATGATCACCTGGTGAACTTCTTATCCTTCTCTCTACAATTATAGTCTTAGGTACTCCTATCTAAGATTTATAACCTTTCAGCTTTGATACCAATCTGTAACGCCCTGAAAGCTGGTCTATTTTCACATCCGAATTCCGTACATCACGATCCCATCTTCTTCCAAACATACATCATTATATACTGAAATATAACAACATACAATCTCAAAACCCAGGTTCTAAAACCTTAAAACCTATTTCATTACAAATATGGATAATTACATTATTATTTACATCTTGCACGAGTGACTTTCATCCGCCACTAAGGATACATAACAGTTCATTAAACTAATCTAAAGTTCATTTAACTTATTTTATATTATAAGTCTTCGCTTGATCTTCACGCTCATTCACATACTGAATTGCACTGCATCTGGTTACCAGTCAGCTTGATCTTTACGGGATCCTTAAGTTCTTCTAACATCGTTCACTGAAAATGTTTTTCATTTAAAGCAAGTGTGAGCATTCAATTGCCCAGCAAGTCATAGCAATTGAACAAACAACTTTAAGAATTCAAACATTACTTTAGAACTTTGATAACCGAACAAAGGTTATGAAGCAACTTGAATAATAGGAATAATCTCGATTCCTATCATTTTAAAACATTATTCACATGCACTTTGAAATACTTTCATTCTTCTACCTTTTCATACTCTTCCTGTCTGGTTAGAATCATTAGCACAGACTTATCAGTAACGAATCATGTATAGACAGAGCATTCTCTTATTGAACAATTCAATCACAGAACAGTTCATATCATAGAAACACTGAAGTGTTCACATTGTGGCACAAGGCCTCATACATTCTACCACCTTTTACAAATATCACACTTTAGTACATAGATAGAACTTCTCAAGTTCAACATCTGAGAAGTTTAAGAAACTAGCATTCATTTAGAATATGAATGAAGTTAGGAAACTTGCCTAACGCACAGCTACAGCTTATGCTGAACTGCTCATTCTAATTCCTATATAACACATAAGAAAAACAACACATACACCAATTAGTTATGTATATTTGACTTATGCATTAGTTTGCTTAACTTTACTTCTTAGGGTTCGCGTTCTTGCAACCTAAGTTTACGCGACCACTTTCACTACCGTTCTATGGCTTCATGACATACGGAGATGTCTTACTTATACGTTCATCATCTTTATTGTTTTACATTCTTATCTTCTTCTTATAACTTCTCTAGGACTCAGCACACATCGCTCCTCTTCTAGTAGTCCATATGGTACTCTGAGTGGTTTCCCACAAACAACCAACAAACAAGTTCCCGTCTCGTCTACACTGCTCATAATAGTGAGTTAGATCGGTTGCCAGTTTTGTATATACCCTTGCTCTCTGAAGGAATTGTTTAGCCTAGCTCCCATATGTCAACCATCAAAGGTTACGATTGTACCACAACCTAACTTATCATAACTTATCCGAACCATTAAACTATAATATTTGTTAACTCAATTTCTTAATCCTTTTTAGCTTTCTAATAACTAAATGCCATACCTTAAGATTCATTCTTATTCGACTCACATTCGGCTTTCATTAATCTTATTACCGTTCGTTACTGCTTTCTCGATAATTCATATCTTACTAATACTTTTGTTATCCATTACATGAACTCCATGTTCATTACTCGTTCCTAGTGTCGAAGCCACACCGTTTATTGTATGCTAAGACCAATCGTTCATCGCAACAACATTGCGTTTGAAGCATCTATACGCTTCACACTTATCTCTCACTAGCATGACATAACATCGAAATGATATTCATTACCTTCATCGCTCAACGTCTAAGGAATCACAACCATATCAATCCCTCACGTTCGTTTATTTTGACTACGATCCCCGATATTGGTTACGTAACCCACGTCTACATTATTTGTCTTTTAATCTCAATTAATATTTTTGTTCAACCTTCATTTAAGGTTTAACTTACTTGTTCAAGTGTTACATTAGTTGGACATTATGTTCTTTATCTTCCCTTACGTTTCCCCCAAGAGCTGAGCAGTTAAAAGCTCTTCTCTGGATTTTTCCCTACACTGGCGTTGCGGCGCCACTCTCCCTTATATCTTTCATGTCGCGGCGCGAGTTTGCAGTACTCGGCTCCTGGTCTGGCGCTGCAGCACCACCTTACAAGGCATGGTTGGCGCCGTGGTGCCAAGCCTTAATTCTTGAAAATTTCTTCTAAGTGTTAGCTTCATTTTGAGACGCTACTTCCTGATCTCATAACTCCTTCGTTATAACTCAGAACGAGGTCTTTCCAAAGACATTCTCTTTCTTATCTTACGTACTTCAATACCCCTCGGACAGAACTTCATTCTAAATGTGTTAA
This sequence comes from Panax ginseng, assembly GCA_020205605.1. Lineage (NCBI taxonomy): Eukaryota > Viridiplantae > Streptophyta > Magnoliopsida > Apiales > Araliaceae > Panax > Panax ginseng. Next base: position 141,102,150 of record CM035128.1, read on the forward strand.
CATGGCATTTGATTTGCTTGATCTTCAACCTTTTTTCGTTTTACATTTTTAACGCTCTTTGTTCGTTCGTCCATAATTCGGTCATCCGAACTCGGAATTCGTTCATTCTTGAGTCCACGACCCACGTTTTCTATGTTCTCTTACATTCTTATGAAACCCTACATGTTTAGATTCATTTACTAACTTTCTAATTCTCATTCGTCTTTTACGAAATTTTTTCCATAACTTCGTTATAGTTATGTTTTAATTCGTTCTTCATGAACGTTTCTACTGTTCCTAACCAAGCAACAAGCATCTAACTTATACACGATGGTTTTAAACTTATCCATCAACAACAATTATCCTACGATGGTTTTAAATTTTTCCATCAACAACGTTCTTCATGTTCTTCGCTTGTTCTTCGTGTTCTTCGTTCGTTCCTCATTTTAATCGATATTTTGGATTACGATTTCACTTTTTATTGGAATTTGATATTATAAAAAATTATTCCTTACTTATTTCACCTACTTGTTTATATAATCCACTTGGATCGTTCTAATTTATTACAAATCTTATACTTCCTTAAGAAATTTATTTACTGAACTTTAAATTCTTATTTCTTCATTTTCTTATGATTTCAACCATATGAAATCATTCCTAACTTCTCGTACTCCTTATTCTTATTAAGCTAAGTTTTGAACATAAAAACTTAGAAAAATTTAACTTAGGAGTTCGGTTTTAATACATTTCCTCTTTATTTTTGTCCACTAGACAAAACCGGCGATTCGCAAGCTTTTCTATTTCACGAGCACTTTCGATCCGGTCATTCATGCTCATACTCCTCCTTCTCCCTCTTCATCCAAACCCTCTCTCTCTCTCTCTAAGGTGTAGGATTTTTAAAATCCAAAATAAATGATTTAAGCTTCCTATTTATATAATTTCCAAGCTAGGGGTATTTTAGTCATTTCACCCCCCTAACCTCCTTATTATTCATGGCTTAAGGGCTAAGTTAACTTAACCCTTAAGTTTACTTACTCCTTTAGTTTACTTAACATTTAAATTTGCTTAACCCTTAAGTTTACTTAGCCTTTAAGTTGCTTAACCCTTAAGTTTACTTCGCCTTTAAGTTTACTTACTCATTAAGTAACTTATCCTTTACTTAGATCTTAAGCATAAGCACTTTTACAATCCGAAAACTACGATTCTCGGAATCCAAATATTTTTGGATATTTTGTCTTTCACTACAAAAAAATGGGGCTTCAGCAACAACCGATTTTCGTTACTAAAGGTGCCAAATTTCGTTGCTAAAGGGTTTTGGCAACGACTTTACTGTCGTTGCATCTTTGCACAATGAGCATTGCAAATTGTTCAGCAACGAACGCATTTTTTTCGTTACCAAAAGTAATACATTTTGCAACGAAATTTGGCTTTCGTGGAGAGACATCGATCCTTTAGCAACAAAATGTATTGTTGCAGAATAATTAACATTTCGTTACTAAAAAGTCCATTTCGTTGCAAAAGCCTTCTAATTGGCAACGAAATGAACTCTTTTTTTTGCAACGACCATGCATTTTTGTTGCAATTGACACCATTTTGCAACGACATTTTTCGTTGCAGTAAATTATGAAAATTGTTGCCTAAGTTTGCTTTTGTTGCGGAATGTAAACTTTTTAGCAACGATTTTCATTGCTAATTAGATTATTTGGCAGCGACATTATCTTTGAATCGACAAAAAATATTTGTTCTTTGGTTATTTTTCAATAGCAACGAAAGTCGTCGATTAGCAACGACATTATATGTTGCCGTTTCTATATATGTGCAACAAAAGTTGATATGATTTGTAACGATAAAAAATGTTGCCTTTTATGTTAGTATTATCAACAATATCCTCTCCGTTGTTATTAGGTTAATTTTTTGTTGCCAAATATTATATTTTTAATGCCATTAGCAACAAAAATTTATTGCTAAATGTATAAAAAATTGTTGCTATATTAAAACTTGTCCAATGCCTTGGTAACGAATTATATTGTTGCCAAATCAAAAACCTAAAGCTACCACATAATATTAAATATTATAATGACAAAAATACAAAAAACTAAAATATTATTAACTTAATAAAATCATCCACTACATAATCATTCATTATCTTTACAATTAACCATCTAAAGCTACTACAATTCTTCAATCAAAGTATATATCTACATATATAGAAAGAGTACACTTCATAATTTAATAAAACATTCTTCAGCAGAAATTTTTTTTTATCCATGACAAAGCATTGGCATTGGGTTAACCAAATTTTATTTGAGTATCTAAGAATCGAAATGCTCTTCTCTGCGTAGAATGCTTCCCGAAGAGTTATTCACAAGCATCTTCAAGTAAATCTAAAACACCGCCAACCAATATATTCGATAGGATCAAGCATTATTTAGAAAGTAAAAGGCTTCTCGCCAGTAGCTTCATGCATATAGAGTATTTTGAAATTAATGTGGATGAGGCTAAAAGTAGGATACTAACAAATAGTTTATGTTAATCGAACCAAATAAACATGGGCACATAATCATCTTGGACTCATCACTTAAAAAAAAACAAAGTCGACGGAAGACTAATATCAATAACATCATTGCTCATCTAGTAGAACTTCAAAGAAAGCCAGAGAACCATATTGGCCTTAAAAATTTGCTAAATTTATGATGTTCAAGAATCACGATTGATGACATTCAGGAAAGAGCGGTAACAAAGGGGAAGATTAACATCAATCAAAAAAATAACTTGAAATGCAGCAAAGAAAGGTAAAACATAGAGAAGTAAATGAAGAAGCAAGATTGCACGGCAACAAGAAAATTTGTAATATGACATAAGAAGAAATAAGAGACCATCCCTACCTGACATGACAATCTATGAACAGCTTTTCTGCAAGAGTAGGCTCAGATGCAGCCTTCCTAGGTGCCTTCTCTGATGGAGCTACATGTGTAACACCTTCACCAGACTTTAAAATGATTGCTATCTTGGTACCTGGTTCCACAGTGTCACCTTCTTTGGCTACAAACTGAAAAAATTACATGGGCAAATATTAATTACATAGAAACATAATAGATCTTCAAACAAACAAAAAAAGATAACATCAAAGAGATTTTAATTAACAGATACCATGGACCCTACTAAAATTTAGTAACTTACCTCTTGGATGACACCCGTTTCGGGACTTGCAACATCAATTGTCACCTGAATGAAGTAGTAGAAACTATTTAGACCAAACAATGATACTACCTTATCAGTTTCAACTTGGGTGATTGGCTCATCAATATTAACATGATCACCTGCTGCTCCCAGTTATCATAGAATGACTTCAAAACACTCACAACTCACTAACTTAACAATTAGGTACATATTTTCATGAGTGCAGAATTGAACAATATATGACAACTTACTTTTCAGAAAAGCGGCTAGAGTGCCATCAGTAATGGATTCACCCATAAAAGGGACAACAACAGCAACCAACTCACCTTCATTACAGAAAAGGATAAAATGAGCTTTGCAGATCTTTAAGTAATCACAGTGGATGTTCAAGAAGGAAGAGTCAAAAGAAAATATGAAATATCATACCACTATCCGATGAAAATGACCTACTCCACATCAAGATAGGATTATTTGTTTGAAGAAATGATACGACATCCCTGTGGCCACAAAAATATTTTAGGAAAGAAATGTTTAAGGAACTGCGTTCGCCTTTGTTTTGTTCCCTCTTTGTTCATCTTGTTTAACCATTAATGATGTGCAACCAAGTAAAAACTCATAAATCAGAAATTTATAAGTGAAAAATCTTCATCTGGTTATTCGGTCCAAGATTAATGAGAGCTAAATAAGTACTACCAATAAGAAGATCTCCAACACCAACTAAAATGATTGACAAGGGGTATTCACTGTAAAGTAAAAAAGAGCATTTCTCAGTATTTGGGTCACAAAATCATCCACCCATCAAAAGTCAATCTGAAAACTCACCTGGCTTTCACGATTGCCTCAATAGTTTTCCTTTCTTGGGGGCTTAACTAGCAATGTTCAGTATCAACACTTCTTATCACCTATCATACATTAGAGAATGAATAATTAAAGCAAACTCGTAGTTTAAACTCCAGTTTTATCCAAGTAAGCATAAGAAAACATATTGGCACATCAAAAAGCAGTAAGCCATTAATCACTTCAATGGTTCCTCTAACAAGTTACACCACACATTATTCTTAGGAAAGAGAATAGCACACCAAAAGTCACATGAAGATGTTCATAGAACTTATTTTGATGAGTAAAACACTTAGAAGCCAAAATGATGATACATTATAAAACTGTGCAATATATGACTACGTAACGAAAAAAATGCATTTGATGACCTAAGAAGAATAGTATGCTTACTCAAATTAAATGTCCACATTGCTATATACTTGTCTACATGACCATTTGCAAAAACCAATTTCAAAAGTCATCCATCTACCAATAGTCTTTCAAGGAAATGCTCTCCTGCAATAACATATCGAATTCATTTGTGAGTTAATAACGTGTATGTATCCATGTGAAATGTACAAAAACCTGTTTATGTATCCATGTGAATAGGATAGAACCAATAAGAGAGTTGTTCATTTTGACTAAACTAAATAAATAAGGATCATTCAAATGTTTCAACTTTGATAAGATGAAAGGCATACCTTATTTGATGCTAGTTCTGATCATCTTTCTCTTCCTCTCCGCCCACTTTTTGTTCTTCTTCGCTACGATAATCTACAGGTGTATCATCGTCACTACACCCCTCGTCGAATTCATCCTCCTCAAAATCATCCTCATCGAGATCATCATCTATGTCTCCATCCAATACGATATTGTGTTCAATGTTAATTTTTTAAGTTCTTTGTCTTAAGACAATGTTATTTATTGTTTCGCATAGTGATAAACATATTTTACATTACAAGACTTGTAGATTATTATTATATGTTGACCTCAAGTCGTAATTCAGATCACATTCAACACCACACAAGCATCACACAATCTTAAATAACAATGTTTAGATTTTTTATATAGAAAGGACAACAATTATGGAAAAGTTGAGACTATTAGTCAATGTGGAAAAACTTTTCTTGAGACGACAAATTTCCATACAGTATATGCCCCAAAGATGCTAGCTATAATCACAGACAGCATATATTTAATTACACATGAATTCGTATTGATTGCTATTATATTATTTATAATCCATGAACATGACTATTAACTTAATTAGAAATTAATAAATAATAGAATTTCAAGATAAGATCTAGAAACAAACCAATACCAGCTTTATTGTTCACCTGAAACTGTTTAAACTTTTACGCTACCTTGTGACAATATCAGGGTATCCTGCACCTCAACTTATTGATTTCTGGAGGAACATTATCATACCTGAGCAAAAAGTAACTTGCATTAAGAATTCAAAGTGAATACTCTAACAACAATCTGACCAAATAGAACAATACTTCATGAATTCGCAACATACCCAAGTCGATCAACAAAGGGTTTTAGGGCCATTATCTTCTTCTCTGGATAGTTTTGTTGTCTAGTTCCCAGTCTGGGCAGTCCTACCAGCCGGTTCGATTTAGTTCCTAAAATATTGGTGTCAATAACCAATACTTGCACTCCTCAGAAATGAAAAATAATTATGCTGCTTAAAATACTATAATTAGTAAAACATTTAGTGAGACTGACTATAGTAAAGTCCATAACCTACTTGTCTATCATCATGGCATAATCACATGTGATGGATTCTTGTTACCTAAACTCCCCTCAACACTTCTCTGTACCAATCTCCTCTCAAAATTTATAGGTCCCAAGATCAACATGTATACTTTTAGAAAATGACATGAAATCTCACGTGTTGAATAATATAGACTATATCAACGGATATGCATATGTTTGATATAAGCTGGATAGTACATCTCTTTGAAATGGTGAATTTACCTTCCCAAAATTTGAACAAAATAAAAATAAAGAACCACCATTGCAGATATCAAGACGCAAGAAAAATGATTGTATAAGAAGTCAACGACATCATGTAGATTGAACATTGATGATGACAAACATTTCTAATTATTAAATCATGTTAAATAATTACATATACAGACTGTAAAATAGATTAAAAGTTTAGGATAAACTTACAGCAAATGGTTCACATTCATTCCATTGTCTAACCAAATCAATTTCCTTCAAACCATGGAGACCAAAGAGGCGTAGTCCGGACTCGCTAAACTTCTTAAAAAGTAAATATTTCTCAAAGATATATAGTCTTCTCAACTCCAATAATTGGATTTAAAGAAACTCCGTGTAAGGAATCATTGTGTCACGACAATGTGTGTGATGGTAGAGATGATATCAAAAAATACCAATTCTTTGAATAAAGGGAGCGGTGTCCCAATTACATGACCAAGCAGTAAGAGATCCCGTGGTTTAATTGCTATACCTAAATCTCCGTTCTCATCACAAAGCGATAGTATATTCTCGGGAGGCAAGTTGAGTTGCTTTAGTACCTTGATTGGCATAACAATAGAAGAAAATCGGTGAAAGATCAATTTAAAGCGACTTGTTCTTGTAAAATTATGCAATGCATACCTCAATAGTAAATGATGGCATGAAAGGTTCTAACAAGCAAGCTATTAAATAAACCAACCCAATCAAGTTCTTATAACAGATAGAGCAGAAGCTTCATCTTCCTTGTACAACTTCCAAAATTTGGTATTCTACATTTAAAAGTGGAATATTTAACAAATGAAATGTGAAGTCAAGTTCCAAAAGTCAATATATTTACAATATAAAGACTTACTTGAAGATATGCATTTCCTTCACTTGAGATACTCATTCGATTTTAAGTCCTTGCTTTAGTTTAATCTATGTCACATAATATGAAATGCAAGATAGAACAATTAAGTTCAACTTAGTTGTGACAACAAAACTTTGTCGAGTTACATCATTACCTTCTCCATGTCCTAATATATTGTTCCATATATTTACTAATTTTTTCGCCAACGACTTTGTCAAGAAATGATTTTACGCCTACAGGAGCATCGGGATTACTTGATCCATATCCTAGTCCCGTGAAGGAACCATAGAAGGTAGAGAGAAATGTAACAAAGATAAGGCATGTGGGTGAGAAGTAAGGTTTCGCATGACCCAGAACAAACTGGGTTTAATTCTAGATTCTGACTCATTATCCTTCGAGTTTTTAAGTTCCAATGATAACCCAAGGAAATAGATAAATGAACAATGAACCTTCAAAAAAAGCATGTAGTAGTAGAACTTAACCACAAAATGGTGACTAACCTTGGGGTTTGGCGATGAATGACAAGACCCGATTAACATAATTGCCCAAATTATTCAGCAACTCGGTGTTTAATTTTGCTTCCAAGTCCTTCCATGTGAATAGTGTGTCTGATGCCTAAATAAGATGTATAAACGTAAAAATTCTCTTAGTAATAAGATATAATAATGGAGTTGGCAAACTGTTAACAAAATATAGAGTTAAACAACAAATTCTATATTAACAAAAAAACACACCTCAGGCCTTTTAGTTAGCAAGTAATATCGCTGCAGGACCTCGCAGAAATTTTTTGTATCTTTAACATCATTGCCAAACACTCCTACTCCTTTACTCTTGGAAAACTTTCTTGCATAACCAAGAATTTATCAAGAAATATATGAGGGACATCCTAAAAGTTTTTATTTTTTTTGCACTCACCTCCCACAAGTCGTGGTGTCAAAATAATCACTAGTCGAGGTTCAATGGCCATATATTAATATCCATATCGGAAAAGCACACACGATTCATAGTTCAAATATTCATGTACACGCTTAATGCTCTTCATCAACGCCCACTTTTCTCCGGTTCCAAGAAGTGTAGAAGGAAACATCACCTGAAATAAGAGGAAAATATGTTAATACAAAAAGCATACTTTATAATCAACTTGAAATATGCCCAAAGTATGCTAGCCTCTTTTTAAAAGAAAAACCAACATACAATTAACATCAAGAGTTTAAGCATAAATAGTGTAAAGCCTTGCCTTGAAATTGAGGATCAAAGTAAAATCAGGTAAAATAATTCTTATTCTGGTGTTTCGGTGAAAAGTTTTATCTTTTAATAGAAATTGGAAATCCATCCGCAATCAAGAGTTGGGCTCTAGCTATAAAGATGAAATGTTGTACATATCATGTGCGGGTGGGTTGTTATTTTCTGATATTGTTAAAAGCAAAGAAGATGAATAACAACTGAACATAAAGACTAAGTTGGCATGGACACCCCTGATGACACTTCACTATTAGCAGCATAACTATTTATTTCCCACCTCTTCCTGCTTCATCAAGCACATGAAAGCTGCAAATTGAAAAAAGCACATCATGATGTATTTTCAAAATAAAGAGGAGAGATTCTAAATCCAAATCTCTTATAGGTAAATATTATAAATCAAATCACAAAAAATAGGCTGAAACAGTGTACACATGCGCTTAATCCATATTTGCAGCAATCCAAGTATCAAGACAACAATATTATCCAAGTATCAAGACAACAATATTATTGAATAGTGTACAAGTCTAGCACGGCTATAAATTCCAAATATTTATAAATAATTAAAGAGTAAATATAGTTGAACTTTGCCAAAAAAGTAAATGCAATACAACGTAAATGTAATACTGACTTTGATAGGAAAAAATCATCTCGAGCCACAAGACCCTATAAATATAATTAAAGTTGTCCACCCCATGATCGAGAAAATTGCTGTCAAAGTAGTGTCCACACTCCACCTTATTCATATAATCTAAAAATGTTTAGAAAATAGGCCATTTTTGGGAAAAATGATGCCCGAAACCACCTTTAGCTGTTTTAGACATATAGATCTCGAAAAGATACCCAATTTCAAAAACAAAACACCTCAATCGGACATCCGAGCGCAAAGTTATGACAGTTTAAAGTTTTTACATTATGACACACAATTTCAAAACGCTTTTTTCTTATATGTCCGTTTTCATGACATCCTTTTTAACTATTTCATCTTCAAGATCTTGAAAAGAACTATGAAAATGGCTACTCATAATGGTCAAACGCATTACTGAGCATTGATTTATGCCAATTTTAAAAAAAAATTCCCCAGCATACAACCTTTACCTTCATTTGTGTATTACTCGCTGCCTTCATTTGTTCTGCCAACAATCTAATTTGATCGGATAACAAAAACCACAAGCAAAAAAGGAAGTAAAAAAACAAAAACCATATAAACAAAAACCACAAGCAAAAAAAAGCCCTAACAAAGTAACAAGTAACAGTGTAACACTCATAGGTCATATATAGACAAATCGACATAAATATGGAGAAATCAATTAACTAAATCTCAAAATAAACTCAAAATTACCTAAGAAAAGGAAGATTCTGGAATCTAGAGACTAGAGTTGGAGAGGCGACTGCGATGCGGCGACTGGATAGTCGGAGGTTGGCCAGTGGGAAAAGAATTGATGGATCGTCGAGGTGGAGACTTCGAGAATCGAGATGGATGGACTGGGTTCGTTCGACTATTCGAGAAGGAGAGGACTGGGTCTGGGTTCGCGACTTCGCGTTCGACTGGTCTGTTCGAGATGGGTCTGGGAGAGAAACTGTGAAGAAGAACCCCAAACTTATGTATGTATGCTATGAGAAGATTACATGGCGATGATTTTGTTTTGATCGGTTGAGAAAAAGATGTTTACATGGAGTGAAGATTATAGGGTGTGATGATTTTTTTTATGTTTTTATCTTATTATTTTAAGTTTATACATATTTTAACTTTTTTTATTATTTTAATATTATACATATTATAAATATTTCCAACTCATTTTTTTAAAGTACATTTTTAAAAAATAATAAAATTAAAATAAATATTTTAATTCATTTTCTATATAATTTTTTTCCTTACTTTTTAATAATTTTTTATTTTAAAATTAATTCCAAATAATACAAATAATATTAAAACTTTTAATAACTAAACATAAAACAAAAAACAAAAAAAAAAAAAAAAAAGGATAAGCCAAAGATGAATATTTTGATTATTTGTATTATTTAGAATTAAAATAATTAAAAGAAATGAAAAAGAGAAAGGAAAAAAATAAAAAAAATAAAGAGGTTTTGATTGTATAATTAATTTTAATTTTTATGTCATTTGTTTAACTAATTTTTGCTAATTGTATCAAATTTTCTATTTGATGTTAATTATGTACTTACTTTTTTTATATCATTAAAATATATATTAGTATTAATTTTTAAAATAAAAATAATTATTAAAAAAAGGAAAAGAGATAAGGAAAAGAATACAAATAAAGAAAATGAATTAAAATATTTATTTTAATTTTATTATTAGTTTAATTATTTTTTACCAAGTAATTAATGATTTTTTATTTTTAATTTTTGTAGACATTAATATAATGTTGTAATAGATCTCATTGATACAAAATTTTTGATATATTATTTGTATTATTTGGAAAAGAGATAAAAGGAAAAGAAAAAGGCACATAATCAATGATTTTATTTTAGTATTTTTTTGTGTTGCCACATCAGAAAATAATAATTTTTTGAAATTTTTTTCAATGCCACATATGTAATTATTTGACGTCCGTCTAAGAAATTGGACGGAATGGCTTGATTGAATATTTTTAAAAAGTACAGTGAGCTAATTGAATATTTTAAAAGCACAATGACTAATTGCTTAAAACACTACAACCATAGTGGTGTAAAAGTGCTTTTTACCTTTTTTAATATTATTAAATAAACCGGAACGTTCGGTTCGACATATACCGATCAAGCCAAATAGCCTACCGAAATCGATCCCGAAAACCGGTATGTATGTCTTAGGTTATGTGTCTGAGATGCAAAACAGGTTTGTCTTTTTGTACCGAATAAATCGATTCAAAGCAGAGTTCGATTTCCCTAAATATAATAATTAATATTTTAAATTATAATTTGAGTAAGTTTTATCATTTTTGAAATATTAAATTTTAAAATGAATACTTTAATTACAACTATAGGTAGAATAAGAAAAAAAATAATGAGTTTTAAAGTATAGTATTAATGAATTAATATTAATTTATTTATTTTGAATAAATACAATAATCAATAATCTAAATTACTATTCAAATAACTTTTCATCATTTTTGAAATTCTAAATTTTAATTTTAAAATGAATGCTC